>CAIGQZ010032446.1:176781-194437 GCA_903798205.1 Danio tinwini | reverse complement strand
ACACACACACACACACACACACACACACACACACACACACACACACAGACACACAGACACACAGACACACAGACACACAGACACAGACACAGACATAGACATAGACAGACACAGACACAGACACAGACACAGACACAGACACACACAGACACACACAGACACACACAGACACACACAGACACACACAGACACACACAGACACACACAGACACGTCCTTCAGTTCTGCTGGAAGGGTGGAGGGCGAGACCAATGGCAGACGCTGTGGACGGTCACCCGATGGAGGAGACCAGCACCACCCGCCCACTGCACTGCTATTTAAAACAGTGGCACAACACATGGAAAACACTGCAGTGAATGTGCACACACACACTCTCATTAAAAGGCACGCAATTCATGACCAGAGGCCAGCGGACGTGACATCCGTATAAGACTCAAGAACAAAACTGACTTGCACACTGATCTGAGGTCATATTAATACTAATGATCCACAATGATATGAATATTTTAGTTTTAAAGGGGACCTATTATGCACAAATGATCACACAGATAATGTTTTCTAGCTCTCTGAAACGGACCCTTTTATGCTTTGAACCTAATTGTGGTGTTTGGGTGACTGTCGCTTTAAATGCAAATGAGACTGTGCTTTTTTTCAGAAGAAGGTGGAGCTACGAATGCCTATATGTCAACATAGTGGTGGATTCAAAACAAGACTTGCATCCTATCCTAGAGAGAGAAAGACGGTCAATAGTGGGCGGGGCTTTTACCCCCTCTGATGACACGTACAAAGTGAGAATGTCAATCAAAGTGTTTCTGCAGACTGTTTTTATCAAGTCTGATTAGAACAAATACAATTCATTCATGTTGACCATTAAAGACTGGAGATATTCACACACTGCTGACAGACAACTGGGTATAAACCCCTTACAAAAGTGATATTTGCATAATAGGTGCCCTTTAATGTTTATTATTTTACATTCTTCAGGAAACAAAAACTACAAACGTTTTGGATCAATGTGTAATGATTTATTAGATATTAATTTTATTGTATAAGCAAAAAATGTAAGTACTGTTTTATATATATATATATATATACGCAACGCGGCCCAACGCAGCAAGGCTGTTCAGACTCACACTGACACAAGGAGTCATGGTCTTTAATGACAGCAGTAAATAACTGAGCAACTATTTGAACTGTACAACTGTTTGTAAATGATAAATTAACATTTATTTTATATATTTTTTTATTTACAAACTGTGCAGCTTTCGTCTCTGCAATCTTTATGGGCTTCTGCAAGAACATTTCCTGAGCTTCTTGGTATGGAAAGTCAGAAATATCTGGCCCATTTATTGAGACATTTATTAAACATGTCTCTTAAATTTTTTTAGATGTGAACATGTCATGGCCAGAAGCAGCTTTACAGAAAATAATTCATCCATTCGTTTTACTTCAGCTTAGTGCCTTATTTATCAGGGGTCACCACAGTGGAATGAACCGCCACAGAAAAATTACAAACAATGCAATTTAGAAACATTGCAAATGATGAAAGATGAAAATGAGTTAAAATGCACATCTATAAATCTAATACTTGTTTACTAAAAGGAAATAGGCCCATAAACTACTTCTTATAGCAATGAGTGTATTACAAGAAGTTATATTATTAAATATTTATGTTAAAAAAAGTTTTATCTAATAATTCTTGCCATCTTTTACTGATAAAAAGCTTTTACTAATATTGTCAAAAACAGAACTTTCAGATGCTTTATGTAAAAAGGCCTAAATACATGCAGGACCATTCCAATATTGCTCTATTCATGTAACCTATCAAATATAATGTTTAGACCATTACTGTGGCTCTTGCAATCTGTTCACTTGCTCATTCACTCTCGTCGCCATGATTTCCGGGTATTTTAATTCATTTTGGGGGATCATAGAGCCGGTATGAATTTGCGTAAGACATGCATCAAAGATGGGATGTGCGCGACGCATCTGAAGAGCGGGGAGGGATGCGCGACGTATATGAGGACTGGGTGGGAGACGCGCGATTTCCAGGAGATTATCATTCGTTTGCAGGCATCCGGGAGTCATTTGCGGGAGACACCCGGAACTTCCAGGAGACTTGGGATGTCTGCATCTGTATATATTTTAGCTGCAGTGGCGCGAGCGCAGAACAGAAATGACATGCTGTTGTGTAAGTAAGATTTTACATACATGCTGTTTAGCTGGTTTATTAAAAAAAAGTTGTGATCTGGTGCTATATAGATAATACAATTAACGTGACTTCAACAAGGGGGGGGCGAGTACAGCTGTTGGGAGGGCGGGGCGCCCCCCTTATATAACGGTAGGGGAAACACATTTATATATATATATATATAAATAAAACATTAGGTCTCTGCTTACCAAGACTAAAAACATATACAGCAATATTAGTAATTTTGTGAAATATCATTACAGTTTAAAATAGCTATTTATTTGAAACATATTTTACATATTTAATAGGCATATTATGAACTAATTAAGACGTATTTTCATTCGTCACATCGAAATGAACCGCCAACTTTTCCAGCATATGTTTTTTATGTGCTGTCGCCTCACAGCAAGAAGGTTGCTGGTGTAAGCCTCAGCTGGGTCAGCTCTCATTTTTCTGTGGAGTTTGCATGTTCTCCTCGTGTTGGCGTAGGTGCTCTCGGTGCTCCGGTTTCCCCCACAAGTCCAAAGACATGCGGTATAGATGAATTTGGTAAGCTATATTGTCCATAGTGTATGTGTGTGAATAAGAATGTATGGATGTTGCCCAGTGATGGGTTAAAGCTGGAAGGGCATCCGTTGCGTAAAACAGGGGACTAAGCCGAAAAGAAAATGAATGAATGAATGAATGAATGAATGCACAGTATAATGCAAAAAATAAAACTCATAAAATATAAAGGTCTCTGCTTACCAAGACCAAAAATACACAGTAAAAATAGTAATTTTGTGAAACATCAATTAAAATGATTTAAAATACTTATTTATTTGAAATATATTTTATATATTTAATAAGCATCAACTAATTAGGAAACATATACTTATACATTTAAAACAAACATAACTATATTAAATTTAAGCAAATATTATCATTAAACTACAAATTCATTCATTCATTCATTCGTCTTTTCTTTAGCTTAGTCTCTATTTCAGTGGTCGCCATAGCGGAATGAACCGCCAACTATTTCAGCATATGTTTTATGCAGCGGATGCCCTTCCAGTACTGGAAAACACCCATACAAACTCACATTCACACACACACTCATACACAACAGCCAATTTAGTTAATCAATTCCCCTATAGCGCATGTGTTTGGACTGTGGGGGAAACCGGAGCACCCGGAGGAAACCCACACCAACATGCAACATGCAAACTCCACACAAAAATGCCAACTGACCCAGCTGAGACTCGAACCAGTGACCTTCTTGCTGTGAGGCCACAGTGCTAACCACTGAGCCACCCAGAAACGAATACTTGTACATTTAATATAATAAACATGACTATATTCAATTTAAGTCACATAGCAAGATTTATTACAATGATGATCATGTTATTTTACATTTGATTGTTCAATTTCTGTACTTGAATACTGTTAGACTCCCTGAAAAAAAATCATTAAGTACTGTTTATTTCTTAAACTTCTGCTTGTAATTTATTATAATTTATGCCGATGCACTGCATAGAAAAAGACTTGATCATCCCAGTCAACCTAAATGAATGAAATCTTTCCAAAAAGAGCTTTTCCAATCATCTGGTGAAATTTTATTCATATCACAATATATATCAACAAAACAAAATATTTCATATTTTTCTAATATTTTTTCTAATACAATAATGTTAATTCAATTGTAATATTTCTCATTTTTATATATGCTAAAATATTTCTTTAAAGAAGACGATAACAAACCAGAAGAGAAGTGAATGAAAAATCGATTTAGAACTCAATGTCCTGAGACTTTAATGTGACTTGACAGATTTCCTAAGACTCTGCGATTTCACTCAGTCTCACATGAGGAATGTTTGCAATGGTTTCCAAACACTGGCAGTATTGCATCAAACACTCAACGACAAGTAGCAGTGAGACTGAGCAAACAGTGAACAGTGAGGAAACGCTGACCTCGGCAATGGCCATCAATAAATAAATATTGACCAACCAATCAGCAGATTATCACTCCGGCAAAGATAAAAAGCAGGCAGAGAGGGAAGCGGCATCTCAGATTCAGTTTAACAGTCGGAATTAAATGCAATTTTAGAAGATTAGACCGCGAGTAGGGCTGCACAATATTAGAACAATCTGACATTGCTATGTATATATTTTTTCTGCGATATGAATATAATTTCACTAGATTAATTGAACAGATTTGAAAAGACTGCATTCATTTAGATAGATTGGAACGATCAAATCTTTTTTATGCTTTGCATAAATTATAATAAATTACAAGCATATACAAATACAACTGAGCAAAGATAATAGTTAAATAAACAGTGCTTTACGGTTTCAAACTGTACTCAGGTACAGATATTAAACAATCAAACATAAAATAACATGGTCATTATTGTATATATTATTTGAAAAATAATAATTTTTAGTAATGTTTTCATCTTTTAGTCTTTAATAAATAATCTGCGGATACATACATTGCGATATTGATGCTCAAACGATATATTCTGCAGCCCTACTAATGAGCCTGCTGCATCATGGATCAAAAATAAAGCTTTAAACTAGGGCTGCTTGATATTGGAAAAATCTAATATTGTGATATTTTATTTTCCTGCTATAAATATTGCAGTTAAACATGAATACAGCTTAACAAGTTAGTTAAATAGCACTATCTAATAGTTTTCTGCGGAGTCTTACAGTATTCAGGTACAGAAATTAAACAATCAAACATAAAAAACATGGTCATAATTGTATACATTATTTAAAAATAATTATATTTAGTTGTTTTTATCTCTTAGTCTTTAATAATTAATCTAATCCTGCAATCTATGTGACTATATTGCGAATACACAAGTTGCGATATCGATGCTTAAATGATATATTGTGCAGCCCTAATGAGCCTGTTGCATCATGGGTCATAAATAAAGCTTTAAACTAGTGCTGCATGATATTGGAAAAATCTGATATTGTGATATTTTATTTTCCTGCTATAAATATTGCACATAAACATGAATACAGTTTAACAAGATTTTGGTTTTCTGGGGAGTCTAACAGTATTCAGGTACAGAAATGTAATAATCACAACGCAAATGCTACTTTTACTTTCTGCTTTGTCTCATTTCTAGTCCAAATATCAAAAAAATCTTAGATTAAGCTAAAATATTGTTTTGTTTCAAACTCCAGAAGCAATAATGCAAAATGATGAGTTTTTCCCTTAAAACAAGCTAAATTATCTGCCAGAGGAGAGCTTTGAAATGTAGATACTTGGACTAGAAACAAGACAAAAAAAAAGTAATAAAAACATTTTATTTTTGTTGCAATAATCCTATATATTCAGTATAAATACAGTAATTAAATACTGTTCTGTAGCTCGTGGTCAACTATAATCCAACTATAATTCAAATCAAATCACTTTTATTGTCACTCATAGCACACGTGCTGCTGATGATGTGACAATAAAAGTGATTTGATTTGATTTGAATCCAGACTCAACATTGTATATCTTGTGATGTGACTATTGCAGATGCACCCATTGCGATATCAATGCTGAAACCATATGTTGTGCAGCTTTAAACTTCAAACATTAGCACTGGTGCAGCAGCAGCTCTGGTTCTGGAGGTATTTTCACAATAGTTTTTTTTAATTATTATTAAATCTTTGCCCACACTAAAAGATTCTTGTTTAACCCAATAGAACACTTGAGGGCTGACATCACAAATGCTGTTTCTGAGGCAAAACCAAGAAATGCTGATTAATTGTGGAGTGTGGTCCCTGTTCAAAGGTGCAAGAAGCTGGTCAACTCCATGCAACAGCTTATTAAACAATTAGATTCATTAAAATAAGAGTTTGGTCACCTTAAATCTTTAGGAAGCGAAAGATAATATTTAAATTCAAGTTAGTTATTGAAAAAAATAAAATAAAAACTACAGAACTAGATTACATTTTTTTCATGTTTATTAAAATTAATAGCAGCAGCTGTGTTCCAGATCAACACGATTATTGGCCAGCCCAGTCTCCTGACCTTAAATTAAATGTGCATATTTTTCTCTCACAAAATGTGGAAATTTGTGTTGTCTGCAACTTTCTCATTGTGCTGCGTCCTAAAGTAAAAACATCAGATTCCTGCTGTCTGTGTTGTTAATATTAATCAAACAGCAAAAGATAATAATGAAATCACTCTGCTCTTGACTGATTAGCTATACAGCTCAGTAGCTATGTTTCCTTCCACCTATTTATTTATATGTACATTTTGAATATCAATTTTAAAAATGTGCATGCAAAAAAAAAAACATACAAGTACAATAAACTTTTTATTCAATAAGAAAAAAATGTGCATAAACTATGATAAAAAAAAACTTTTCCCAAACAAATTCCAGCATGCGCATTAAAAAAAAAGTGATGTGATTTTGTTACCAAGAGATGATGTGATGACAAATGCTGAGTGGACTAACCAGCAGGCTGAGCACATTGTAAAACATCTGAAATGTTGTTTTCGTCATTTAAAACTGTCTGTATTAGTATTATTATATTATTAATGACCTCCAGAATTGTCAAGAACGTCTGTGCGCTGTTTTTAAATGCCACCACGTGTTCATTGCATGTCAGCACTGTCTTCTAAGGCACAAGAAATGTATTAACCCCTCAAATGTCACTACACTTTTTGAGTTTACACTAATAATTCTATTTTGTATATGCATATGACATATAGTTGGTCGATACATAATTTTGTTTTATTCAAATATATTAAAAAAATGTCCCACTTGTGAGGCGGTGAGATTTAAAAAAAGTCCTAAATTTACCATCATAACACCTGCAGAAACCCTGATTATGAGTGTATATTATTTATATAATAATAGTGGTTGTTTGAATGGCTGATTCTATTGAGTTTTATTTTGTTTTTAGACAATGCTATTGAAAGATTCATGCAGAGCTTTTTTAGTTTTTCTCATTGTGTTTCATATGAACAGGTAAAGCTTTATAAACATATACAGACACCTGGTGCGCAGGACAAAAGGTCCTGAGTGTGTGAATATCAGCCTGTAGATCACACCTGTTCATCTGCATTAATAATTTACGCTGTTGATTGTTTTCTACATTTGTGCATTTTTTTTTTGTTGTTGCTGAAGGTCAAGAGTTTATAGGTGTATGTTTAGTCAACACTTATAAGTGGAGTAAAACTCGACCTTTGTCCTGATTAGGGAGGCATGTGACACATATATGAAGGTCAGACTGATACCGCATGTCTGATTTAATGCTAATCTGACTGCGACCTTCGCTTCTGGAAGTACAAACTGATTTAAGAAGTTATAATAGCTCTTTAAAGACTCATAAGGTTGTTCACTGATTGCACATGCTTTGGTTGAACCCATTCACATCAATTCAGCGTAACGTTAATAGCAGAATTTGTGCTGGAAAGGCCACAAAGTGGAGTATTAGTGGAGTCACTGCAGATTTTAAGCATAAAAGACTGAAGGTTTATCATTTGCATGAGTTCAGCAGAAAAAAAGAAACTCAAACAGGTTTTGAACAAGTGACGGATGAGTAAATGATAACACAATTTTGATTTTTGCGTGAACTGTCCCTTTAAGATCCACAGAAAACTCTGAAGCTATAAACTTGACTTCAGGTGATCCAAATAGTAAAAAAAGGCAAGGGAAACAGAAGGTATTCCTTCCAATGAAGGCCTACTGTTTAATACTAAAGCTTAATTCAAGCACACAGGTGATTAGTGCAGGTATGAGGGATGCTGGAAATGAAAACAATAAACAGAAACCCTGCTGTTACCATAGCACAAGGTCAAAAGGGACATGTTATATCAGATATCAAGCAAGACGACATATAAACCTAATATAACCCACACTGTTTAAAACAAGCTTATCTCTGACAGAAAAACCAAACAAGCTTTGCTTGGCCACAGAATTAACCATTTAGAGGTCAGATAAGTATTTGGCATGAACACTGTATATTAGCACATTCGTTCAGTGACAACTTGTGGCACGCTCCCTATATTGTTTACCACACTGCTTTGAATATTAAACATGAATTAGCGTGCAAGCATGACTTCAAAACAACATTAGCACTATTTACTTGACTAAACAATGATTTACTTTGATAGCATTGGCTGCTAATATGATTTCAATATTCAGAACTTGCAAATAACACTTTAAAATTGTATTATTAAGGAGAAGTTACTAATGTAAGTGACTTTAAAAGCAACTTTACCTCAGCATTAGCTAAGCTAAATTAGGAACTTGAGTCAGACAGTTAACTCATGACAGATGATGACGTGTCTTAATCACAAACACAAGCTTACGTCAGTTAATTCAGCAAGTTAGACAAGTGTTAGCGATTAGTGTTAGTGTTTTCGCTCCACACAATAATTAGAAATGGTTAATAATTAATATATAAACCATTATATTCGTATAAACCATTATATGCGTATATTCCACACAACCGCGGTGCTAAGTAATAACAGAGGAGCTCACAGTGTCATATTTCAGTTTCATATACACATGTAGGAACCATAGACACGTCGCAGTCTTTCAAAACATAAACATCAGGCTGCTGTTATGTAATATTTTGTGTAATATAACATGTAAGACCCGCTACTGACCTGAACTCGACCGAACTCGTCAGTTATTCGTACAGTACATGCGGTTGTCTGACGGACGGGGAGAGTTTACTACTTTTTCCGTTGTGTTTGGTCTCCGCCAATCAGAGGCGCCGTTCGAATAGAAAGACTGTTAGGAGGCTTGTGATTGGCTGGTGGTTTGTCTTGAAGTAACCCGCGTTTACGGACTCGTTCACCTTTGTACAGACTTCCTGAAGCGGGAGCGCGCACAGGTGTGACCGTCAACATCTCATCCATTTTACAAAAGAGTATTATTATTTATTATTATTATTACTATATTGTATTTCTTTTGTCAGTTACATTCACTTGTTGATGTTGTACTTGTACTGTTACGTGTTCCTGTTTTCAGTTATAATAAATCAATTAAATAAATAAATACTGTATATAGCATAGATAAAGATGGTTTAACACATTAAAGTGTTATTTTTTATGATAAAGAGAGTCAGCATAATAATAGCATCGGTTATATAAACATTTCATGCTTTATTTAATGTGAATTGACTTTTATTTTGGTTTTATTGATCGATCATAATAGCTAATCGAGTCCTTTAGAATGACATGTCGGAGGAAATGTGATAGGACTGATCAGAATAGTAAAATAGCGACATTTAGTGTTTAAATATGGTATAACAAGACGATTACAAAGCCAAAAAAATACTAATTAAGTTAAATTTGATCTCTGAGGTAACATTATTAGGTTAATAACAGTAATAAAGAATATTACTGAACTGAATACTTAAAATAATTCTTAAATTACATAATAAATAAAATAGAAGTGTATTTATTTATTTAATAAATAAATAAATTGACATGAATTAAATACTTTAATAATAATACTTAAATTACATAATAAATAAATAAATAGAAGTGTACTGAATACTTAAAAATAGTAATTAAATCACATAATAAATAAATAAATGGACTGTACTGAATACAAAAACTTAAGTTATGTAATAAATAAATTGACATGAATTAAATACTTTAATAATAATACTTAAATTACATAGTAAATAAATAAATGGAAGTGTATTGAATACCTAATAATAATAATTAAATTACATAATAAATAAATAAATTGACATGAATTAAATACTTTAATAATAATAATACTTAAATTACATAATAAATAAATAAATAAATGGACTGTACTGAATACAAAAATTAAAATTAAATGTAATAAAATTATGTAATAAATAAATAAATAAATACAAATTAAATACTTTAATAATAATTAAATACATAATAAACAAATAAATAAATAGAAGTGCACTGAGTACTTAAAATAATACTCAAATTACATAATAAAAAACACAAGTGTACTGAATACTTATAAAAAGTACTTAAATTACATGATAAATAAATAAATAAATGCACTTAAGTGTACTGAACAATTAAAAATAATACATAAATTACATAATAAATAAATACCTAAAAGGAAGTGCACTGAATAATTAAAAATAATTTGTATTATTCATTTATTCTGTTTCTTTTCGGCTTAGTCACTACATTAAACCGCCAACTTATCCAGCATATGTTTTATGCAGTAGATGCCATTCCAGCTGCAACCCATCACTGGGAAACATCTATACACACTCATACACTCCGGCCAGTTTAACATACAATTCCCCTGTACCGCATGTTTTTGGACTGTGGGGGAAAATGGAGCACCCGGAGGAAACCCACGCCAACACAGGGAGAACATGCAAACTCCACACAGAAACGCTAACTGGACCAGCTGGGACTCGAACCAGAGACCTTCTTGCTGTGAGGCGATCGTGCTACTCAATGCGCCATGGCGTCGCCATAATACTTAATATTTAATTACATAATAAATTAATGCAAGCGTACCGAATACTTATAAAAAATACTTGAATTACACAATAAATAAATACATACATAAATAAAAAGAAGTGTACTGAACACTTACAAATAATAATTAAATTACATAAGAAAAATTTAATTAAATAAATGTAAGTGTACTGAATACTAAATATATATATATATATATATATATATATATATATATATATATATATATGTACTGAATAGTAATAATAAATAAATACATCAATAAATAGAAGTGTACTTATAAATGATGCTTAAATTAAATAAATAATTATAATAAATACAATTTATTTATTCCCTCTTCTTTTTTAAAAACAATGTCTCTATGTTCAGGAGATGAGCAGGTACAGTACGGTCTCAGTGAAATGAAGTGGAGCTGTTATGAACATCAGCTTCTCAGTGTGTCGGCCTCAGCTGAGAGGCCCATTTCTCAGAAACACACACTTAACAAGCAGACCTTTATACTGTACTGGATGTGCAGCTACTGTAAAGCACAGTGCACAGGGTCTCTAACCAGTGTTTCTGCACGCAAACAGACCACACACACATTTAAAACACACACACATTTAAAACATACACACAACACAAATTTAAACACACACACAAACACACACACACACACACGCACGCACACACACACACACACACACACACACACACACACACACACACACACACACACACACACACACACACTTTGAAGAAAACAGTGAGCCTATATGTACATCCCTCCAATCAAAATAAAAAATAAACCTCAAGTGTCCACTAGAGGGCAATCAACAATTACATGAGCCTCAATACAAGACTATTTCAGTCTTTAAAAAAGCTTGTTTATTTCAAACAGAATATTATCAGAACACAAAAATACATACAGTACATTGTCAAAACTTAACTTGTCATCATTTTCAATTGCCTAGTTTTCCCCCCCCACACACACACACACGCACGCACGCACACACACACACACACACACACACACCAGTTCAGAGAGACACAAAACTCTTTAATTTCTTCAGCGTTGATTGCAGAGGGATTATCAGAAACCGCAGGAGGCAGAGAGATGATGTGGATGGTTGAGAATCAAGCAAGCGTAAACACGCGCTTCAGTGAATGTGATCACGAGACTCAAACCAAAGTCCTTCTCAAATAAAGTCTGTTCACTCGGTGGCCATATTGGCAGCTCATATAAGGCCAAAGTCCTGTCTAAATGAATGAGGGAATCCTAAAATCTCAAAAACTGCTCACTGAAGTCACAATTAAATCACATATTTCAAATCAGCAACACAATCTGAAGTGACCTGTCCCATTACGGCCCATTCACAGGGGGCATCAGCTTCAACGCTTCCCATTCACTTTGAATGGGTGACGTCAGGCGTTGCCGAACTGCATTGTGGATCTGTCGGCGCCGCTTCAGTGGCGTTGCTCGCTGCAGAAGTTGGGACTTGCTCAACTTTTCAAGTGCTGACGGGAGCGTCAGCCAATCAGATCGCTGATCGCAGTACACACACTCATACACTACGACCAATTAAATTGATTAAATTCACCTATAGGGCATGTGTTTGGACTGTTGAGTATGATTGTGTGTGTGTGTGTGTGTGTGTGTGTGTGTGTGTGTGTGTGTGTGTATGGGTGTTAGGGTTTGGCTATGTTGACCAATTTGGCATCGTATAATGTCTAATGTGAAACATCACGATGGACGATGGCATCGTCGTCGTAGGCGGGGGTGGTTGTTGTTAAATATCAATTAATTCATAATGAATTAATTAATTGTAGCCTACCGTTTTCACTACCTGAGCCACATGATCTTTGCTTTACCCATAACCAAACCTTAAATAAATAAAGTTACACACAAATGACCACCTGTCAATCACTTTTTTTCCACGGGACTCTGGCATGAACAGGCGGAGTGATCTGGGTCTGTATAATGGCTTTATCCACAGCTGGTGGAGGAGACGAGTTGGTTTGGAGTTCACTGTAATTTGTATTGTGATTGATGATAACTTCCTTATTTTATTAGTACTATGAGGAAATAATAACAGGTAAAGATGCTAGGGCTCGACCGTTTTGGTCGCATATGCGCCCGACATTTTATGCGACCTAAAAATCTATTTGGAAGCATTTGTGTGAGTGTATAAATTGTTGTCGTGCGACCTGTTTTCACTGCAAAATCTTCACCGTGTGCACAGATTTAGGAGATATTTATGCAGAATGCATCTTTATACCTAAAGACGCCAAACGCAGCGCTCAGGAACAGATTAAAACAGTTGTTATGTGAACTTGCTGAAGTAAAAAAGCCTGCAATGCTTGCCTCGCCTTTGTGCTTTTCTTATTGGCCCACTGCTCTAGAACTGAACGTGAATGGATTGGTTAATATCAGCTGTCAATCACTCAGTCAATGCCTTCTGCCTTCAGATGACGGGGGATACAACCGCGGAAATGTGAAGCGCTGAAGATGAGAGAATGAAAATAACACTGACAGATTTAGTTTTAGAAAGCACCTAAAGTCACTAATAATGGCACATCTTATTAGTGATCATGTGCTGAATGTTAATCCACCATTTACACTTTTCCAAGAGTGGAGAAAAGACTTCCAGTGGCTTCAAGTCATGGAAATAACTAAAGCCATTCACTGTAGAGTCTGTGGGACCGGGTTTGCGGGTAACAGAGTTTGCCACTGAATCTACACATTTTAAGCCCGAGAGGTGCTGTATAATCCTTCATTTAATCCTCACCATGCTGTCAGCAGTGCAAGCAGCAGCTATATGTAAAATTTAACACAGCTCATGAAAAGATCCTTATTGTTATTAAGACGACATGCGAATAATAAGTTATATATCAATATTAATGTGGGGCGGGGCGATGGATCGTGATGCTGGCTCAGCTTCGTCAAGTTTATCAGCCATCGGCGATGGACGATGGCATCGTCTATCAGCCCAACCCTAATGGGTGTTACCCAGTAATGGGTTGCAGCTGGAAGGGCATCTGCTGCGTAAATCATATCCAGGAATAGTTGGTGGTTCATTCCACTGTGGCAACCTCTGATAAATAAAGGGACTAAGACGAAGGAAAATGAATGAATGAATGAATTAACCTTAAATGTCTTGGGTCCCTTGCTGTCTCTCCTAAAATATCTTTATTTGTGTCTCGGGGGTCTGGAATGACACAAGAGTGTGAAATTACACAAGAAATTATTAACAGAATTTTTAATTTTGGGTGAACTATCCCATTAACCTGCAGTGTGTTTGACCTCTCTCAGCCACCGTAGGGCAAACCACTAATCAAAGTCCCTAAAATGACCCTCAGCAGTGTCTGTCAGTCAATCATGCAGGATGTGTTCAGATCCTGTTTGACATAATCCGAATGTTCAACCTCCTAAAAAACGACTTCATTTTGCAGAACTTCCGCTTCTGCTTTTTGGCTTTTTTCTTTTTGATATAAAACGGCTCCCTGTTCTCTCCGTCTCCTTCCCAGGGGCCCCAGGCTCCTCCATTGTGGCTCGGATCGGCTCTGGGGTCCTCTGAAGGGTAGCGTACCGGCACAGCGGTCCGGTTATAAAACGATAACCGCGCAAGAAGCTGCTTGACCACATCCGGTCGGCGCTCGGCAAGATCGAAGCGCTCATACGGATCATCCGCCACATTGAACAACCACAAAGATTTCTTGCCTTCCGTGTGGCGCTCCAAATTCCACCAGGATTCAGGAAAGTTTCCGAGCATCTGAGGAGGAATCCAGTCTCCATATCCTGGATTTCCGGTCAAAAGCTTCCAATCGCCAACTCGAACAGCAGCCTGTACGGCTGTATTCCAGATCCCATATCCGTTTTTTAAAGATCCGTGCCGGGCCGCATTATAGAGTGGATCAATATTATGAAGAATCTCGAACCGTGGAGACTCTTTCCCATCACTAATAGTATCCCACATGTCAAATCCGTCAAGTCCTTCGATTTGGGAAACGTTTCCTCCTGCAAGTCTCATTAGGGTCGGATACCAGTCGGTGATGTGAATCAAAGCTTTGCTAACTCTCCTCCTACGCCTCAACAGCGGACTATGCACAAATCCAATCCCACGAACTCCTCCTTCCCAATATGTTCCCTTTCTTCCCCGCAGAGGCCAGTTGCTTCCTCCAAACAGAGGCTGTCCGCCGTTATCGGTGGAAAAGAATATGACACTGTTTTTATAGTAGCCGTACTTTCGGAGAGCGTACGTCACATTACGCACAGCCTCATCGACAGCAGAAACCATCCCGGCGTACTTCCGGCGAAACATGTTCCCCATACGGCGGTAGGGATAAACGTATTCCTTTGGCGACTGTAAGGGAGTGTGCACCGCCTGGAAAGAGAGGAAGATGAAGAGTGGTTGTGATGAAGGATCATGCGCCGCCAGTATTTTCCTCACCCTTTGTGTGTATAAGTGTGTTGAATATCGTCCTCCTTGCCCCCACGCCACGCGCTCACCATCGTGGAGGTCGAATCCACACACTTTGGGACCGTCACAAGATTTGTAGGTGTAATAATCCACACTGCCGGTCAGAGAGCCGAAGTAGGTGTTGAATCCGCGGCGGGTCGGCAGACAATCGCGCTTGTAGAAACCCAAATGCCACTTTCCCACCATGTGCGTGGCGTATCCGGCCTCCTGCAGGCGCTGCGGCAGCGTGCGCAGCTCAAACGGAAGACAGCTGGGCTGGCGAGAGCGGATTATTGAGTGCTGGAGACCTGTGTGGATCTGATATCTGGAGCAGAAGGGAAAATCAATACATCAGAAAACTCCCACACAAACTCTTTCACATTTCACTCAACAAACTACATTTGTTCAAACGACTAGTTTAAATTGAGCTCAAACAACACAATACTTCAGGGTTTTTTGCGACAATTTAATTGCTTAAGTTTATTTATTCATTCATGTTCCTTTGGCTTAGTTCCTGATTTATCAGGGGTTGCCACAGTGGAATGAACCACCAACTATGTTTTACGCCGTGAATTCCATTCCAGCCGCAACCCAGTACTGGGAAATGCTTTATGTTCAATAAACTTAAATTGTAACTACAAATAAATGTTAATTATTTTATAATGTGGAACCCAGCATTTTTTACAGTGCAAGTAACACAAATCGACAGAGATCTCAAACGCCCTGCAATATAGGAAAACACCAAGGTTGTTGTCAGAGTTAGGGATAGTTTGTTTTAAAAGTGATATAATACTACCTTACTTTTTTAAGTATCTACATGCACTGTAAAAAATGCAGGGTTCCACACAATTCATTCATGTTGTCCCAACACAAATGTATTAAGTTAACTTTATTAAGTTAACACTTTTAAAAATTTGATGTGGATTGAACATAAAAAAATAAGTTGTCCCAATGAAATGTCAAGAATTGTGTGGTCTCAGCTCATTTTAAATAAGTAGTTTGAACAAGCAAAAAATATATATTTTGAGTGTGTTTTGAAGTCATTTTTTTATGTTATTTGTTTATTAAAGAGATAAATCACCCTCCAAAACTGAACTTAACTATTTCTATTTACTCATAAAAAGAAAGAAACTCTTAAAGGTTTCACGGTTCGGGATCTGTAGAGCTGCGCATTGATGGATTTGCTCTTCAGTGTTTGGACTCTCAGTAGTGATTGTTAACCCACACTGAACTGAACTGATCTGAAACTCTGAAAACTGAACTGACACTGTTTACATTCACTATAATCTTCTATGTGAAGCTGCTTTGACACAATCTACATTGTATAAGCGCTATACAAATAAAGGTGAATTGAATTGAGTTAAAGGTTTAAAACCAGGACGAGTAAATTATGACAGAATTTTCTTTTTTGGGTGAACTGTCTCTTTATGATTATAGTGAATTACTTTTAAAAGTTACTTTTTCCAACATGTTATATTAGACAACAAAATAAATATTGTTTTTACAAGAAATGACAAATTAAACTAACAACAGAAAAACTTAAATAAAATAATAATTAGCAAAAATAAAAAATTTCCAACATTAAATAGCAGAAAGTATGAAAATCGGACCTGTTAGTGTCTATAGATGGAGCTTTTAAAGACGAACACGTCAGTCAAGAGCATGATTATATGTATACATAAAAAATTCTATATAATCATCACACTGCAGATGTGGCTCACTCGCTTACATGCTGCAAGAAATCACAAAGAATGCAGTATGTCACTGGTGTTGCCAGATCCAAAACCAGCAAATAACAAAAAGCCAAAATAAACTTTAACCCAAATACTTAGAAACAGGACACATATACCAAAAATCTCCAACAACTGGACGGCTCAAAGATAATCAGTTATAATCAGTGGACTCTTCAATATCTGCATGCACTATGAAGGACAGGCATGTCAAATGAAGTGTCCAGCGCTCCACTTATGTTCGATTAAATAACTTTCTCATCTATTTAAATTGTACTTTTTCATTTTGGAATTTTCAGTGCGAACACATACTGAAGAGGAGTAGGATAGTGTAAATGTGATGAACATTGGTGTGCACCTAATAATTTAGAGGAGGAGATCCTGTATGTAAAGCACTCTTGAAACATTACATGGTGCATGCGGTCTACATTATTGTTTGGTATAGAAGCATGTCCAACTTTTTCCACATACAGTACTCCTGAAATTAATATATATCAGTGACAAATTGCTTGCATTTTTGCACAATTAAATTATCTAAGACTGGAAATGAGTGGTTGACTAATGAATAACTGGCAACGGGCTGTCAAATTATTAGAAAATAGTGCACACCTGCTATGCTATATTACATATGGAACTGTAATGTGATCAAAACCTGCCGGAACTACTTTATCTACGC
Organism: Danio tinwini; assembly: GCA_903798205.1. Taxonomy (NCBI): domain Eukaryota; kingdom Metazoa; phylum Chordata; class Actinopteri; order Cypriniformes; family Danionidae; genus Danio; species Danio tinwini. The sequence continues at coordinate 176,968 of CAIGQZ010032446.1, read as the reverse complement.
CTTTATCTGAAAATAACCAGACACTTTAGAATGTTCATCAGCCAATCAGAAACAAGCATTCAACATCTCCATAGAAGTAAATGAGAAATCGTTCTTTAATAATTTTTGATTATTTTAATGTTAGATTAGGTCTAATCATCAATCAATAGGTCTACATCGGGAGTTGGCTGAGGCCCCCTAGTGGTCC
>CAIGQZ010032446.1:153499-173118 GCA_903798205.1 Danio tinwini | reverse complement strand
AAGACAAGACAAAAAAACATACAAGACAAAAACAAAACAAGACAAAACAAAATAAGACAAAAAATAAAACAAGACAAGACAAAAAAACATACAAGACAAAAACAAAACAAGACAAAAACAAAATAAGACAAAAAACAAGACAAGACAAAAAACAAAACAAGACAAATCAAGACAAAAACAAAACAAGACAAAAACAAAACAAGACAAAAACAAAATAAGACAAAAAACAAAACAAGACAAATCAAGACAAAAAAACATACAAGACAAAAACAAAACAAGACAAAAACAAAACAAATCAAAACAAGACAAGACAAAAAAAACATACAAGACAAAAACAAAACAAGACAAAACAAAATAAGACAAAAAATAAAACAAGACAAGACAAATCAAGACAAAAAACATACAAGACAATACCAAAACAAAACAAAACTAATCAACAAAACAAAACAAAAAGCTTAACAAGACAAAAACAAAACAAAGCATAAAACAAAACAAGACAAAACAAATAATAAAACTGCTAATGAAACAAATAATAAAAACTATTGCAAAGCTTTAAAGAAACACCCAGTGAGACAGAAAAGGTGATCATATCTAGAAATGTTCAAAGCTTTCTCCTTACATGAGTAAGTACACATCACCATCCCCAAAAACAACAGCAGCAGCAAATCCAGCTCAAACGTCTCTAATGTTGGTTTGAGCTCAAAAACCTGCACTTTCTGAACTGCAGCCAAGCTGTTACTATCTTTAATGTTGACTTTACAGAATAAACGCACACCAGCTCTTTAAAAAACTCTCTATCAATAGAACTCGACCAAACATGATGTCTGATATTTAAATAAGTCAGAGATTTTAAATAGCCAAATTCCTCTGGTCACAGCGAGTCAATGATTGTTCTGGAATGAATACAGAAATAACAAATAATAAAACATGACTGGAATTAATATCTGAGCGTTTATTTTCCACATATGTGGAAAACAGGAGGTTTTACATGCTATTTCCAAACATTAAAACTATTGAAGCATTAATAAGCTTGACCTTCATTTCACTCCATTTCAGACTGGTTATTATTATTTTTAAATTTTAAGTATTTTTCATACAGATATGCAGATGTTTTGTTGATTATATATGAAAAACGAGTGCCATTAAACAATTAATCGTGATTAATCGCATCCGAAATAACAGTTGATATTTATTATTATAAATTGTGTGTGTGTATATATATATATATATATATATATTATAGTGTATATAAATATATGCATGACTATATTGTATAAAATGCTTGTTTATATTTATATGTAAGTATTTATATAATACAAATGACATATTTGTAAATATATAATTTGTATCACATATATAGACTTATATAAATTTATAAAAATTATACTTACTATATATAAATATATTTTAGTTTTTTATGTACAGTGTGTGTGTGTATTTCAACATACATAAATATTCACAGTACACACGTATATATGCAACATAGGCTCATTCTGAAGACGTGAGCACCGGAGTGCATGCGTTGACGCACTAACCACTACACCACTGGCGCCGACAATATAACTTATTTCTATTACAACAACAAACACTTTTCCGCATTGCATGTCATTCCCTCGCTGTAATTGCTAACGATTTCATTATTTTTCTGCAACCTTGATGTGCGCATCTTGAATGTTTACAAACCGGTAATTCGCCTATTGGGTTTAGGGAAAGAAGAGGGTGGGTCAGTCAGTCAACTAACAGCAGCCTCTGGTGGATTTACACGAGAACAGCAGGAGTGAATGGCACTTGCAAAAGAAATTTGAGATCTGAAAAAGCATACACAGCGACCTCTGGTGGATTCACGAAAACAAAAACTGCAAAAAATTTACCTCCTGGGATGTATTTGGCGCTCCCCAGAAATGTATATAGCGGTACGTTTTCAGACTGAGCCTGGGTTAAATATATATTATATAAATACAAACGTTTATCTCGGATCTGATTAATCACCATTAATCTTTTGACAGCACTAGATAAGATGTACTTGTGTTTGAATTATTTTCAGTTGTATGATTATTTAGTAAGAAATAAATCAAATAAAATCAAAACATACTGTGCAACCATTTGACGTCTATCAAGACTTGGAATTAACTCTTATAACAACATATTTATAATGAGTGTTTCTATTTACTTCAAGATTACAGACGGCTGTGCAGATGCTTTACTTCATGTTTTATAGTTGTTTTTTTTTCCATTAACGGCTTAGCTTAATTATTTGTAAACTGCAGTTTGAGGAAACTCTAAATTATATTTGAACAGCTTTTACACATTAGCAGGCACTTTTGCTTCTATTTGAATGCACATAGATCTGTTATATATGGCAACATGTGCAAATTACTATCATAAGATACAAGATCATATTTGGATTTCACATATATAAATATGTCATATATGCAACATATATTTCAAAATATTGCAAAAATGGCTGCTTGTACATTTTCTTTCAACCATTGGGATCACAAATAGCTGCAAAGACTTGTACTTTAGACAATATGAACACACAATATCGAAATATTATGTGTTTTGTCTGGTCAACTTCCTTTCATTTGTAAATATACCTGCAATACATTTTCAAAAAAAGTTGGTGCAGGAGCAGTTTATGGCTAGTAATTGGGTAAATTGGGTAAATGATAATGTGAAACAGGTGATGTCAACAGGTGATGGTAATTATGATTTGTACAAAAGCAGCATTCAAAAAAGGTCTAGTCCTTTAGGAGCAAAGATGGGCCGAAGATCACCAGTCAGCCAGCAAATACATGAGAAAACTATGATGAAAAAAAATATAAATGATTGAAATGTTTAAACACAATGTTCCTCAAAGAAAGAATGGAAGACATTTGGATATTTCACCTTCAACAGTGCAGAACATCATTAAAAGATTCAAGGAATCTGGAGGAATTTCAGTGTGTAAAAGTCAAGGGTGCAAGCCTAAGCTGAACAACAGTGATCTCCGATCCCTCAAGAATCCTAATTCTTCTATAAGCCACATCACCACATGGGCTTAAGACTACTGTGGCAATACAATACAATACGAGTTACAGCCACAAATGCCATTGAAAACTGCAATGTGCCAAAAGAAAGCCCTATGTTAACAGTGTCCAGAAGTGCCATCGACTTCTCTGGGCTCGAAGGCATCTAGGATGGACCATCCCACAGTGGAAATGTGTACTGTGGTAAGATGAATCAGTATTTCAGGTATTTTTGGGGAGAAACGGACGCCGTGAGCTCCGGACCAAGGAAAAGGATCATCCAGACTGTTACCAGCAACAAGTCCAAGAGCCAGGTTCTGTCATGGTATGGGGTTGTGTCAGTGCCCTTGGCAAAGGTAACCTGCACTTCTGTGATGCACCATTAATGCTGAAAAGTACAAAGAGATTTTGGAGCACAATATGCTGCCTTCTTTTCCAGGGACACCCATGCCAATTTCAACAAGACAATGCAAAACCACATTCTGCACACATTACAAAGTCCTGCTGCGGAGGAAGAGGATACAGGTACTGGACTGGCCTGCCTGCAGTCCCGACCTGTCTCCAACAGAGAATGTGTTGCACATTTTGAAGTGCAAAATGCAACAACGAACTGTTGCCCACCTTAAGATGTGTTTGCAGGAAGAACGGGACAAAATTTCACCTGAAACACTTCATCACTTGGTGTCTTCAGTGCCTAAACGTCTTTGAAGTGTTGTGAACAGGAATAGCAACATCACAAAGTGGTAAATGCTTTACTATGCCAACTTTTTGTCTGTTTCAAGAACCAAAACTGGTATACATGTTTATTAAAATAAATAAATAAATAAATACAAATCATGAGGAACATATTAAATAATGTTTGTTGTATTGTCTGCAATGATATACAAGTCAAAGTAAATTTCTTTTTTATTTGCATTTTCCCTAATGTCCGAACTTTTTCTGATTTGGGGTTGTAACTTGTCAACTTCATATTGTATATATAATTTGTTTATTTTTCATGCATCAGTTTTCTATTCTATTTGGGTTTGTGGCGACACGGTGGCGAAGTGGGTAGCACAATCGCCTCACAGCAAGAAGGTCTCTGATTTGAGCCTTGGCTGAGTCAGTTGTCATTTCTGTGTGGAGTTTGCATGTTCTCCCCGTGTTAGCGTGGGTATCCTCTGTGTGCTCCTGTTTCCCCCACAGTCCAATAACATGTGCTGTAAGTGAATTGGGTAAGCTAAATTGGCCATAGTGTATGTGTGTGAATGAGAGTGTATGGGTATTTCTCAGTAATGGGTTCCAGCTGGAAGGGCAGCCGCTGCCTAAAACATATGCTGGATAAGTTGGCGGTTCATCCTGTTGTGGTGACCCCAGATTAAAAAATAAAGGGACTACACTGAAAAGAAAATGAATGAATGGGTTTGTTGTAAATCATATTATAATGTATATTTTATGCAGCATTGAGATAATTCAGATTATTCGGCTCTCAGAGTAGATGTACTTCAGCTGCCAATATTTCCACTTATGAGCATGTTCACCAAACACATGCTCTATTGTATCTTTATTTCAGCCTGAGAGAAAGTGAGAAGATGAAAAGTAATAATTAGAAGAGAAGCCAGCCGAGTCTGAGGAGATGTTGAGTTTGGCGGAGCGAGAAAAGAGAGAGTTATTAAAAACCCTGCCCTCGTACTAACACTAACTCTATTTAATCATCTCCACCACTTCCAGTAAAGCGGACCACTTTTCATTTTAAAGCTTTCAAAGGCTCTTGGGTTCTCATGTTTATATTCAGTCTGTTCAGCGAGTGCTTTTTAAACTCTAGTTGGGAAATGGGAAGTCGCTCGCATAGACGGAGGTTGCCAGACGTCGCTCGCTCTCACAGTAAGTAGGTCGCTGGTTCGAGTCCCAGCAGGGTCAGTTGGTGTTTCTGTGTGGAGTTTGCATGTTCTCTTCATGTTGGCGTGGGTGTTCTCCGGGTGCTCCGGTTTCCCCCACAGTCCAAACACATGCGCTATAGTGTAAAACTTATGCTGGATAAGTTGGCGGTTCATTCTGCCGTGGCGACCCCTGATTAATAAAGGGACTAAGCTGAATATAAAATGAATGAATGAATAAATAAATAAAAATTCAGCTAATTTGGTCATATGACTTCTTAAAACAAGACCATATTTCTTAAGAAAAGCTTTTTTGCAGTGCAACATTTCTAGGGATCCTGAGAGAAAGTGTGTGTGTGTGTGTGTGTGTGTGTGTGTGTGTGTGTGTGTGTGTGTGTGTGTGTGTGTGTGTGTGTAGACGTTATGCAGAGCTGAATGTGTGTTTTGTGTATAAACGGTGGATCATGTCTCAGTTTTAATGCAGAAAGTAAACAGGCGAGTGTGTGTATGTTATAGACGAGAGGCCGCGGTGACGAGCCAAACTCAAGGAATGTGTGTTCGTTTTATATCCTGAAGAAACCAAATCTTGTTTTTGGATGTAACCTGAGAAAATGCTGCAGGAGGGGCATACATATATAAAGATATATGCATACATATATACAGTGGTGTGAAAACCAGACTAGTAGATCTCAAATACTTTCTTTCTTATTTGTTTTTGAGTTTCTTTGGATCTTAGCATGTTGTCTAGTTTTTGAGGATCTTTTGGTCTACTTCACGTTGTCAGGCAGGTCCTGTGATGTAAAACATCAAAGTATGACAAACATGCAAAAAATAAGAAATCCTTAAGTGGCAAACTTTTTTTCACACCACTGTATACAGTATACACTAACACACACAGTACACACACACAGACACACATACAGTTTACACAGACACATATATACAGTATAGATACACACACACACACACACACACATACATTATACACATACACACACATATGTGGCTGCATAATAATGTGCTCTTTCTTTATAAGTGAAGATCACAGTGAAATGCCATTGGGTTTCTAGTGAAAGCTAGATAATGTCATGTTTTTCAGACAGAAATCAGTAGTGTAGCAGTATTGAGATGTGTGAAATTAAATTGAAACTGAAAAATAGGATATGCAAAAGTTTAGGGACTCTAAATGCTGAGTGATTACAACACTAAAATGACCTGAGTGAAGCTGTGGTCACACTGCACTCTTCTCCCCATAGACTTCCATTCATACACACGAGAATGCGTCACACCGGAAACGCAAGCTTGAGTGACAAGTTTCGCAGTTCACTGCATTGGAAAGTTCAAGCTTAGTGAACTCTGAACTTTAAAAAAAAGTTCCTAATGACCTAAACACTAGGATAAGTCATCAACGTGACTTAGGAGAAGGATACAAAAAGCTATCACAAAGATTTAAAGTCTTTATCTCTATAGTCAGAAATATAGTAAGAAAATGGAAGGCCACAGTAACAGTTCTGGTGAAGGAAAGATGTGCTAGATCAAGAAAAACATCTGAAAGGCAAAGGTGAAGAATGGTTAGATTGGTCACAGACAGACCACAGACCACCTCTAAAGAGCTCCAGGAACATCTCGCTGCTGATAATGTCATTGTAGATCGTTCCACAGTTTGGCACTCTCCTTACAAAGAACAGCTCAATGGAAGGTGATGCAGAAGAAGCCTTTTCTGCATTCTGCCAACAAAAAGAGTCATTTGAGATAGGCAAAAGACAAGCCTGAATCATTTTGGAGAAATATACTGTGGACAGATGCCACAACCATAGGTGCTTTGCATGATGGAAAAAGAACACAGCATTTCAGGAGAAGAACCTGCTTCCTACTGTAATACATGGTGGAGGGTTCATTATGCTGTGCGGAGGTGTAGCAAGCACAGCTACTGGAAACCTTGGCAGAGTCAAAGGTTGCATGGATTCCACCCAGTATCAGCAAATTCTGAAGAACAATGTTCAGGAATCAGTCGAGAGGCTGAAGTTACTCCAGGGTTGGATGTTTTAGCAGCACAATGACCCAAAGCACAGTTCCAGATCTACCAAGGAATTCATGCTCAGACACGATACAATGATCTAGAATGGGCATCCCAGTCACCAGATATCATTGAAAATCTATGGGTCGATTTGAAAAGGGCTGTTCACACTCAGCACCCATCAAACCTGACTGAACTAGAGATATTTTGCAAGAAAGAATGGTCTAAAATACCTTCAGCAAGACTTCAGGGACTTATCTTTGACTATAAGAAGCGTCTACAGGCTGTTTTTACAGCTGAAGGTGGCTCTACAGAAGATTGATTATTCAGTTGGGACGCCCACATTTTTGCACCTGTCTGTTTTTGTTAAGACTTAAATTGCATTGCATCTGATAAAATAAGTGCTATGTCAGAACTGAAATGTTGCTTTTTCCCTGGGATATAAAATATATCCAAATTAATTTGCTGATTTGAAAGGCCAGCAGACAATAGCTTACAATTCTGAAAATTATCAGAGGTGGCCAAACTCTTGCATAAGACTGTATATAAGACTGTATATAGAGCATACACAACACACATACACACACACACACACACACACACACACACACACACACACACACATACACACACACACATATATACACACATATATATACAGTATACACACACGCACACACATACAAAATATGCACACACACATACAGAATACACACATATACAATATACACACATCCTCATATATACAGTATAGACACACACACACCTATAGTACACACAGACTCATACATACACACACACTTTCTAGTCCAAACACACCTGCTCTCATTGATTTGACCGCAGGGCTGAGTTTGGCTGTCTGGGTCTGATTGGTGTTTTATTAGTGGAGCAGCAGTCGTCTGTGGTTTTACACTTTCACTGAGGTGTTTTTCTTCCCTGACGTGACACTCGTGCACCCGCTGATGCTGCCGTTTCTGAAATCAGACAGGAATCTGACCCTGGTGAACCACACAGGTAACATGTTCAAACCAGACCACAGCGCCATACCTGTGCTCCATCTCCCACAACTGTCAGAGCATGTGCTGATAGAGGTTATGCATGCATACCTGTGCATATATTAATGAGCACACCAAATTCATTCATACGCTTTCCTTCGGTTTAGCCTCTATTTTGGAGGTCGCCACAGCAGAATGAACCACCAACTTATCCAGCATATGTTTTGCACAGCGGATGCCCTACCAGCTGCAACCCAGTACTGGGAAACACCTATACGAAATAATTCACACACACTCATACACTATGGCCAATTTAGTTAATCAATTCCCCTATAGCACATGAGTTTGTACTGTGGGGGAAACCAGAGCACCCAGAGGAAACCCACGCCAACACGGGGAGAACATGCAAACTCCACACAGAAACGCCAACTGGCCCAGCCGGGACTTGAACCAGCGACCTTCTTGCTTTGAGGCCACACCCCTATATTGAAAATTAATATTTATTAAACAGTTACATTCATTAAAATGATAGTTTGGTCACAGAATGTCTTTAGAAACAGAAAGATAATACATTTAAATTCAACCCAAACACTGCAAAAAAATTATAAATAACAAACTACAAAATTTCAAATATATAGTTTTTAATAATCAAATAATATAAATTTTTCGAGCGTAAACATTAGGTGAGCAGGTTACATTGTAACCCCGTGTCCAAATAACATGGTAAGTGACGAGATTTGCAGTGATGAGCAATTTGGTTGTTTGTATCAGACGAAACATGACAGAAATTTATACACAGCCATTCAGAAGCACAGAATAGTGCACTCACTGCACTCCAATGAAATGGTAAGGTTTAACATCTTAAATCAGCCTTTAGGTTCGATAGTTAGACACACTTCTGTTGTTGTCGTTATTCTGGCAACCTGTGCTTGCGTGTGTATTGAACCAGGCGTGCAATACCTAATTCAACCACTGGGTGTCAAAATTACATATCAATGTCAATTTTATTTATATAGCACTATTAAACACAACCAAAGGTTGACCAATGTGCTGCACAATACAAATCACAAAGAGAAAGATATAAAATTATAGCTAAAACAATTCTCACAAATAAGATTACCTAGATTAGGTAGGACCAGCTACTGCAAAAGCACAGTCCCGCCTGCATTTCAGACTCAACTTTGGGATGCATAATAGTCTCTGGTTAATCTCAGGCTAATGTTCAGTCAACACGTCTGACAGGTAAGAAGGAGCCAAGCCATTTAGTGACTTAAAAACCAAGAGAAGAATTTTAAAAGTGACACAATAGTGCACAGGCAACCAGTGCAAAGAGCGTAACACTGGTTTGATGTGGTCATGTACATACTGCACCAATAATATTTACCTCCAACATATTAATTTGGGTGTACTCATTTATGGACGATGAGATCTTCAGTTTTTTGTTAGATTAGCTCCAGATTTGACTAATGTAATGTATATGCAAAAATATGTAAAGCATCCTATAGAAAATATTAAATTGTGAGAGATTGATCATTTATGCTATATATAAACAAACACTAATGACAGTTTTGAATAAGAACACAAATTATATCAGGTTATCTAAAAAAAATACTGTTTAGGGACATTTTAACTTGAAAATATTAACTTAAAGACTCCCATTATACCTATTTAAGTCTAATTTGCATCCTGTTTGTTTGCTAAATAAAGTTAAATAAACGAATCAAAGTTAAATGAATCATCTACTTTCTGTGTTATTTGTAATTTCAGTTATAAAAAATAGATTTTGTGTCTGTCACCGTATTCTGGTCTACACTATTACATTGGTTATAAAAAGGTAGAACAATCTGTACAGCGCTGATAAAAGTGGAAATAAATCACTTGACATCTTGGATATTACTTTGAATAATATACGTGGTCATAACATTATATATCTAGTGTTAGTTAACATTTATTATAATTACTTTGAATTATACTTTAGTTCACATAATGAGACGTTTATATTGCACGGTTAGTATTACACTAACATTCCACGAGAACGGACAACATTCAGAAGAACTACATTTCCCAGCATGCAGCGGGGCAGTGGAGAGGTCATGGGTCAGAGTGCAGGAATGCGCATGTCGCTGCTGAGGGAAAGTAGCGGAAACAGAAACATGCTGCAAAGTTTTACCTGAATGTTTACTAGGCGTAGTGGTTTTTAATTCCTCATAATCACAAACATGAGCTCAAATATTACAGACGCCTCGCCAAACGAGCTCATCAATTTAATATATCATCACTTAAAGGACAACGGATACAAGAAAGCAGCGAGGTCGCTAAGAAAACACGCGCCCCAGGTGTGTGTGTGCTCGTGCATGTGTATGATTGTGTTTTATAATTTGATTATGATTGTGTTTTGCATGCGTTGTATATACTATAGGCCAGAATAAATCTTTTAAACCATTGCATTAGCCGGAATTAATGAATGAGTGAGTGTTTACACTGTAATCACTGTCAATCACTATGTACAGCAGCACTAATGCAAGAGTTAAAGCTTTATTCCTGACATTTATAACTGTGCATGCATCATTTATGTGAGAGAAATCGTGATTTTATTTGAAATTTCTGGTGCATGCAAGTTTAACACTGTTGTGTGTACTGACATTAAAGAAATCCTATTTGGCCCACTTTTACAAGATGTAAAATGAGTCTCTAATGTTTCTAGAGTGTGTTTCAACTCAAAATAGCACACAGATAATGTTCTCTAACTCTCTGAAACTGGCCCTTTTAGGCTTTGATCCAAATTGTGGCGTTTTGGTGACTGTCGCTTTAAATTCAAATGAGACTGTGCTCTGTTCAGAAGTGGGTGGAGCTACAGACGCCTGTGAACCAGCATAGTGGCAGATTTAAAAACAAGACAATTCTATGCTAACAAGGGAGAGATGGTCACTACTGGGCAGGGCTTTTCCCCCAGGGTGCAATGTACAGGGTGGTTTGGTGGTAATTGACGCAATAGTTAGCTTTGATCTGTATCTTAAATAATATTATTAAATAGAATAATAGGTAACTTCAATATACATACATTTGACCAGCCCTAATAATGGTTCATACCATTGTGAATGCATGTTTGCACCAAAAATATTAATTCATCGGTTTGAAACCGGCAAATCTAGAGCACCAACAGACAGTGTAAGTGTTCACAAACCATGTTTCTTTATACAGGCGTCTGTAGGTGTCTAAATCTAGATGCATATTTTGTATTTTATCATACACTGGCTCGCACATGGAAGTTAAACAGTAAAATAAAAAATATGTGCAGTCTTCATGGTGAAGGAAAGCAAACCTGTCACCATTTATTTAATATCACAAATGTCATTGAGAACCACTTAATATGTAATTTAATTAAATATATACATTTGGTTCACTGAGGCACATTACCGAACATAACCGAAAAACTCACCCTGCTTTCCCCCTCTGATGACACGTACAAAGGGAGAATGTCAATCAAAGTGTTTTTGTCTGATGAATGTCAAGTCTGATTATAACAAATTAAATTAATTCATATTGACCGTTAGAGGCTGGATATATTCACACACCGCTGACACACAACTGTGTTTAAACCCCTTATAAAAGGAATTTTTGCATAATAGGTCTCCTTTAAGTGCACATATACTGTACAAGCACTATTCATGGTTTAAACACACATTAATTGCTTTCTTACAGCTCAGTACTAATAAATAAGTGTCAAAGGAGAAATTTCAAGTATTTTTTGCATAAAAAAAAGTAAAACGGCATTATACTTTAATTAGTCTTTCATATTACGCTTGTATCTGTCCTGTTTATATGCATTTTTTACATAAATATGCAGCCTAAAATGACTGATTTTCTCAAAACGTTTTATAAACTATTTGCTTCAAATCTTGTGTTTTGCTGTGACAAGATCCTTATTTTAATCTCAAGACTCACAAAATCCTGGAGGAATTCATTTAAGGATCAAATAATGATGATCAATAGTCTAAAAATATTTTTTTTAATCTTGTTTTTTTTTTGTTGGTCAATCAATCACTAAGTCAGGGGTGTCCAAACTCAGTCCTGAAGGGACAATGTCCTGCATAGTTTAGCTCCAGCTTACTTCACACCTGTCTGGAAGTTTCGAGTATACCTAGAAAGAGCTTGATGAGCTGATTCAGGTGTGTTTAATTGGGGTTGGAACTAAAATATGCAAGTCACCGGCCCTCCAGAACCAAGTTTGGACATCCCTGCACTAGGTTGTACTTGTTTGTCATCCAGACATTCAGATTATTTAGCATGGAAGCAAATTTAGCACGATCACTCATTCTTTGACATATTTTGGAAAGTTGAGCTCAGAAAAAAATGTAACTGTATGAGAAAAAGTATGTGTTGCAATGAATGACGATGCAACATTATTTCATTCATATCTGAAATGAGAAAGTTGCCAAATAAATAACCTGCATTCATTATGATTTCTTTGTCTGTAAAATCATTTTTGTAAATGCAAAGTCCATTCACTGTGATTTGCATTACCGGCAGGTTGAGACGAATGAAGTGAAGGCTTCCCTGACTGAAATCTTTAAGAAGTGGGCCAGGTAACAGCATGCATAATAAGTCTCATGTATTATCATTAATTGAAATGCTTTCCCTTTCATTTATCATATTTTTATTTTTCCTGATGCATTCAGCTCAGGTGATGATGCTCCTCCAGTGCCTTCTGGTATGTGTATATATACATATATATGAGGATACACTTGTTATTGTTTATCATCTGCATGTGTTTTTAAGGCCTGTGACGTGTGAGAATGTCGAGAGAATTTAAAGCCTAAACAAATCAGTTGCTTTAACAAAGATTAATTGTAATTAACTATTTATAAAATGAAGAATATGCAGTGTTCATTTATATTGGATTATACAACTTCTGTACATGAATACTGTTCGACTCCCCAAAAAACATAAAGCAATGTTTATTTCATTTGTGATTTTGCTCTACTATATTTATCTATTTTTAACCTCCATTAGGAAATATTTGAAAATAATTTGAATAATTAATAATTTGATAATTTAAAATGTAAGAACTGCCAGAATATGAAGTATAAGCTGAATCTGTGAATCCGCAGGTGTTCAGACTCCGGAGCTTCAGAGTCCAGTGAAGAGAAAGACTGGAGCAGGAGCCAAATCTAAGATCACATCTCCCTCTGCTGGTACATGAGCAAATCACTTTTACTTGTATTCTGATTGGCTGTTTAGCACTCTGAGGTGTTTGGTTATTGTCAGATAAATGCACAGCTAAAGTAGTTCCGACAGGTTTTGAGTGCATTACAGCTCGATATCACTCCGCTGAATGAGTTATTTCACAGCTACAACAGTCAGAAATCACATCAGAACACAACAGAAGGCTTTGGAAGAGATGTGAAAGAAACTAGTGCAGTTTGAGGAGGACAAAAACCTGACTAATACACTCTCAAACACAACATCTGTATAGATTTAGCAGCTGTGGAGACCAGAGGAGAAGCATAATTATGATCTGTGCTCTATTAAATAATAATAAAAAAATAAAGGCCATGCCACAAAGTGTGCATTATTTCTCTAATAATTCAACAGCAGACACTGTTATATAGAGCACAGAAGCTGTTTAATCTTTATTATGGTTTGTCAGGTCTAATTATTGATTTGCAAAATATGTTTAGTTGCAAATATGTTTGTGGAGATGCTCTGAAATCTGCATGAAACGCACATTGTTAAGTCTTAAGGTGAGTCATTCTCTGGCTCTGATTGGGTGAAATGTTTAGCCACGCCACTCCAGTTAGTTTGTTTGCTGCTACTGGTGAGAAATAAAGAGGCGGAGCACAACAATAACACCCCGCCCCTACTCAATATTACTAGATATTCTTCAAGACACTAGTATTCAGCTTAAAGTGACATTTAAAGGCTTAACTAGGTTATTTAGGGTAAAGTTAGGGTAATTAGGCAAGTCATTGTATAACAGTGGTTTGTTCTGGAGACAATCTAAAACAAATATTGCTTTAGAGGGCTACTAATATTGGCCTTAACATGTTTTTTAAATTAATTAATTGCTTTTATACCGAAAGGACAAGATCTCGGATACAAACTGCCGAAATGAGTTTTCTTCACAGAGTTGCAAGGCGCACCCTTTTAAATTGGGTGAGGATCTCTGTCAACCGGGAGAAGCTCGGAGTAGAGGAAAAGCAGATGAAAATGAGATGAAAACAAACCAGATTACCAGATTAATTGTTCACCTTAAGACTAACAATGTGCGCTTGCAACATAAACACAGTAAATATTGATTTCTTGCAGATTTTAAGAGATTAAATTATTTATTAATTTTACAATAATATTTTTGATCCACTTCAAATGTTGACTAGTAATCATCTTAACCATCAATTTAACCTTCTTCATGTTCTTTACATTTTGTTTGTTTATGTGTACGTAAAGGAAAAAAACCTGCCAGCAGCAAGAAAACTTCAAGATCGGGAAACAAATCACAGGTATTTCATTTAACATTGTTCGCACATTGCAAAAAGTGCTTTTCTTACTTGGCGTTTTAGTCTTATTTCTAGTCCAAATATCTACAAATTCTTAAATCAAGAAGTATTTTCTAGACAAGTAGGAAATAATGAGTCAAAATGAAGTGATTTTTTTCCTAAAACAAGCAAAATAATCTGACAGGAATATAAGGAATATAATTTTATGTCAAAGTGAAAAACAACATTATTTAGCTTACCCCATTGGCAGATTATTTCACTTGATTTAATGAACATCCCACTTAATGTTGACGCATTAATTCTGAAAACAAGACAATATCTTTTGCTTGTCTTATAAATGCTTCTTGATTTAAGTATTTTTAGATATCATACGAAATAAGACACAAGCTCTGAGTAAGAAACATTTTTTGCAGTATTTTTATTAAACTCAAATCACCTGATTCCTTTGCACAGAAAGAGAAGCCAAAAGAAAACAAGTC
This sequence comes from Danio tinwini, assembly GCA_903798205.1. Classification (NCBI taxonomy): domain Eukaryota; kingdom Metazoa; phylum Chordata; class Actinopteri; order Cypriniformes; family Danionidae; genus Danio; species Danio tinwini. The sequence continues at coordinate 158,266 of CAIGQZ010032446.1, read as the reverse complement.
AAAGAAATCAAAAGCGTCGACCTGTGAAGATGTTTCTGCGTCTGCATCGGTCTCTGCTGCTCCAGGGAATGATTCAGACTCAGACACCAGTTTAGATCTGGAGAAATGGAGGAAAGTGGCTTCTCAGTTATCAGGTGAGACCATCTGTAGAAATGCACAACAGAATATAGAGAAAGGCTTCATATATACAGGGCTTGACATTAACTTTTTTGATCACCAGCCAGTGTGGCTAGTAGTTTTCCAACATTACCAGCCACTCGCCATTTTCACTAGCCACAATTTTGTTGTTGGGAAAATATATTTTATATGCAGAAATTTGACTTTGACATGCTAAAATTACATGATTTATATTTTGTGGAATATCCACATGCCTCCTCATTCATTTCACTTGTTGTGTATGTTGTGTATGAGCTTGCTCAGTGAGCATGAGCACATGGGTCATGCTTTCATAATGTTGTATTACAATTAGTTTTTATTTCACATGACTTTTCAGAGCTCAAAGGATTTACCAAATTTATCTCGAACCACACTAAAAATAAATAAAAAATTATTTCTTAGCCACAAATTTTAAATAATGTGTCAGAACAAGCAAAATATAGCTGTATACTATACATTTTATTTAACAAAACATTTCTAAAAAAAAAAACAAACAGTTATCACCAGTTAACTACACATAAATGCGAAGTTAATATCCGATATCCTGTTTAAATAATGGTTAAAGCAAAAGCAACTGGTGCGGTGCTGCTTACAAGAAGACCAATCCGGAGCTCTTGAAAGCAGCAGGGCTGTGGGTGCATGAACAACTTTTAGTCTAGTCTATTTGAAAGGGAACCGATTACACCAGTTGCGTTTCCAGGCACGATTGTTTCAAGCAAGGAAACGGGAGCGCGCACGTGTTTTAAACAGTCGCGCACATCACATCAGCTGTTGGCGCAAGTGATTATCCTCACTACACGCCTATGTCATTTTTTACCTGCACAATCAAATTTAAAACCACCCAATCTGGCAACACTCCCTATATCCACTGAGAAATGGAGAAAAAATTTTCCTTTTCAAAATGGGCTGTACTCAGTTATGCTGAGCACTGTATTTCTCTTTCATTTTGACATTATTAATTTTTTTCCATGTTTTTAAATCACACATAATATGATTATTAAAGCTTGTCTGTCTTTACCAGATGCTGATAGAGCAAAGATGGATGTTCTCTCAGTATTGGATGAATCAGTTGTCTCATCGACTGGGAAATCCACAGCAAAGAGAAAGCCGAGACAGCCAGCAAAAGCCAGAAAAGACGCAAAACCAGCCAATAAGGGAAAGTCAAGCACACCAGTAAAAAACAACAACACAGCCAAACCTGAGGACATTCCTGCAGCATCTAAACCTCAATCAAACAAGTCTAAAAGCAAAGACTCTGCAGTCGTTTCCGAAGTTGAAACACCAGCTAAAAAGACTGGAAATAAGAATAATGGTAGTGCATCAGGTCTTGAGACTACAAAAGGAAGTACTGCGAATTCAGAAGTACATAATAAAACTAATGGATCAGGAGGATCAGATGCAGAAGTAATTAAGAGTCCTAAAAAAGTTCATTTTAAATTATCCGATAGTGTTTCCGAGCAGTGTGAGAGCCCTAAAATATCTTGGACAGAAAATAGTACGTCAGAAACACTGAACACTGTCGAGACTCCATCTAAAAAACATAAAAAGAAGAAAAGCCAGTCTGAAGCTGAAGATGCTGAAACTCCTTCAGATACTAAAGAGGATATGAACAGTTCTAGCAAAACACTCAGTGAAGAAACTAACATTACGATCAACGCTGACCAATCAGAGACGCTTTCAAGGAAAGTGAAGAAAAGCAAGAAGTCTAAAAATGTTGATGGGACGCCTTGCGGAAAGATTAGGGCCAAGAAAATAGATGTTTCATCTGTGACTGAATCTGAATCCATTAACACAGACTCCTCATGCAAAGAAGATGAACTTATGGCCAATAAAGAGCTTGAAGAACTAGTCCAATCTGAAACGCCATCTAAAAAAGCTAAAGCTAAGAAAGTGAAAAGCACTGAAGATCCTGGTGAGCTGGAAACACCGGTTAAAAGGACAAAAACAGATGCAGATGTGCTGCAGTCGGACAGCTCTGTAAAGAAGAAGAAAAAGAGCAAAACAGCTGCTGACGGTGTGGAGATCCAGAATGAGATATCTCTGCATGGAAATGAGGAAACCTCCAGTCAAGAGGTCAAAACACTAAAGAAGAAAAAACACAAGATAGAAGAAGCCGCAGTGGAGGAGGAGGTTGTGGCAGAGCCCAAGAAGAAGAAGAAAAAGAAGAAAATCAAGGAGGATGAAGATGCAGAGCCTGCTCTTCAGACACCAGAAAAGGAAAAAGAAGAAGCATCGGTTCCTGTAGTAGTGAACCACAAGAAAAAAAGTGAGTAATTAAAGAGCAGTGCTCCTTCAGGTTTGAAATATACCTGCGGTGGTAGCCGGATTGAAACACACCATTTACCCACATCACATAAATAGTTAACTATATGCGACAAACAAAACGTAATTTCATTTTTAATAATAATTTCATTTATTATGACACTGTTATACACGGTTTCTTTTCAATGAGTTAAAGAAAATATAAAAAACTGATGAAATAAAAAAGAAATCCACTATTTCTCTTAGTTTTGTTATTCAGGAGCCATGTGCACACACTGATGGGTCAAATCTGCTTCTCTCTCGCCAGAGCATTATAGATATGTACATAAATTAGCCTATGTAATATAGCCTAATGACATCATCAAATCAATAAAATATACAGCAAATGAGAAATAAATGACAGAAAAAAGGAATTAAAACAGACAATATCTCAAAAAATGATCATAATTACAAGATTAAAATGTGTATTTTATTTAAATAAGGCAAATGCGTTAATTAACCATTACTAATGGTGTACATATATTTTGCAGCCAGTTTAGACCAGTCATTTCATCCTCTCTGAGTCGTTTAGATAAAAAAAAATTATTATTTAATGTTACTCTCACGACCAATCGGCCAATCGAAAGTAGGCTTAACTAAAAAGTTGATGCAAAAACGCATACGATTAATGAACGACAGCTTTAGAAAGCAAAAGCCGAATCCCGGACATTTTGAAAATTTAGAAACTCTGCCGGACGAATTATTTAAGTGCCAAAAAGAACCGTCTCTGTGGGTCTGCAGTGCACGTCAGACTGTGGGAGTGTTGACAGGTCTCGCACACGCCGAATAAAACAGGTAAATGAGAGAGGTTTTTCCACTACCTAATCAATCAGAGATGTTTGGTTATATTAGTAGGATACAAAATAGTGTAAAAGGATGATAATAACAGTATAAAAACGTGTCACTAAATATACTTGGGTGGCCATTAATATACCTGGGCCTGTCCAAGTAAAGTCTATGTGTGGGAAGCATTGAAAATCTTATTATTTTGTCTTATGTCTTAAAATAGGCTCATTTTACAGCTGCTTTAGAGGTCAGCAGGTGAGTTTTATAAATTTTATCTATTCAGCCAATCTCCAAGTCTGGCAGGAGCACTTTTAGCTTAGCATAGATCATTGAATCGGATTAGACCATTAGCATCTCTCTCAAAACTGACTAAAGAGTTTTCCCATTTAAAGCTTGACTCTTCTGTAGTTATATTGTGTGCAAAGACAGACGGAAAATGAAAAGTTATTCAAGAAACTATACTCTTATTCTTCCTAATAATAACTTTGCTGCTGTACCATTTTTGCTGCCGTATTTTGAATGAGATGCTAATCTGATTCAATGATAAATGCTAAGCTAGGCTAAAAGTGCTCCTGCCAGACCTGGAGATCAGCTGAATGGATTCAAAAGTAGTGAAACTCCACAGTTTAACTCTAGGAGAGCTGTACAGTTAGCCTATTTACAAAACAAAAGTGGAGTGTTTCTTTTATTTTATTGCATTTCTTTATTGTGGTTAGCTTGCTGAAATAATAAAACTGAACTTAATACACAGAGAAGAAGAAAGAGAAGGAGAGAGAAACAGCAGAGGAAGATGATGTATCTCCTGTATCTGCTCCACCTGAGGAGGTGCTGATGCACAAAAAGGTATTACTGTACTGTTAACATTCACAAATACACTTGGAGAAATGGATCTGTTCATGCACCGCACAAAACAGAGCTCGTATTTATAAAACATTTTATGGTACCATTAAGAGTTCCCCTACAAAGCAGCAAAAAAAAAAAGTAGACTTAGAAAACCTATTCATAAATCTGGATAAACAAAACTTTATTAATGAATAGAGAAAAGTCTGAAGCTGAGAGTGAGGGCAGGGTTGAGCGTGATGCTTTTGATGATCGTAATCATGCTCATTACCTACTGTATGCACAGATTGATTCGCTGATGGGGAAGGGGAGAACTTTGTTAGAAATTTATTCAAGGATACTTTGTAGAGAACAATATTATGAAGGTTTAAAAAACAGTGATGAAATTGCATTTCTAAAAAAGGTGTTGCTTGTGGGTAATATGGGTCTTAATCTTTGACAAATCATTTTTGGTTAGTTCTGAAATGGATGGGGGGAGTTGAAAGGAGTTTAGAAAGGAGTTGAAGAAGGTTTATTTCCAGAACCTTTGCTTTCTCTGTTCCTTAGTGGTGAATGATCTTCTCATGCTAATTAAGCATCTTAATATAATCTAACTAAGAAATTACTGGAGGTATACAGAGACTGGTGATATATATACATATATATATATATATATATATATATATATATATATATATATATATA
>CAIGQZ010032446.1:101183-132137 GCA_903798205.1 Danio tinwini | reverse complement strand
GGCGCTCTAGGCTAGTTATTACCAGCAAACGGCGCTCTAGGCTAGTTTATAACAGCAGACTGTGCTCTAGGCTAGTTTAACAGCAGATGGAGCTCTAGGCTAGAGTTTAACATGAGACGGCGCTCTAGACTATTTTTTAACAACAGATGGCGCTCTAGGCTAATTCATAACAGCAAACGGTGCTCTAGGCTAGTTTTTAACAGCAGATGGTGCTCTAGGCTATTTTAACACCAGATGGCACTCTAGGCTAGTTTTTAACAGCAGACTGCGCTCTAGGCTAGTTCATAAGAGCAAACGGTGCTCTAGGCTAGTTTATTACAGCAGGCGGCACTCTAGGGTAGTTTATAACAATAGACGGCACTCTAGGCTAGTTTATAACAGCAGATGGTGCTCTAGGCTAGTTTAATAGCAGATGGAGCTCTAGGCTGGAGTTTAACACCAGACGGTGCTCTAGGCTGGTTTTTAATAACAGATGGCGCTCTAGGCTAGTTTTTAATAACAGATGGCGCTCTAGGCTAATTCATAACAGCAAACAGCACTCTAGGCTAGTTTATAGTTGTTAAAAACTAGCCTAGAATGCCGTCTGTTTTTAAAAACTAGCAAGCGTCGTCTGCTTGTTTAAAACTAGTCTTGATTGCCATCTACTACTAGTATATACTTTGTACTATTCTTGTAATATAATATATATCCTGCCGGTTATTGTATGCAAAATAAAAGATAACAGTACTTGTAGTTATTTGAAAAACTGTCAGGTTGCTTCAAGTAACCTTACACCATTTTTACACATAGGATTGAAACTATATGCATGCGTAGATGGCAGACGATAGTAAATGCTGATGTTTTGACAGGTGACTTCAGATAAAGAGAAGAAGCTGTTGTTTACGGTGTTTGATGAAAACAGAAGCTGGTACTTTGAGGAAAACATCAGGAGAAACGGTGAAGATCCCACTAAGATCGACCGCAATGATCTGGACTTCTACAATTCAAACATAATGCACAGTGAGCGCAGTTTTCAGTGTCCCTATCATGTAAAACATTATGATATATATACAGTTGAATGTCAGAATTATTCACCCTCTTGTGAATTTTTTTTTTCATATTTCCCAAATGATGTTGAACAGATTCAAGAATTTTTCACAGTATTTCCTATAATATTTTTTCTTCTGGAGAAAGTTTTATTTGTTTTATTTCGGCTAGAATAAAAGCAGTTTTTAATTGTTTTAAACTCATTTTAAGGTCAATATTATTCGCCCCCTTCAGCAATATTAGTGTTGGATTGTCTACAGAACAAATTACTGTTATACAATGACTTGCCTAATTACCCTAACTTTACCCTAATTACCCTAGTTAAGCCTTTAAATGTCACTTTAAGCTGAATACTAGTGTCTTGAAGAATATCTAGCCTAATATTATGTGCTGTCATCATGACAAAGAGAAAATTAATCAGTTATTAGAGATGAGTTATTAAAACTATTATGATTAGAAATGTGCTGAAGAAATCTGCTTTCTGTTAAACAGAAATTGGGGAAAGTCTAATAACTCAGACTTCAACTGTACATCCCATTATACATTATTATACTAGTGTTATGACATCAAACAGGATTATTGGCTTTTGTATTGTCTGTTTCAGCTGTGAACGGTTTCATGTTCAACCACCTACAGTACAAGATGTGTGTTGGCGATGTGATCCTCTGGCATGTGGCGAGCATCGGCATGCAAAACAACTTCCTGTCAGTTTATTTCACCGGAAATACATTTGAGCGGGAAAAAGCTTACGGCACCGTGCTCACGCTTTTCCCAATGACTGGAGACACAGTGACCACTGAAGTGGAGATGCTGGGTAAGGTCAAAAAGTCAAAACACTTGCTGATGGATAATAGGATGCTTTCAAGAGTTCACACTTAGCTCATGATTTATAACATAGCTTGTTTGGCATGCTGTCCCGGGAGAGAGCCCTGAGCTCAAAGGATCCTCGGGCCCAGGGCTCCCCCCTTTCGCAGGGCGAGAGGAAATTAAACTCAGGTCAATCTCAAACTCACCCACTGCTGAGGCCAAGGTGAACTTCCTGTGAGTAGGACATTAGAAAAAAGATTAAGGCTTATTTTATTTATAATATAGAGCATATTTGGCCGGTGGGAGGAAACCCACGCGGACACAGGGAGAACATGCAAACTCTGCACAGAAATAGCAGATAGCCTAGTGAGGACCCGATGTCATTGGTATTGCTGTGAGGCAACAGTGCTAGTCACTGGGCCACCGTGCTGCCCATTCTGGAAAAAGGTGGAAGAAGGGGAGGATGGGGTTTCTTCCAGATGAAGATAGATGTAGAAAGGAAAAGAGGATATATATATATATATATAGTGACTTGGCATCCTTTGATTGGAGGATCATGATTAGCTAATGTGGGCCAGCTGGGTCAATAATGAGCACATGCTCCTCTCGAAATTAGTTTAAAATTAAACTTCACTTAAATGTACAATGTAAAAAATATCTAATAATGAACAGTTTCCGTATTTTGGGTTTACGTCTGGTTGTGAATTGCATTATGGGATGTTGATCTCTGCTCTGTCCACTTTTGATGTTGAAAATTCAACTCCACAGTTTAACAAAGTGACTTTTAGTGACCTTTTTAGTAGTTTTAAATAATATAATGTATAAGAAACAGAGAAATAAGTCTGTAATTAATAGAAAATGTGCTGCAGTTTATTACACGGTTTCTGTAGTTTAATATACAACACCTACCCAGACGATATAGCACTGCAAACTATTAAAAATACTCAGAAAAGTCACTTTATAGATTTTTTTTTCAAGGTTAAAAGTTGTTGGAACAAGATCAAGGTCCCATAATGCAGTTCAAAAGCAGAAATAAATGGAGAAAAATATAAAATAAAAACATGAATCACAAAATATGGAAAACGTTTTTTTTGCTGTTGTTGTTGGGAAATATATTTTATATGCATAAATTTGACTTTGGCATGCTAAAATTACTTGATTTTAGGCATTGTGTTATGTCCACATGCCTCCTCATTCATTTCACTTTTTTGTGTGTAAGAACTTGTTTAATGTGCATGAGCAAATGGGTCATGGTTTCACAGTGTCGCATTGCAATTCATTTTTATTTTACAGGACTTTTCAGGGCTCAACACTGAGTATATACCAAATTGATCTCTGATCTCACCAAAAATAAATAAACAATTATTTCTTAGCCACAAATGTTGAATAATATGTCAAAACATGCAAAATATAGCTGTAGATATGCTCTTTTTATTCAACAAAAATTATTATTAATAATTAATAAATAATTAATAAATAATTATTGCCATGTCTCTAAAACTATGCGCGGTGGCCTATTCTGTCCAGGCCAAAGATCTCTCAGATCACTAGTTAACTACACATACATGAGGAGGTAATCTCCTATTAAAGCAAAGTTATTGTAAAAATGATAATAAAACTATATTAACAAAAATAACCGTAAGCAAAAGAAAGCAGGTGAAAAACATACCGTGTGATAATGATAAGGATGATCAAGTGCACACGGGTAACGTTAGGCCCATATCTGTTCTGTTCAAAGAACAGTTCAAACAAAACTGGCAACCGCTGCTGCTCACAAAGACATATTTTAGAAACATCCGGAGCTTTTGGAAGCAGCAGGACTGTGTGTGCACGAGCATCACTTTTAGTCCAGTCTATTTCAAACAGAACCGATCACAGCAGTTGCGTTTCCAGGCATGGTTGCTTCAGGCCAGGAAACAAGAGCAAGCATGCATTTTAAACAGCCGCACGCATCACATCATCTGTGCACGCTAGTGATCATCCTCTCATTTGGTATTCACCTGCTTTCTTTTGCTCGCGCAAAAGCAATTTTTGTCGGTTGTGCTGCTTCTCGGTTCTAAGATGACATTTGCACACATATTGGGCCATCTCTATTGTCGAAGCCTGCTTTTATAAAAAATTAAAAAATGATCTTCAACCAGCCAAAGTGGCTAGTGAGATAGTCTATCTTACCCGCCACAACTAAAATCTACCTGCATTTGCGGATGTTATTGTAAAGCCCTGCTTGGTAATGTCAAGCTGTCATGACAAAGACAAAAACAGGTTGTGATGTATTTGTTGATGTTGTCATAACCAACAATCTCATCTCTGCATTTAAAATGACATAACTGAGCAAATGACACCTAATAACAGTTGTCATGATTATAAAGCTTTCATGAGAGCCCTATAACCACCCCTTTAAGTGTTTCCATATCACTTTTAAGACATATATAAATTAAGATTGTCTAATATTAATCTAAAAAGTAAGACTTATAATCCTTAATGAATTGCTCTAGCTGTTGGTTTGGATTTGTCACAGTGGCTTTAACCTCTAAAATCTCTCTTTATTTCATGTCGATATCTGCAGGAGAATGGGAGGTCAGCGCATTTGACCCGTCTCTAAAAGAGCGAGGTATGAGCGTCCGCTATACTGTGGTAAACTGCGAACGTGTGCTCCCCAAAGTAGACTACGATGACTACGATGAAGAATTCATGGAGATCATCGAAAAAAACTTCCCCAATCCACGAGGCACCATGGGAAAAAACCGCACTATCGCCATCCGCGTCTGCAGAAACAGAACTGTGACGGATTCTGGGAGCGGACGAGACAACACGAGACACAATGAGACACTGAACAGAAGCCGTGTGTGTGAGATAAGACATATTCCCGTAAAAGAAGAGAACGATCTGGAAGCTTTATCGCAGGGCGGTATTCCTCAGGATATTCTGGATCAACTGGATGATGATATAGGAGGAAACTCGGTGGAAAGACAGAAAAGATCCCACACAGTCACATCCAGTTACACTGAATTAACTCAAAACCAACACAATGAAACACAATCTAGTGCTGAAATCACAAATGAGCTACTCAGAAAATTCCTCTTCAAGGATACAAACCTAAATATCTCTAGAAGAAAGCAGGATAAGATGGAGAAAAGCTTGAAACTGCTTAGCTATAATACAATCCTAAATATCTCAAGGGTGGAGAATAAAAAAGCAGCAAGGAGTCGGAGAGAACTGTGGAGCGTTGGGAAAACAAACCAGAAAGAAGTTAAAGCCATGAGTGATAATGAAGTTTTAGAAGATTCTAGAGGAAAGCAGGATAAGATGGAAGAAAGCTTGAATCCGCTGAGCTATAATTATAAGGATCTGAAGAAGTATTCAGAGATGGATTTGGAGCCGGTATCTAATTCATCGGATAACCAGATGTACGGGAAGAAAGCAGCGGCGAGTGATTATGAGGATTATAGCGATGAGGGAAGCGTTGTGGGTTTGGATCATTTTGTTGAGGATAATGTCGGCGTTCGGTCCACAGAGTCAAAGTTTAGGAGTTACTACATCGCGGCTGAGGAAGTCATGTGGGATTATGGGATTGATAAACCGGCTCAGCTCATCAAACCAAGGTAATTATTAAACAGTGTTGAGGGTTATGCATTACAAGTAACATGAGTTATGCAGTGGTGGAAAGAGTACTGAAAAATCATACTTAAGTAAAAGTACCATACTTGCTTAAAAATGTAGTGCAAGTAAAAGTATCTGTTGTAAATATTACTCAAAGTATGAGGGAAAAGTAGACCTTTCAAAAGTACTCAAGAGTAGTGAGTAGTGAGTATTACGCTGTAGAAAGCTGATGCATTTACATCTAATTTGTGGATGTGTGTAAACGAAACATTCTGTAGTGCATTTAGTTATTGCCCAGCGGGCACACAACGTCATAAGACAATAATAATAGGTTAGATTTAGGTTGTGATGTCAGGTGACCAAAATTCAATGTCTAGCCAGCATCTAAGGACAATGTTTTTTTGATGTCCAATACCGACGTGAAATGACGTGGATATTTGGTTGATTTTAGGTTGTTAGAAAGTGACCAAAATAAAACGTCGAGCCAACATCTTAAACCAACATCATACTAACGTCAAATACTGACATTTATTCTTCAGGTATGCCAACCAAAATCCAACATCTGATAGACGTCATAGTGGCAACGTCCACAAAATGTCAAGCTGTAACATCATTAGACGTTGATATTTGGTTGATTTTAGGTTGGATATTAGACATTGATGTTGGCCTGAAGTTGGGTTCTGACGTCAACCCGATTTTTATTTCCTAACAAAATGCAACGTCTCCACGATGTTGGGGTACAACATCAATCTGACGTCATGTTGACGTCTTGTGACTGCTGGGTGTTTAAGGCCATTTTGGTCATCATACAGTAAACATCTCATCAGTGTCATGCATCTAAACAGTCTTTGGGTCAATGCTTATAAAGATTTTGGACATCTTCTTGGACACTTTTAATACTTCCATTATGAGGTGATTTACCTTCTATGTGAGATTAAATTGGACAGGAATCACAGGACTGATTTTTCTAATTCCCATAGACAAGAAATAATAAAGTAGTGACTGCAGGTTGAAGGAAAGTAGTGGAGTAAAAGTACTGATCCTGCAGTAAATATATATAATATATAATATAAAACTACTCAGAAAATTACAATTCCTGAGAAAAACTACTCAATTACAGTAGTTTGAGTGTTTACTGTGAACGTCCAGAAAGATAGGATTCAAAACAACTTACCACGGTCCCATCCACACCAACCCAGTTATGAAGTCTGTCCAAAAGTATGCTATAAGAAATTTTATCAAAGGCTGCAGTTAAGTCCAATAGCACTAAAATAGCACAAGCCCCAGAATCAGCTCTATAGTCATACAGAGAAATATGAATGAATCACAAAGTACAGAAAACTGCTCATTTAGTTTAGTCAAGTACTTGAGTATTTGCAGTGTTTCATCATCAACTAAAAGTCTCATTTGTCCACAGGGAGATGCGAAGGGGAATGAGAAAATACTTCCAAGCCTATAGAAAAGTGGTATTCAGAGCGTATCAGGACCAAGATTTCAGGCATCCAATCGAACGAGGAGAACTGGACGAGCACCTGGGCATTATGGGTCCTGTAGTGAAAGCAGAAATCAATGACGTTCTTACGGTATTTGCATTACATGAACGTTGCATCCATTTGCATTTAGTAGATGATTTTAACTAAACACATCGCTTCAAAATTGCTTCATTAGTGTTTTGGCTACTTCTGCCATGTGCAAGGTTGCCTGGGTTTTCAAGCATGTTTAGACTCAAAAATGTGACTTACTTTGGGATGAAATAATAATAAATAGCAGTGCTCAGGCCCTAATTATCTGCTTTATGGTTTTTCTAGGGAGTCCAACAGCATTCAGGTACAGAAATTAAATGATCAAATGTAAAATAACACTGTATTGCCTTCAGTGTATAAATATTAAAATGCAATACAATGTTAAAGCTAAAAATGTTACAATTTCTTGTGGCCGAATGCTCACAATCACAGGTCTTAAAAACACTTGCAGACAACAAATGTTCACTCCATTATGTATTTCGTATCTTATATTATGTGTGTAAAATAATGGCTAAAATAATATACATAATATAAAATAATGCATACCAAAAATGTAAAATAATGTGTAACATGAGAGACATAATAAAAAACAAAGTTATGTAATATAATGCACAAAATAACACATTCAAAAAGATATTTATTGTAGTGCTGGGCAAAGATTCATTGTGATTAATCATATCCAAAATAAATGTTTGTTTCGACATAATACATGTGTGTGTACTGTGTATATTTATTATATCTGAGAAAGGCAATGCGGTGGCGCAGTGGGTAGCACGTTCGCCTCACAGCAAGAAGGTTGCTGGTTCGAACCTCGGCTGGGTCAGTTGGCATTTCTGTGTGGAGTTTGCATGTTCATGTTGGTGTGGGTTTCCTCCAAGTGCTCCGGTTTCCCCCACAGTCCAAACACATGTGGTACAGGTGAATTGGGTATGCTAAAAAATTGACCGTAGTGTATGAGTGTGGATGTTTCTCATTGATGGGTTCATTCCGCTGTGGCGACCCCAGATTAATAAAGGGACTAAGCTGAAAAGAAAATGAATGAATATTGGAGAAAATGTTTATTTCTATTTAGATATCAATCTATATGTATATGATACAAATCATATTTCTTTTCGGCTTAGTCCCTTTATTAACCACAGCGGAATTAACCACCAACTTATTCAGCATTTGCTTTACGCATCGGATGCTCTTCCAGATGTAACCAATCACTGGGAAACACCCATACACACTCATTCACACACATACACTACAGATAATTTAGCTTCCCCAATTCACCTGTACCGCATGTCTTTGGATTGTGCAGACTCCACAGAGAAATGCCAACTGATCCAGCCGAAGCTCGAACCAGTGACCTAGCTGTAAGGTGATCGTGCTACCCACTGCGCCACCATGTCGGCTACAAATCTAAATTTAAATATCTATGCAAAACAAAGTTGTGTGTAGTTTTGTTTTATGTATATGTACATACATGTGTGTATATATATATATATATTATGTCAAAACAAACTTATTTTGTATGTGATTAATCGCGATACAGTTCAAAAACAAATTCAGAAAAAAATAATCCAAAAAAATTGGTCCCTTGAACCACTCAAAAATGTAATAAAAGTTGAAAAACCCCACACACTTCTCAACGAATTTCCTGCATTTCTTTTCCCACAAGGTGGTTTTCAAGAACCTGGCCTCCAGACCGTACTCTTTCCACTTGCATGGAGTGTATGATAAGACGCCAAGGAGTTTCAGCACTGGAGTGGGTCCAGAAAACCCCAAGGTAGATGAAGAACCAGGAGATCCCGTTCCTCCGGGAGAGGAAAGAGTTTATAACTGGAGAATCTCCAGACGCCAAGGACCCTCAGCCTCAGAGTTTGACTGCAAGGCTGGAGCATATTACTCCAACGTCAACATGGTAACTGAGTTTACAGATCAAAACACTGATCAATCTGAGAAATCATGCATGTGCTCTGCTCAGACACTTACATCCTCATGTTGTCTTTATACTTCCACTGCGCTGAGGTCAGTTTGACCAGCATTTGATTATAAAACTGCCTTAAACCATGTGCATGAAGAGTATTGATTCAGAGTAGCATTTTAGAAAGGTTGTTGGGGTTGCGTTGTCTAAACCATGGAGAAAAACACAAGGAAGCTGCTCAATCATATAGAGAAACATAGGTATTCACATTAGATGTTGCCTGCCCTGTTGTTGTCTATTGGAAGGAATGCGTCAATAGAGCCGCCATTTTAGTACAGGGTAGCGCTCCTTTGAAATGAATGCGGGACCAAGCTGCAGTGGAGGACTGTGGCCATCCAGAGTCAGAGATATACACATAAATGTGTGCATGTAAATGTATTATCCTCCCTCCTGTTAGATTTGATCTAATCCATGTCCTGAAACACACCCCCTCTCCTGCTTTCACTTCTCATTCTGATGGAGGGAGCGATTCGTTTGTGAATGAATCTCCGTTATGAACGACTCGTTCACTTAGCTGACAATAATACAAGTTTCTGGCACCGCAGCGTCTTGTCATGTTTCTTTGGCATTGTTTGCTGATTTTATTCAACAAAACTAGCATAAGCCCAGTATTTAGTGCAAGTTGGTGCTACTTTGTTTTATAGTGAATGCAGTAAGTGTCTGTATTATCATCAATAACGTTACTTGTTGAGCACAAAGTTCATAACATAAAAACGTAAAAAACTAAATCTTACCTATGAAATGTTCTGCCTTTGTTTTCTTTGTTTGCTCGTTACTACACTCGTACACAGCGCTAAAGTCCAGCATCTTCACGTTGGCACATGGTCTTGTCTAGTGCGGTTGAATGACATTTGTGCTGGGAGCACTGTACAAATGTGGCGGCGCTATTGACGCATGCTCAGGGTCTGTATGTGATATCTAGTGTGTATATCTATGATAGAGAAAGATCAAAAAGAGTGCAGTATTTCGACAAACTGAATTTTACACATATGAGCAGTACTAAATAAGATATTAGCCTAATGTTTTACTTTTCCTCACAATTTTTCTTCTTCTTGATTTGTTATAACATTTGACAGTCTTTAATACTCAAAAAGGCTTTCACACTGCTCTTATCGTCATTTTGAACAATGCTCTTAACCTCAGGTTTCGCACCTGTAACTTAAAAGCGCTGTTATCACCACGTTATATTCTGGGTTATGAAAGCCTGCATTTGCCAACACAGGCTCATTAGGAATATGTGCCCAGGGCTACATTTTTGAGAACTGAAAAATATGTGCTCACAGGTACATATGGCTGCATTTAGGGGGGTATTAATGACTGCTTACCTCCGTATAAACTGTAGTTTCCAGCTTGACTGGTTTGCTTAGTAGCTCACTGCAAATAACACTACACTTGGGAGGAGGAGCAGAGCATACCAGCATTCAAGTCCAACAAAGGACCGTTCAGAAACCAGGAAAAACAAAACCCAAAAAGCCCTGTGAGTTTGCATGCAGCCACAATGGCTTTTCTTTACTAGTTTAGAGCTTTTGAAAACACTTTGGATTTAGGGAAGTGGTTTGAGATTGACAGAAATGTACACAGTGGCCTCTGGTGGATTTCCAAGAAATGGCACGTGTGAGAAAACGTGCCCCGGTAACGTATTGGAGATTGTCAAAATTGTACAGTGAATCTAATGGATTTGAGCAAACAAAAACTGCAAGAAAACATAGTCCATGGTACATATTTGTTGGTTCTCAAAAATGTAGCCCTGGGCACATATTTCATGTGTGAAAAGCCTTTAAATGTATTAATGGTTTGACTGATTAGTATAGCACAAAACATGACAATGATTGGTCATTTTTAGCAGCTATAATCAGGAAAATATGCAAGTTTCAGTCAGTTCAGTGGCATTGTTTACGTTCTGTTTTATGGCCAACTCTACACTAGTCCCTCTGTCTAGATAGAAGCATCTGTCAAATGCATTGCAATAAACACACACTTCTGCATTCTCTGTGTGGTAATCAGGAGAAAGACATAAACTCAGGTCTGATCGGCCCGGTGCTGATTTGTCGTCCTGGAACGCTCAACCCACGAGTTCTACTTCAGCCTGATGTCACAGATTTCTTTCTTCTCTTTACCACATTTGATGAAAGAAAGAGCTGGTACCTCGACTACAACATCAGGAAGTTCTGCATCCCACCCTGCCAGGCCAGGGTAGACGATTCCTGGTTCCAGACCAGCAACAGGTTTGCAGGTACATCATGTCATAGCTTGCATTTAAAGAAGACCTATTATTCATTTTTACATGATGTACAATGCGTCTCTGATGTCTCTAGAGTGTGTTGTGAAGTTTGAGCTCAAAATAGCCCACAGATAATGTTTTAAAACTCTCTGAAACTGACCCTACTAGGCTTTGATCCTAATGGTGGACTTTTGGTGACTGTCGCTTTAAATGCAAATGAGATTTTCAAAAATGGGCGGAGCTACAAATGCCTATCTGTCAGCATAGTGTGTGCTTCATGCTTCTGTCAGTCTATGAAGACTCCTGCCGCTGTTCATTTGTGTTTAATCTAAAACTCCACATCTATAATCCTCTTAGTCTATGCTGACATTATCTTCAGCAGCTCAAACACTCTAATGG
This sequence comes from Danio tinwini, assembly GCA_903798205.1. Taxonomy (NCBI): domain Eukaryota; kingdom Metazoa; phylum Chordata; class Actinopteri; order Cypriniformes; family Danionidae; genus Danio; species Danio tinwini. The sequence goes on along the minus strand of CAIGQZ010032446.1, from coordinate 120,592 downwards.
CTAATGGACAGACGGCTGCTTCTCACTCAGGGCTGCTGTTTATGCTAATGAGGGAGAGATGGACACTAGTGGGCGGGGCTTTCCCCCTCTGAAGACAAGCAATCAAATCTGCTGTTAAGTGTGCATGCATTGTAGACTCGTTATTGCAGTGCATTGTGAGATTGATTGAGTGCACTTCAGAACGAACACCACTAGAAATGGCAAATTGTGCACAAGGAATAGGGGACGGTTTCAAATACAGTCCATGAAATTCAATAGGATGTCCTACATTTCTCATATGACTAGATCTAAAGTTCATTCTGAGAGAAAAACACCAAGGTTTAAGGATGTTTTTTGGTTCTTGTAGCTATTAATGGTTACGTGTCTGAGACGCTGCCTGGACTGAGAGTTGAGCAGTACAGGACGGCCCGCTGGCATCTGCTCAATCTGGGAACTCAAGGCGAGTTTCACGCTGTCCACTTCCATGGATTGCCGTTCAGAGTGGGAAAGGATCAGGAACACCGCATGGGAATTTTCAATCTATATCCTGGTAAACAGCACGCACCCTTCACCCAGCACTTTGCCTGTCATTAGGTTACAATTCATTAAACATACAGTTAGAGACCAAACTATTCGCCCTCCTGTGTCATTTTACATCTTTATTTCAAATATTTCCCAAGTGATACTCAAATACATTTTTCACAGTATTATATTACATTTTATTATATTATACTTTTCTTTTGGAGAAACTCCTTTGTTCCTTTTAGTTTGTATGGAATAAAGCAATGTAAAAGCTCATAAGATCAATATTATTAGCCTCCTTAAGATTATTTTTTTGGCTACAGAATAAACCACTGTTGCCTAATTACCCGAACTTGCCAAGTTAACCTAATTAGTTAAGCCTTTAAATGTCACTGTAATTAAAGCATTATTAAAACTTGAGTTATTGAAACCATGTTTTAATAAAATATGTTTTAAGTTTTTCCTTAAAAACAAGCTAAATAATCTGCCAACGGGGCGAACAAAAGAGTCTTATGTTAAAATGAAAAACAAGATTATTTTGCTTACCGATTAGGCCGGTTTTTTTGCTTGTTTTAAGACAAAACTTGTTGCTTATTGATTAAAGAATTTTGAGATTTTTGGACTAGAAACAAGATCATTAATCATCAAACTGGACTGATTTTTATAGAATCATCTGGCACTAAAGACCAAAGTAATAATGCTGAAAATTTAAATATCAACATATAATGCATTATACTGAAATAATCATATTGCATTCAAACTACTTTAAACCATGAAAATCTTTCACAATTCTACCATGTTTACAGTATTTTTAATTGAAGAAAAGCAACCTTGACAAGCATAAGAGGCTTTCTCGGAAAAACAGCAGTTGAATGCAGCTGAAACCTGATTAACTTATTAAGTTAAAACAACATAAAAAGATTTCGTCACCTTGGAATTATAAGACTTCTATCTGCGTTCTGAATGACTTTGAGATATTGAGCTTCAAAGTTTTTGCATTTCATAACAGCATGTGTGTAACATTTGTTTTCATTCATTCATTCATTTTCTTTTTCGGCTTAGTCCCTTTATTAATCAGGGGTCGTCACAGCAGAATGAACCGCCAACTTATCCAGCACATTTTTACGCAGCGGATGCCCTTCCAGCCGCAACCCATCTCTGGGAAACATCCACACACACTCATTTACACCCATACACTATGGACAATTTAGCTTACCCAATTCAGAATCAGAATCAGTTTTATTGCCAAGTGTGCTTCACACACACAAGGAATTTGTTTTGGCAACAGAAGCTTCCAGTGTACATAAAGTGACGAGTGACAACACAAAATTAAATACAGGAAAAGAAAAGGCAATAAACATTAAACAGAGATGCAGTTAGTCAAAAAGATCTGGATGTTGAGTTGTATGTACAGATATGTTGTAAATATACAGGTTATAAGGTGCTGTGTACATGTGCGTATGAGAAAGTATTGCACGTTTATTGCACAGTAGGGGAATATTTAACTGTTCATGAGGTAGATGGCCTGAGGAAAGAAACTTTTCCTGTGTCTGGCTGTACCACATGTCTTTGGACTGTAGGAGAAACCGGAGCACCCGGAGAAAACCCACACGAACCCAGGGAGAACTTTCAAACTCCACACAGAAATGCCAACTGACCCAGTCGAGGCTCAAACCAGTGACCTTCTTGCTGTGAGGCGACAGCACTACCTACTGCGCCACTGCGTCGCCATGTGACATTTGTTTATTTAAATAAAAAGTCTTAAAACTTATAAAAAAAATAAATAAACATCCCATAATGTAAATAAGTTGTCAATTAACAGGAATGTCAATAACTCAATTTTGACAAAAACGTCAGATAAAATCTTATAATTCTAAGGTGATGATTTGTTTCCTTGACGTTTTTTACAGTGCACATTTTCTCTAACATGCTTTAAAAAAACATGAATGAATTTAATACACATCAAAAAATCAAGCATGTTACATGTAATCAATGCAGACTGGGATATATCATGCAATATTTATCTTATCTCCATTAGTGTTTTTCCTAATTCTTGAAGGCCAAAATGGAAATTTAATTTTGATTAATTGCACAGCCCTAGTGCAATTGATAGTATTTTCAATTAAAGAAATGCAACCTTGATGAGCATAAGAGACTTTCTTCAATAACACAACATTTAGTTATTCCTAACTCCTCCTCCGTGTCATATTAATTGTTCTGTGTGTTTTTGGCAGGTGTGTTTGGGACGGTGGAGATGCGGCCTGCCATCGCAGGCACCTGGTTAATAGAGTGCACTATAGGAGATCATCAGCTGGCAGGAATGAGGGCAAAACTGCTGGTCTATAATCCACGTAAGAGCATTACGCCCCATTCTCACGGGGCGTCAGCTTCAATGCTTCCCATTCACTTTGAATGGGTCACGTCAGGCGTTGCCGAACTGCATTGTGGATCCGTCGGAAGTTGGGACTTGCTCAACTATTCAAGCTCTGACGGAAGCGTCAGCCAATAAGATCGCTGTATACAAATGCACCAGCTCAGACAGTGGCCTATTGCTGACTAATTTCATTGGCTGATGCTGCTATGACGATCGCGTCAGCCTCAGCTTTACACACGCCCTCTGTCAAGTGTTGACGCTGAAGCCCCGTGTGAATGGGGCGTTAAACTCTCATCCTCAGTAGCAGTGTTTCCATCCAAAGATCCGAATTAGACTTATGCGCAAACTGGAATATCACATAAAACATTAGTAAATAAAGCAGCGTTTATACAATGAATAAAATCATCACTTCTTGCTAAGCGTGCACAGTAATTGCTGAAAGAAGTCATAGTTTAGTTTGATGCCCTGCTGGGATTCGCCACTGTGGTGTTTGTTCTCCTCTAATAAATCAGTTGAACCTCAGAAGACGAAGATGAAACGCAGTGAACACGGTAACTTTTGGAGGCGTGAGACAGCAGCACAGACAGATGCTCAAGACAGTTCTAGAGGAAATAATAGTAGTAGAATAATAAAACTGAAGCACTGTGATGATGGACTGACTGAAGGCTGAGGCCTTTTACAATCAACAGAACATCATTTCAGATCTGCAACAATGGAAAGCTGCAAACATGGAGAGCTGCAGACCAACATTATTGATGCAAAGACCATCAAACAGACATTTACATATGAGAAATCATGTCAAAATCTCATCGCATCATGCAGACTGATGAAGCTTCCATAATAGATTATGCACATTTTTTCTTATGTGCATAAAAATAGGTGGATGGAAACATAGCTAATTGGAGATTGTCATGGATCTGTCTTTGCATTGTCTTTTTTGCAGTCATGTTTTCTATCATATATATTTTATATATATATATATATATATATATATATATATATATATATATATATATATATAGAGCCTAAAACTGACTGATTTTGTTTTAACAGAATGCAATCAGCCCATAGGAATGCAATCAAGATGGATTACCAACAAACAAATAACAGCTTCTGATTACTATGGTAAGAAAAAAACACAAAATTATATTACTAAAAGATGTAGGGCTTTAAAGAGGCCACATGATGCTTCATTATGCACAAGGACTCTTTTAAAAAACATGAATAAATCTAATATACATCAATAAATCAAGCACGTTACATTCTGCAAAAGTCCCGTTACATGATTTGACTGATTTCCACCTGAAATTGGGATTTGTGAAGGAATGAATGCAGACTGCTGAAATGAGACAGGATACAATGCAGTAATTGCTATTTTATTATTCCTAATGATTGTTTTTTCATAATTGTTGGCGGCCCGAAATTGAAATTTAATTTAGGTGAATTGCACAGCCTTAGTAGAAACACTGTTTTAAGCATGACAGAATAAACATGTTGAATTATCCTCTATATTTATTTTGATTTTGTGTGTATTTTAGGTGGATGTTAAATCATATTACTTTCTGATGCTTTGTTAAACAAGAAATAAAGAGGCCATATGATGCTTAATAATGCTTTCCTGTAGGGTTTAAAGTATGTGGACAAAAAAAAAAAACATAGCAAGTGGATAAAAGTATCCTGATACTGCTGGAAAACCACAGACTTGGCAACCCTGAAACCTCTGAAACGCTTCGCATTCACCAATTAGGCCTGTCTTAATTTTTGTTGTCTAATAATGTATTGCAATAAATGATATTATTATCATTTTACAACCGTAGTATCTATATAATACCAGTAGGACCCCCCCCCCCCCCCCCCCCAAAAAAAAAAAAATCTCACGAATTGTGTTGTTTGAGCACATTTAAGGAAAACTGCGAGTGGATTAAAATATTCTGATATTGTTGGAAAACCACAGACCTGGCAACCCTGTCTGAAACTCTTCTTTAGTGGATTCACTAATAAGGCCTGTCTTAATTCTTGCTGTGTAAAATATATTGTGATGAATTATATTATTATCACTATAATTCAGAGTTTCAGCTCATTTTAAATAAGCAGTTTGAACAAGCAGCAAAATCTTTTATTTTTTGAGTGTACACATTTGGCTGTTAGCTGTTTTGACTAGTATATCTAGGATTTTTATTACTTATATTTATTAAAATGCTATTTTTTTAAGGTGACTGGAAGCCTGATTTAGCCAGACTTGAGTTAACTGGATCCATTAATGCCTGGATGGGCAGCGGCTTAAACTCCTGGCTCCAGGTAAACAAGTCTCATTTTTATATCGAACACCCGGTGTTGTTTGAGCTAATTTCTAAGGATCTGTTATCATAATAACTCATTTTCTGTGGTTAAGAATATCTCTTAGTTGTAAGAATGAGGCATTGTGAAAAATAGTTTAGAAATATTTCCATGAATAGGTTTGCACTGGCTTTAGTTGTGTCTGAAAGCAAGAGAAAGTGGAAAAAATGATATCCATGAAATTCTGAAACATTTCTGGAAAGGCCATGAGCAATAATAAATACACTATTTTAAGATGACATAATTACAGCGTAACTAATATTAATTCATTCCATGCACTTACTATATGGTTGGGCCAAGAATGTGGATTAGGTTCTGGTTTAGTTGCATGTAATTCTAAATTATATTTAATGTAGATGATCACACAGCTAATACAAACACTGTTTTAAGCATAATGAATATCCAGAAATACCATCTATATTTATTCTGATTGTGTGTGTGTGTGTGTGTGTGTGTGTGTGTGTGTGCGTGCGTGCGTGCGTGCGTGCGTGTGTTTTAGGTGGATCTGTTAAGACCCATGATCCTGCATGGTATTCAGACTCAGGGTGCGAAGACTTCGATGGGTTTGAGTGAGTTCTTCACTATTCTCTACAGCATCAGTTACAGCACAGACCAGGAGAACTGGAGCGTTTACAGAGGAAACAGCACCAAACCATCTTACGTCAGTACCAGCATATCCGATTATCACATTTAACCAATATCAGGGGCAGAACTATGCACTGTTTCTGTGGAAATTCTGTGAAATTTTATTACACTCTAAAACGTGAATCAGTTAGTTGAAATAAATAAAACTTTCTAGTCATCTCAACTTGCATCAGTCAAACTGACTAAACATATTAACTTTGTAGAACTTAAAAATTCAGTTGAAACCCGATTAACTTATTAAAATAAGTTAAAGTAACATAAAAAGATTTGTTGTCATGACTTTTTTTACAGTCTCCTTTCTAAAACTTACCCAAGTGCCATTTAATGGAAAGATTTGTTTTATAAAACATTAATAACTAATTTCTTTTGTCTTTGCCAAGATAATACTACATAATATGTTACTATTTGCACTATTCAGCTTAAAGTGCAATTTAAAGGCTTAATTGGGTTAAGTTGGGTTAATTAGGCAAGTCATTGGATAACAGTGTCTATAGATAATCCAAAGACATATAATACTATACTATACAGGCTATTGACCACAGCAGTTTTTAAGGTTTTATACATTTAAATAACAGGCAAATTAAAAGTAATAAGACTTTGTCCAGAAGAAATATGTTATAGGAAAAACTAATTCTCTAGCTCTGTTAAGCGGTACTTGGGAAATATTTGAAAAAGTAATTTTATCATTTTAATGGTGCCATATATAGTGTATTGATTCAATACGTTAAACTATTCTCTGCTATCTATGTGGCTTAGATAACTTTATAAATTCTCCAAAAACTCCAGACGTTATATGCTAATTTATAAACAGAATAGGAAGGTCTATTTTGATCATATTTGGAAGGGTCATGAATATTAATGAGCTGTGCTCTGATGGTCCAATGCATTCTCACACCAGATTGAAACTTTTTGATTTAGTTGTAATGTTATGTATTATAACAAGGTCTCATTAATGAAATATGGCATTTTTTGAATTAAAAGTCTTAAAATAACATTAACTAATTAGATTAATTAGGCAAATCATTGGACAACAGTTGTTTGTTCAGTAGCCAATTGGGAAAAAATGAATCTTAAGGATGCTAATAATATTTACTAAATATCTAATTAATATTTTAATAATATTATTTTATTCCTACTTCATATATAATAGGAAAAGCTGTTGCTCTGTTAAAAAGCACTTGAGAAATATTTGAAAAATAAAAAAAAATTAACTAAATAATAAAAATGGTGAAATAATAATAATATAATTAACTCTACATAAAAATGTTTACTTAGTAGATCAGACTGTTAAAAATGTTCCAGCTGATCCTTTTTCCCAGCGTTACTTTTATAAACTAGCCAGCCACAAACAAAAAGCCTCCCTAAATCTCCCACCCTTTAGGTAATCTTAAAAAAATGCACGCTGAAGCTCGCGCCCACATATCATTCATTTTTTTCTACTGAAACTGCTTTGCTTTGATTTCCACAGAAATGCTATACCCTCATCTCTGAGATGAGAATATTTTGATGTTTTCGCATTATCCACATCTGTTTTTGCTTGAATTCAGACCTTCAGTGGAAACATGGACGGTTCCAGAATAAAAGAGAACCTATTTTCTCCACCCATCGTGGGCCGCTACATCCGCATTCACCCTCTGACCTTCCAGAAGCAGCCCACGCTGAGGATTGAACTGCTGGGGTGTGACCTCAACAGTGAGTTAACACACTCAACACACACATACAAAAAACACACTCTAACATACACACAAATAAACACAAACACACACATATTACACATCTGCACACACACTCTGACATACTATCTCACAAATAAACACATACACACACCCACACACACACATATACACACACACTTATATTCATGCTCACCCTAATGTGCTAAAAAATCTAAATATAAATGCCAATTTACTTCAAAAATATTTCATTTTTAAGAATTTGTACCAATTTGAAATGTTTTACTTTAATAAACTGTTTCTTTTTGTGATAAATATCTAGATAAAAGCTTCACAGAAACAACACAGATTATTTTCACAGATTATTTTCACTGCATTTATCAGGTGGGCTAATGATGTGTGTGTGTGTGTGTCTGTGTCTGTGTGTGTGTGTGTGTGTGTGTGTGTCTGTGTGTGTGTGTGTGTGTGTGTGTGTGTGTGTGTGTGTGTGTGTGTGCGCTCCTCAGGCTGTTCTCTGCCACTGGGAATGGAGCGCAGGTTGATTCCCAACAGCAGCATCAGCGCCTCCTCATTCCTCAATAAGTGGCTGCTGTCCTGGAGCCCCGACCTCGCCAGACTCCACCAGGAGGGACGAGCAAATGCTTGGAGACCAAAGGTATCCATCCACCCATCCATCCACCCAACCAACCAACCCATCTATTTATCCATCCATCCACCAGCCAACCAATCATCCAACCCATCAATCCATTTTTTCATTCATCTCTCCATCCATCCTACCAACGCATCAATCCATTTTTCCACCTACTCATTCACCCACCCATCCAACCATCCACCACATCCACCCATCTTTCCACTCATTTTTCTATCCATATTTCCACTCATCCATCCATCCATCCATCCATCCATCCATCCATCCATCTTTCCACTTATCCATCCATATTTCCACTCATTTACCCATCTTTCCACTCATCCATCCATCCATCTTTCCACTCATTCATCTAACCAATCATCTTTCCCCTCATCTATCCATCCTTCCACTTAACCATCTATCCATGCATCCATCTTTCCAATCATCCATCAACTCATTCACCCATCCACCCACCAATCCATCTATTCACTTAACCCATCTATCGATCCATCCATCCACCCAATTACCCATTACCAATAAACTTATCCACCTACCCTCCCGTTTATATCCATCCACCCAATCGATGCATTCATCGTCCACTCATCCATCCATCCATCAATTCATCTTTCCACTCACTTATCACCCATCCATCCACCCATCCAACACATCCATCCATATCTCCACTCATCCATCCATACATATTTCCACTCATTCCACCATCCATCTTTCCACTCACTTTTTCATCCAACCAAGCATCTTTCCACTCATCTATCCTTCTTTCCACTTATCCATCTATCCATGCATCTATCTTTCCAATCATCCACTCATTCATCCATCCACCAATTTACCTACCCACCCACTAATCCATTCATCCGCTCAACCCATCCATCAATCCATCCACCCAATTACACATACCCAATTAACCCATCCACCTACCCTTCCGTCCATTTACCCATACTTCCACCCAATCAATGCATTCATCCACTCATCCATCTATCCATCCATGAATCTTTCCACTCATTCATCCAACCATCTTTCCACTTCTCCATCTTTCCACTCATTCATATACCCATCCATTTACCCATCTTTCCACTAATCCATCCATCCACCCAATTAACTCATTCATCCTTTCATCCATCCACCCAGTCTGTGTTTTCGTGGAGAAACTGAAAGTGAAAGTTTGTGTGTTTTCTAAGCCCATTGTAAGAGTGTTTCCTCTGTCCTGTCTGTGCGTGTGAAGGTTAGATAATCCTTCAATTGTCTTCAAAAGGCAATACTATTCGAAGCTGGACCAATATTGCTGTGATGATGCTGGACAAGCTTAAAAGCTGCCATTCATTCATTCATTTTCCTTTGACTTAGACCCTTTATTAATCAGGGGATGCCACAGCGGAATGAACCGCCAACTATTCCAGCATATGTTTTACGCATTGGATGCCCTTCCAGCCCCAACCCAGTACTGGGAAACACCCATACACACTCATTTACACACACACACTCACACACTACAGCCAATTTAGTTCAGCAATTCCCCTATATGTATGTGTACTGTTGGGGAAACCGGAGCACCCTGAGGAAACCCACGCCAACGCGGGGAGAACATGCAAACTTCACACAGAAACACACACTGACCCAGCTGGGACTCGAACCAGCGACCTTCTTGCAGTGCTAACCACTGAGCCACCAGTTTTATATGCATGTATCATAATTTGAATAAAATATTGATCTTAAAAAAAGACATCACAGGGGTGACTAAAACTACAGACAACAAAAGGCTAACGCAACAGGGCATATATAGTGATGCAGACAATAGGATAACAAGCAAATTAGGAAGCAAGGGGTGGAGCAACAAACAACTAACCAGGGCAACTATGGAAACTGGGGAAAGCTAATGTGACAGGCAATGACATGAATAAACTACAAGGGCAAAACAGAAATAAACACTAAAACAAGGCAGCAGTGACACTGACCATCTTCTGTTTCCTCTTTTCCAGTCTAATAACCCTCACGAATGGCTTCAGGTGGACTTTGTGTCAGTGAAGCGAGTGACCGGTTTGATCACACAGGGGGCTCGGTCCGTCCTAAAGCCCATGATAGTGACCGAATTCACTGTTTCTGTCAGCAATGATGGACTCAGCTGGAGCAGTGTGAAGGAGCAGGGCACCGACAGCGAGCAGGTACAGATACACTTACAGTTCAAGTCAAAATTATACTGTGTTTTTTTTTTCTTTTTCAAATATTCCCCAAATGATGTTGAACAGATTCAGGAATTGTTCACAGTATTTCCTCTAATATTTTTTCTTCTGGAGAAAGTCTTATTTGTTTTATTTCGGCTAGAATAAAAGCAGTTTTTAATTGTTTTAAATTCATGTTAAGGTCAATATTATTCGCCCCCTTCAGCAATATTAGTTTTGGATTGTCTTCAGAACAAACCACTGTTATACAATGACTTGCCTAATTACCCTAACTTTACCCTAATTACCCTAGTGAAGCCTTTAAATGTCACTTTAAGCTGAATACTAGTGTCTTGAAGAATATCTAGTCAAATATTATGGGCTGTAAAGATAAAAGAAATCAGTTATTAGAAATGAGTTATTAAAACTATTATGTGATATTAACCATTAAACTGAAATTTTGGGAAAAATATACAAGGGAGCAAATAATTCAGGAGGGCTAATAATTCTGACCTCAACAGCATTCATTTTTTTATTATTATGTACAGAACTTCAGTCAACTTTTGTTTTATTAGCACGTGCTTTATAAATAAAGCGAACACTAAATATTGAACATTTGGTTAAAATATGGACCCATCCAATGGTTAGATAAAAAATGTAATAAAAACAGAGGTCCCACTTTATATTAAGTGCCCTTAATATGTACTTACACTGAAATGAATCAATAAAGTAACAATGTCCTTATTGTGTAATGCATGTTTACACACTTTTAAAAATGCTGGGTTCCAATCAACACAATACCTTCATACTGTCCCAACAAAAATGTAATCTTATTGTTTTAACAAATTTAAGTGGATTGAACATAAAACAATTAAGTTGCCCCCCCAAAAAACACAAGAATTGTGTTGTTTCAGCTCATTTAAAATAAATAAATAATAATAATAATAAATATTTTTGAGTGCATTGTACTTATGATTGATTAATTACATGTGCACACAGTGTAATTACATCTGTATTTTTTTCTGACCATCCCCTACACCTTAACCCACCCTTACATCTACTCATACCACCAAACCTGTCCCTAACTCTACCTGTATTCCACCTCAAGAGCACCACAAGTGTTCTGCAATACATTATCAACACATTAAGTACATTGTATTTATTTTTTATGCAAGTGCATAGTACCGGAAACCAGTTACTCAAGCTAAGCAGGGCTGAGCCTGGTCAGTACCTGGATGGGAGACCACATGGGAAAACTAGGTTGCTGTTGGAAGTGGTGTTAGTGAGTCCAGCAGGGGGCGCTCAACCTGCAGTCTGTGTGAGTCCTAATGCCCCAGTATAGTGAAGGGGACACTAAACTGTCAGTGGGCGCCGTCTTTCGGATGAGACGTTAAACTGAGGTCCCGACTCTCTGTGGTCATTAAAAATCCCATGGCACTTCTGGTAAAGAGTAGGGATGTAACCCTGGCCAAAGTCCCTCAATCGGCCCTTACGATTATGGCCTCCCAATCATCCCCATCCAATAAATTGACTCTATCACTGTCTCTCCACTCCACCAATAGCTTCCAAGTGGATGCTGCACACTGGTGGTGGTGTGGAGAGACCCCCCTCATGATTGCAAAGCGCTTTGGGTGTATGGCCATACACAATAAATGCGCTATATAAATACACATTACATTACATAGTAGTTAAGGCTACCTAATATAAAGTTGGAAAACTGTCAACCTGATCTTTACACAAAATGCATAGCTCTTAAAATTCAACATCAAAATATTCTTAATATGATTCTGTGCTTATTGATTTGAGCTGTGAAGTCTGACCTGTGTGTCTGATGAGATTGTTTGTGTGTTCTGTGTGTGCTGCAGATCTTTGAGGGGAACAGTGATTACGATGAGGAGACACTGAACATCTTTGACCCTCCTCTGTTCACCCGTTTCATTCGCGTTCATCCAAAAGGCTGGATGAACGACATCGCCCTGCGGCTGGAGTTTCTGGGCTGTGACACACAGCCAACACTCTGAGGAAATGCCAGTGAGTACCACATTTGCGAGATTCTCCACAGAAGGAGTGCTCATAGTTGGGAAACTCAGAGCGCAGTGAATGGGAGAGTACAACAAATACATCACTTTTACAATCCCATTGGCTGAAATAATAAAAGAAAAACTCCACAACGGTGTTATTAAAAAAGGGAAATAAATAGTGTGAGACTGATAACGGCAGCCAGAAGAGAGAATAATGGCAATTTTACTGTCCTGCACCCATACACACTGCATTACACAAACCTCACATAAGCGCTCATTCGCTTTTTGTCATCTGATGCAAAGATGATATAATACATACAAAAATACATATAAATATACATAAGTTCTAATCTAAATATTAAAAACTCAAGGATTTCAAATGCTGATGCTGTTTCTGACTAAAACACACGGCTCTGTTGCTAATTTCTGCTTAAAGGGACTGTTCACCCAAAAGCTGTATAATTTACTCATCCTTCACTTGCTCCAAACTTGTTTACTGACCTTTTTCTGTGATGCTGAAGTGCGCTCGCTCTCCGATTGTTTTAGAACTTGTGATTTAGTTGCCTACCCTGACAAAAACGATTAATTTACTAAATTCATTTACTAGATTTACTAATTTTTTAAGGTAAGTGGTTGCAAACAATATATATGGGCTGAATTGAAACACACAAATTAAATATAGTAATGTTCAACTTCATTTAAAGGGCACCTAGGTTACCACTTTTTCCAGATTTTTTTTGTGTCTCCAGAATGTGTCTGTAAAGTTTCAGCTCAAAACACCCATCAGATTATTTATTAGACCTTTTATAAGTTTCTATTTTACAGCTCTGAGCAGCAGGTAGCGTTTTTTGTGTACTGCACCTTTAAGGCTAGTCCTTCACGCCCACCGTTTCCACGTGCTTGTCAGCGTGCCTCAGTCTTCGCCAACAGACAGTCAGACATAAAGGAAGCAGATCTCACGTAACGTTTGTGAGAAATACTACAGTAAGAACTTTACCGATGAGTATTTGATGCATTTGTTGTGGAGCTGCAACGATGAGTCACACACAATGTCGTTACACACACACACACAGCGCAGACGTGCACACACACAGACAGCGCGCGCGTTTAGTTTTGCACTCTTTTTGCAAATGTGACAGGATACAGGTTAATCTCCACTGCTGTATGGGTATCTGTTACGTTAATGTACAAAATAAACCTGATTTACGTCCACAAACCAGAACTGAAGCGTCTTCTTTTATAATTGTACTGACATGCGGCTGTGCTGATGAAGTTAAGCTGAAGTAAATTGCTGTAATTTATTAACATGCACTGTTTTAAACATTTTAAAACTCACTCTTGATCACATTTAATGATGATTGATGATTCTAGCGAACTGAACAGACCTTTTATTCCTGGTTGCTTTGCTCATGTCCTGTCTTGTAGATATGATTAAGCACGTTACTACGGATACATGTTATTGTGCAGCTGTCAATCAATTCGGTGGGCAGGGAAACCGCACTCTTACTTCAAGTTGCGGTCAGTTTTAAAACCGCTCCAACTGGTCCACCGTTTTTATGTTGTTAAATTGAAAAAAAAGCACTGAGTGTGTTTATATTACCCCAATATGACGCTCTATACACTATACCTACACATATGTCTGTCCAAACAGCTTGAAAAGTAGATTTTTCACCATAGGTGCCCTTTAAATTCAGCCCATATCAGTTGTTTGCAACCACTTACCTTAAAAAAAAATTGAGTAAAGCCGATGAATCATTTTTTTCAGTGTATGTGAGAGATGAATAACACACGGCAGAAAATGGTCAAACTACTCGCTCTACCAACATGTGCGTTCATGACCAGACATAAAAAAATTAAATAATTACAAAATACCAGTGTGCAACATCAAGCAGCATAATGAGCTTTTTTCTAGAGCTAAAAATGAATGTAAGTGAATGAGCCCACCAGCACGTGAAGAATAGACCATTTCAATGTGATCATGTCACTGGTCCATGAACATTTCCTGCTTGTTATCAAACTATTCCACAGCTGTAACAAAAAGAAATTCAATCATAACTTAATGTAAAACAGCTATTCTAACATTATCAATATGTGGCTCTGGATTCTCGGAAGCTATAAAAATAAAAAAATGTGAAACAGGAAATACGTTGGGACCATTGTTTTTGTTTACATTCCTCAAAGTGAAGTTTATTCATAAACTAATTTCGAGAGGATCACGTGATTATGATTGAACACGGCTGGTCATGCATTAAGCATGTATGACCAACCAATCAGACGATTTCTAACCCACTATAAAGAGCCAGGGTTTCTTACTACAGTCATCTTCGTTTGAAGAATCCCCCCTTCCACCCCTACTCCTCCTCTTTTCCTTTCATAGGGCGGCACGGTGGCCCAGTGACTAGCACTGCGGCCTCACAGCAAGAACGTCACCGGTTCAAGTCCTTTAACAGACTGGCTGTCGTTTCTGTGTGAAGTTAGCATGTTCTTCCCGTGCTTGCGTGGGTTTCCCCCGGGTTCTCCGGTTTCATCCCACTTTCCAAAAACATGCACTACAAGTTAATTGAACAATCTAAATTTAGCACTAGTCAAACTTTTATCCATCAGCATATCTCTCCGTAGCAATTATTTTCTGTCATCAACACTTACAAAAGGGGGAGCTCTCGAGATCTACCTGAGCTCAAAGCTCCCCTCTCGCCCTGCAAACGGGAGGGAGCCCAGGGCTCAAGGACCTTTTGAGCTCAGGGCTCTCTCCCGGGACAGCATGCCAAACTTGCTTATAATCAATCATCAGCTAAGTGTGAACTCTTGAAATGGTCTATAAGGTCAATAGGGGTGCATTGGATTTTCAGCCGGCAAAAAACGAATGGCCAAAAACCAAAAAAGACATTTTTGTTTTTGCCGAAATGCTGTTATGAAACCCATTAATTTCAATGGCTTTCACCATGCAAGGGTGCTTTGTTGCCATTCCGACCAAAGCTAAAAACATAGGAGCACAATTAGCTCAAATAGCTAGCATGCAAGTTAAAAATAGCTCAATATTCTGCTCTGTGGATATTCCTCTTTTAAGGAAAGTCTGTTCACTTCAAGTTCATCCAAGACCAAAGTCCTATCTAAATGAATGGACGAATGCTAAAATCTCGAAAACTGCTCGCTGAATTCGCAATTAAATGACCTATTTCTAATCACAAACACAATCTGACCCTTCTTGTTACTGTTCACATTTGAATGTGAGTAAATGAATAATAGGACTCTCCTAATGCTCATGAAGATTAATAAATAAAGTCCTCAGCATTGCCGCTTTTGTGCACTTATAAACTAAGAGGCTGCATATGACGTCTAAAGATGCTGTCTACATAGGTAGGCTTTGAACAGAGCCCACACAAGCACTACACAGATTTATTAAACCACTGTTTTATGTGAAATGTTATGAATCTGCTAGTAAGTTATACGTGTTATTCATTTTCTAAGTAAGCAAGCTACTTTATATACCTTTCCTCTTGCATATGAAGAACCCACGTGAGGTTGTTGTTTGTAAGTTTGTATATTGTGGTCTGCAAGAACTACTGAATCCGCTATATGCTGTATTTTTATATTTTTTGGGGGTATTTTGCATTGTGAAACAGGAGTGAGGTTCATATTTTATCACATATTTAATGTTTAATTGCGGAAATAAAGAGACTATTAAAAATTCCACGATTTCTCCAGTGTGTTTTTGTGTTTCCTTCACAAATATTATTCTCTCACACTGTGTTCTCATTGCCTTTGGTGTTCGGCCAGTATTCAATAGCGTCCATCCAGAATTATTAATATATTTAATTCAGACTCATATCAACACACACACACACACACACACACACACACACACACACACACACAAGTGCTTTGTGATCAACTGTGTACACTTATTGAATGAAATACAGCGTAAATATGTGTATTGGTTGTTTTGCATGCTTAGAGACTTAAACAACGGAGGTGAAGGGTGGATGAAGAGACCCACAGGAATCCGATAACACTTCCATGTTCTGGCCCAGATAAAAATGGAGCATACTATCAGTTCCTGTTTGACAGGAAGTGCTCTGTTGATGTGTTTAGCTTGGAGGGAAAAATGAAGGCCTGATTCTGAGAGGAGTCGCTGGACTATTGTGTCACCTGTTATCTCATCATAGACAAACAGTGCAGAGAACAAACACACACCACAGTACTGGCTTTCATTACTCTCACTGTTTCATTGAAAAACAACACTGCATTATTATATAACGCGCACCTGATCAATACAGTAGCACAGGCTAACGCCAATACATTTCAATATATTTTACTTTTGTGCATTCATTTATTTTTGTGTATTATATTATATTCATTCATTCATTCATTCCTTTTCCTTTAGCTTCGTCCCTTTATTCATCAGGGGTCGTCACAGTGGAATGAACCGCCAACTATTTCAGCATATGTTTTACACAGCGGATGCCCTTCTAGCCACAACCCAGTACTGGGAAACACCCATACACACTCATTCACACACACACACACACACACACACATTCATACACTATGGCCAATTTAGTTTATCAATTCCCCTATAGCGCATGCAAACTCCACACAGAAATGCCAACTGACCCAGCCGGGACTCGAACCAGTGACCTTCTTGCTGTGAGGCGACAGTGCTAACCACTGAGCCACCACACCGCCCATTATATTATATTATATTATATTATATTATATTATATTATATTATATTATATTATATTATATTTTATTATATTTTATTATATTATATTATATTATATTTTATTATATTATATTATGAACATGCAAGATGTCTTTTGTTTTTATAATTTGAAACATTTGCATTATGTCTAGAAGAATTATTCTAGTTAATTAATAATAATTAATATGATAATTATTCTTAAAAAATATGTATTATTATTATAGACTGTAAAATGAGTACCTTATACGGCATATGGTAGTGTGAAATGTAAATTGACACGTAAATTGACAACACTATTATTATTATTAATTATTATTAAAATGTACATTTCACACTTTATTATTATTAAGTATGAATTGTGCACCTTATAGAATAAAATATGAAATGTAATGTTTGACAATAATAATAATAATAATAATAATTAATTAATTAATTAATTTTCTTTTCGGCTTAGTGCCTTTTTTGATCAGGGTTCGCCACAGAGGAATGAACCGCCAACTTATCCAGCATATGTTTTACGCAGCAGATGCCCTTCCAGCCGCAACCCAACACTGGGACACATCCATACACTCTTGCATTCACACATACACTACAGCCAATTTAGCTTATTCAATTCCCCTATAGCTACCCCCTGCACCACCGTGACGCCCAATAATAGTAATAATAATAATAATTATTATTATTATAATTATTATTAATAATTATAATAAATAATTATAATTATAAACTGTAAAATATGTCAAATATAAACATTTTGTGGGGGTTTTTTTTTACAGATGCAATGGTCCATAATAAATAAATGCTAAAAATAAATAACTGATAAAACGTATTACATTATTATCTTGTTACATTATTACATAATATTACAGAATTACATTATTATCTTATATTTTATTGAGCAATACAAAATGTATTTTTTTATTATTTGTTCATAGTAAAGTAATTAAAGGTGACTGAACAACAATAACAACACCATTGTTTATTATTATCATTATTATTATTATTATTTAAAAATCAGTAATAAGTAGTATTGATTGGATGCTTTCTCTTTTATTAATAATAATAAAAATAAGAAGAACAACAATAACAATATCATTATATTATTATCAATTTTCTTTATTATAATATTAATTAAATAATTGTATGATCAATTACAATAAGTATCCATTTTAAGGTAAAGTAACTTGCTTTATTATTATTAATAATAAAAATATGTCTATGGCGACACAGTGGCTCAGTGGTTAGCACTGTGGCCTCACAGCAAGAAGGTCACTGGTTCGAGTTACGGCTGGGTCAGTTGGCGTTTGTGTGGAGTTTGCATGTTCTCTCCATGTTGGTGTGGGTTTCCTCCGGGTGCTCCGGTTTCCCCCACAGTCCAAACACATGCGCTGTAGGGGAATTGAATGAACTGCTGTAAATTGGTCGTAGTGTATGAGTGTGTGTGTGTGTGTGTGAATCAGTGTGTATGGGTGTTTCCCAGTACTGGGTTGCAGCTGGAAGGACATCTGCTGCATAAAACATATGCTGGAATAGTTGGAGGTTCATTCCACTGTGGCGACCCCTGATAAATAAGGGACTAAGCCGAAGGAAAATGAATGAATGAATGAATGAAAATAAATCCATATTAAATTAACAAATGTATTAGATGTCCTCCAACACTAGCATGTTGTGACACCTTATGGAAACCATCTCTCACTATTAGGCTACAATGTAAAGCTATACAGTATAAAATCCTCTGTGTTAATTTTGTAGTATATATTGTCAGCATGCATGCATATTTATATCTTTCAGTAAGTCCTCTATTATTCCCACCTGAAGTTTCCTGTGTGCAGAGGTGTGTGTAGCACGTGTGTTTTCCTCCTCATGATTCTGCCTCATCATGTCTCATCTGCAACACAAGACAACATGACTCAGATATTAGACTGGCCACAGGAATGGATAGCATAACTCTACACACAGCCACAAACTATAAAGCACATAAAAAGCAAGAGTTGTATTTTCCTTTATGCAGTTTCAGTAGTCAACCGTGACTCAAATGTTGGAATCCAGACGCTCTGAGTAACACATTAGAAAGCGTGATTTGATGATTTATACACATGTACATGCATCCAACTGCAATCTCTGCTTTATGAATTAGGTTTGATTCTTTTTCTCCATTACGTAAAGTATGGAGTCTGTTACAGGCCCGTGACCATATATGATTATATGATTAGGCAGGAACTGCTTATTATTTACAAGGAATTCATTCATTAGCCTCAAAGCAGATCTGAAAATAACATGGTAAACATTCCTGTGTATTATCGGTATTATTATTATTATTATTATTATTATTATTATTATTATTATTATTA
>CAIGQZ010032446.1:81218-94188 GCA_903798205.1 Danio tinwini | reverse complement strand
CACACACACACACACACACACACACACACACACACACACACACACACACACACACACACACACACACACACACACACACACACACACACACAATGTAACATTTGTGTGTATATGTTAGCTTAAACTACAGCTGTTTACAATATAAACCGAGGTGCAACAAACAGTTCTAAATCATTTCTCTTGCCTTTAGCATGTAAACAGATGCCTTTCTGGTGATGTGCAGCATCTGGTTTCCACATGAAACACACTATCGGTCATTGATGAACAAATGATGAAAAAAAAAACCCCACACTGAATAATGTTGGAAATATGAGCCATTGACTTCCATAGTATTTTTGTTTCCTACTATTGATGTCAATAGCATTTTTTCCAACATTCTTCAAATTATCTTGTTTTGTGTTCAAAAAAAAGAAGAAAATAAAGTTTACAAGCACTTGAGCGTGAGGAAATAGCAAGGCTATTTTCATTTTGGTGTGAACTGTCCCTTTAAGAGTGAACATTACTGAAGAGAGCCACAGTTGGTGTGTAATATGTTTATTGTTGGTTGAATAGAAAACAAACCAAAAAAAAAACAAACATTTATTACAGGGTCAAAAAATACTTTTCACATAAACATAATGACACATTTCTAGCAGCTCAGCTTCAATGATTGTTTAAAATGTCTAATATTTCATGAGGTTCAGAAAATAAGTGCTACAGTTGTGTAAAGTGAGAACAGTCCCATAGAGGAGGAGAGAGAAAAACAAACGAGATACGCTTTGATTTTACTGACCTGTTAGGGTGGATTAGAGTGAGAAATGACACATGTTTTAAAGGCAAGGCTCAGTCAGAAATGAACACCCTGTCATTATCTACTCCCTATTCAAACCTTTAAAACATTCAGTCATGTTCAAACACAAATGGAGATATTTTAGATGAAATTTAATCTAAAAAGTCTATTTATCTTAATATTGCTTCATAAAGTTTGATTAAACCTGTTAAGACACATAAACAGTTTTGATAATGTTCTTGGTTAAGTTTGCAGTTGGTCTGTAAGTCATTTTCTGCATATTACACATGGATTTTTATTTTATTTTTATTTGTAGATTAATCCTCTAATTTTTATTAATCACAGAAAAAAGCTAATAGTTTTCTGCCAATATTGCTTTAAGTAATTAATTTAAGTCATGTTTAGTCAACAACAATGGCTAGCAGAGGAAGAGAAGAGCTGGAAAAGCCTTTTGAATCGCACACATTTTGGCTTCAATGTCAAATAAAACGATGATGGAAGAATGTGTGGTGGACAAAACTGTTACAGTGTGTAGGCCAGTGTGTAGTGGTCATATATATATATATATATATATATAAACACAGATGTTTATGGTAGAGATTACATGTATTATAAAATGATCAAGTTAACATTTTAAGAGCAACTTAACGCTCCAAATGAAGGTTGTAGCAATTACATAGACAAGCCAATAGGTGGCGGCAAACAACCCTCACTGACTAATTCTTCAAAAATGATACATCTTGTAATTATTAATCGAAAATAAGACTAATAAATAAATAAAATGATTTGTTTTTGGTAACAAGATTATAATGTAAAGCACTTTTAACAACTAAGCACTGAATCATTTATTTATTTATTTAGCTGGTTATTTATTGAGTTGCAGGTTCTATAAGCTATTTTCTTTAAAACCAAAAGTTTGGTTCTGAACTGGTCTTAAAATAAATGGAAATCAGTTTACTTTAGTCTCCTCCCCTTTTTGCTGAATCAAAAAATAGTCTCATAAACCAAAATTTCAGCATCCTTGCAGTCTATGGAGGGTCAGAGAGCTCTTGCATTTCATCTGAAATATCTCAATTTGTGTGTGAAGCTTAACAAAGGTCTTACAGGTTTAATTTGAGTGAGTAATTAATGACAGTTTTCTTTTTTTATCTAAACTGTTCCTTTAATTGAAGCCCTATGGCCTGAATCAGGCTTTAAAGCATGTGAGCACCAGCTGGGACGAACACGGTTCCCACTAGAGGTCAAACAGTTTGACCCCTAAAGGTCTGCTCTGTGTGTATGCATACAGGAGAAACGTACTTAAACACAAGTACAGCTTTTTGTTGTGTTTGACAACTGTAAACCATATAACCGAGAAGCCTGGTGGAGGTTATTTTCGAGCGCAGGCACATGAGAAAGGGCAGAAATATCGATCCGGCTGCTAAACAGAGCTGATGTTTGCACATCAGTTCAACATTTACAGAAAAATAAAGTTTATTGCGTCCCCTACATTTGATTCCTTATGCAATACGCAGGAAAACAAACAGATAAACAAAGGTAGAATATCATCTAGCCTTGAAATAGATTGGACGGGATTGTAAAAAGGCAGTTTTGTGAGGTAAGAGTAAAGGTGAAATCATTAATATGTTAATAGTCAGACACAAAGTGATTTAAAAATGCTGACTGGGTCATAAAAGTCTGATGGGAAAAAGCAGGTTTAAAAATATAAGACTTTATATTGTACATACTCCAAAGCGGGTGAATTTTGCATTAAATCTACAAGGTAAACTGACCTAAAGCGAAACCAGGATAAAAGAAGAGAGAGACAGACAAATAATCCACATTCTCTACATGAAATCTAGCTGAATCTAGACAAAAAATCATTGGTGGAAGAAGCAGTGTGAGGTCAACTGTATGAGTCTGTGTTTGTGACAACAAGAGCAAAATCAGTGCGAGCGTGAATGTCAGACTAATAATATCTGGACCAGCCCACACTGTAAAAAGCAATCAGTTGACCTAAAGCGTAAGAGTAAACCTGTTGCTTTAAAATGATTAGTTGACTTTAAAGTGAGTAAATGCGATGCTTTTAAAGCGATTAGTTGATTTTACTTTAAAAAAAATGAGAAACCCTGTTGCTTTTATAGGGATTAATTGACTTTACTTAAAAAAAAAAACATGAGGAAACCAGATGCTTTTAAAGCGATTAGTTGACTTTAATTAAAAAAGTGAGTAAACCTGATGCTTTAAAGTCAATTAGCTGACATTATACTTTTAAAAGTGAGCAAACTTGTTGCTTTTAAAGCAATTAGTTGACTTTACTTAAAAAAGTAAATAAGCCTGATGCTTTTAAAGCAAATCATGGACTTTACTTAAAAAAGTGAGTAAACCCATTGCTTTTAAAACGATTAGTTGACTAAAGAAGTTAGTAAATGCGATTCTTTTAAGGAGATTAGTTGACTTTACCTTTAAAAATGAGAAAACCAGATGCATTGAATAAAGTGATTAGTTGACTTTACTATTAAAAGTGTAAACCTGTTGCTATAAAAAGCAATTAGTTGACTTTAAGAAGTGAGTAAAACAGATGCTTTTAAAGTGATTAGTTGACTTTACTATGAAAAAGAGAGTAAACCAGCGATTAGTGGACTTTACTTTAAAAAGTGAGTAAACCTGTTGAATTTAAAGATATTGGTTGACTTTACTTAAAGTGAGTGATCTTGTTGCCTTCAAATTAAGTAAAAGAAATATATTTGCATAATTATAAAATTAAATCAACGTAACAATTCCAAGTTATAATGGGTTTACTCACTTGTTTAAGTAAAGTAACTAATTCCTTTTGACAGTGAAGGTGCTTTTATTTTACATTGTGTCATATTTATATTTGCATAAATTAAGCATTTTCCTGTAATGTCCTGTGAAATGTTTCATATGTTCCTACAAATATTGTAGTATGCCAAAGTCTTGCCTACTTTAATCTTGTTTTCCATCTAAAAAATGTTGGGTTTTTTACATTTTTTAATACAGTTTTTATTAATTATTAAGGCCCCACGTATAATTACTTCAGATATTAAGTCTAGAAGTTTAAACTAAAATACGTTTGCTCTTTAAACAGCCAATAAGGTCAAGAAAATCCATTAATTTAACAAGAAAACAAGATTAATTTCTTACATTTGTGACATTTTTTCATTAACTGTATTCGTCAAATTCACATTCATTTTTTAAACCAGTTTTTATCATGCTGATTTGCTCATCCAGAACGTAAAACAAGACAAATACTGTGGGAGAAACCCATTTTTTGACCAGTATGCTAAAATATGTGTTTTTATTTCATGAGACTCACCCAAATATTCATTCTCCAAATACCACTGTGATTAAAACAGAGAGATTTACGAATCGATGTGCAATAATTGGCATTTAAAGCGGTGAAGAAATCAAAAACGTCTGCACTCCCTGAGTTTCTGAATGCGTCTGTCTGTCTGTCTCTCCGTCTTTCTCTCGCATACATATAAAACACTCCAAATAAAAACAAATGGCATGACCAAAACTTTAAAACATTAGGATGAGGGCTGATTTCCAGGGTCGAGCACCGATAATCACATGCTGATCACTTACAGACACACAAAAACATCAGGAATCATGGTGTTGAGGCTCAAAATGCAAATCGACACACACTTAAGTGCACCAGGGTTTAGTATGAAACCATAAAACAGACTTCTGAGGTATGCAGGATTTCGCCTTTTCCCATTAAAGACGATGGGTTTGTTTCAAATGACAATAAAACAAACAAGTCTTCATCACACAGTACTGTATAATCTGAAGAGAAGCGCCGTCTCCTGGTTAAACCTGCAGCACAGGGTCGACTGAGGCAGTTTGGTTAAGATCGTGACCATTTCTCTTGTTTTATTCAGGGCATGTAATGAGTTCTGAGGAAAAAAAATGTACCTGTAACCGTGTTAATTAACTCATGGACAGATCTCCATGACAACACGGATGGAAACGGCGGGTTAGAGGGATTCTGGGAAACAGCTGACAAATAAACGGAGGAAATTAGAAAGAATCTACACAGCTCTGCACTGCAAAAACACCTTTCTGACTTGTTTCTAGTTGAAATATCAAATTATTTTTAGGTCAATCAACATTTTCTAGACAGCAATAGTCTTGTTTTAAGAAAAAAATGAAGTGAGTTTTAGTTAAAGCAAGGTAAATAATCTGCTAGTGGGTAAACAAAATAACACACTGCGAAAATGCTTGTCTTACTTTAGGAGATTGTGTGCTGTTTCTAGTCTAAATATCTAAAAAGTCTTAAATCAAGAAGCATTTTCTAGACACATAGAAAATGTATTGTTTTCAGAACTATTGTGTTAGTCACCAGCGATCTAGCTACTGCAGATCACTGGAAAACTACAAATCTGCCACCAAATGGACTACAAATCCTACAATGCACCTCACACACACACCTGTTCTGATTATGAATTCACACACAGCTGAAACTTGTCTTTCCTGATTTCTAGGACTATAAATACACCTCCTCTCTCACACTAGTTGCTGAGTCTTGTTGTTTATCTGTTCTGTTACCATTACGAGGCATTTTCCTTGCCATCTTTGACTCTCACTTTGTTTTATTGTTTATTCCTGTCTGCTTTTGACCATCCGCCTATTTATGACCACGTCTCTGGATTGCCCGTATACATCTGTTTGTTCCTGTATTGACTATTGCTTGCCTGACCATTCTGTTGAATAAATCCTGCTTTTGGATCCGCACTTCCTTGTCAGCGTCCCCTTCACAGTACCGATCAACAACAAGACTCAGCAAGTAGTGTGAGGGAGTGAGGTGTATTTATAGTTCTGGAAATCAAAGATGACAAGCTTCAGCTGTGTGATCAGGGAAAATCAGAACAGGTGTGTGTGTGAGGTGCATGACAGGATCTGTAGTCCATTTGGTGGCAGATTTGTAGTTCTCCAGTGATCTGCAGTAGCTAGACAGATTGGGTCAAAATTAAGTGAGCTTTTCTCTAATAACCAGCAAAATAATTTACCAATGGGGTCAGCAAGATAATCTTGTTTTTGCTTTGACATAACATCATGTTGTTTACCCCATTGGCAGATTACTTAGCTTGTTACAAGGGAAAAACTCACTTAATTTTGACTCAGTATTTCTGAAAACAGTCTATATTTTGTGCTTGTCTAGAAAATGCTTCTTGATTTAGGAATTTTTTGATATTTATACTAGAAACAAGACAAATGTCTAAGTCAGCTTTTTAGCCAATTTAAATGTTATTACTCAGTTGAATTGGTGTTATTAGTGGTTATCAGCTGATAGATATGAGCCAGTAGGGGCCTCCTGCACCTAATTGTAGGCTCAGAAGGATGTTATCATCCATCCACATGGTTAATCAGATAGATCACATACGGCTGTGGCCAGAAGTTAACGAGCATTATTTATATTACTTATAAAATTTCTCATTACTTGTATTTTATTAACATCTACCCCTACCCCAACCCTAAACCTAACCGTCACAGTAATGTAAAAACAAATCTGGATCTGGAGTCTTCACAATTAGTATAGCTGATTAACCTTGTGGATAAATGATAACAGCCTTTTAAGCCTAGAAGGCCCCTACTGGCCCTTATCTATCAGCTGATAACCACTGATAATTCAATCGAGTGATAACATTTAAAGTGGGTGAGCTTTTTTCCAGTGCATTGTTTTCAGTTAAAGGAAAAAGCTTATTTAACTCACTTAATGTTAACCTATTATGTTTGAAAACAAGACAATATTATTCACATGTCTAAAATATGCTTTTGATTTGAGACTTTTTAGATATTTGGACTAGAAACAAGACAAAAACTCGAAGTAAAGTTTTTTATTGCAATGTGTTCCAAATACTAGTGAGTCTCTTACTGTTTAGGGCAAACTAACCTCATCTCAACTCTCTATCAACTAATATCCACTCTCGTATTAGCTATGTTTCCATCCACCTATTTTTATGTGCATTTTGGATATGCACAAAAATATTGGTTGATGGAACAGCCAAGATGTGCATCAATCTTGAAAAATGCGCATAAAAAACGTAAGAGCATAACTGAGTAGGATAAACTTTTTATTCGATAAGAAAAAAACCTTTTTTTATCACCACATGATCTCTTATAACAAAATTACGTGACTTTTTTTATGCGCACACTAGAATTTGTTTGGTAAAAATGTGTGCGCATAAAAAAAAAGTCACGTAATTTTGTTATAAGAGATCATGTGGTGATAAAAAAAAGTGTGTGAATGGACAAACCAGCAGGCGGAGCACATTATAAAACAACTGAAATGTTGTTTTGGTGCCTTAAGCATTTCAATATTAGTGTTGTTATATTATTAATGACCTCCAGAATTTTCAAAGGCGTCTGTGCTCTGCGTCTTAAACCTTCACCAAATGTTTATTGCATGTCAGCATTTGTCTTCTGCGGCACAAGTCATTTATTAAAGGGCACCTATGGTGAAAAATCTACTTTTCAAGCTGTTTGGACAGACATATGTGTAGGTATAGTGTATAGAGCGTCATATTGGGCTGATATAAACACACCCAGTCCTTTTTTTCAATTTAACAACATAAAAACGGTGGACCAATTGGAGCGGTTTTGAGATCGACCACAGCTTGATGTAGGAGTGCGGTCCCCCCGCCCACCAATATTGATTGACAGGTGCGCATTACCATATCCTCAGTGTGTTGTTTCACGTCTGCCATTTTCAGTGTGTGAGTCAAAGCGACGTCACCAAAGAAACACCCTTCATTGGGTTCATTGGGCTCAACATTTACCACGTTATCGCTCTCCTCGCCGCCAGTGTTTGTGAGTTTTGGTGGGTTTGCATACATGTGGACTTTTCATTGCGTCTTAAACTTCAGCGGTTTGCATTTCCCGCGGTCACAGAAGCTCCCTGTCATCTTAACTAGAAGCTGCAGCTGGAAAGTGCGAGCGCGTTGCCTCACGTGCGCATCCCTCCATTGGAAATAACGGACTAATGACGTGCAGCGCCATGCATTTCGCGTTGTCACAGATAAAAGTGAGGACCGGGAGGGTGTCGCGGATGAAAGTAAGGGTAATTAAGTAAGCACTATTCTGCCGCCTAGGTCGCCTCTATGGACGCGCTGGCCCTTCTCAGGACACTTTCAACTGTCATGTGTGCACCATGTCGCGGTGCATCCGGTGTGTGATGCCCTTCAGTCAAAGTTAATTCAGTGTGCTTGGTTATTAGTCTCGGTGTAGGCTACAAGCTCGGAGCTTTAAACTAGCACACAGTTGGCTGTAAAACTATACAAAGACACAAATGATTTTGTCCTCTCTGCTTGGTCTGTGTCTGAGTCATACATGTACGGCTGAATGCTGGTCCTCTCACTCATCTTGCTTCTCTCTGTTTGTAGCCATACACAAAGCGGGGGAGCTCTTGGCTCCGCCCCCTTATAAGTTGGGCGGGAAGTTGAAACTAATTTTCATGTGAAGCAACACGCCCCTAAAACAGCAAACTGTGTACACGCCCCCAAAATGACACTTTAACACATCATAATAAAAAAATCTGAATTGTGTTTTGAACTGAACCTAAACTGGCACACTCAGAAGAACCATAATATTAATATTACATCTTTAAAAAGGGGGAAAATAGGTGCCCTTTAAATAAAGAAAAGATTGACGCAGCTTCTCCTACCACAGCAAATTCAGTTTTACTGTTGATATTTGGCGCCAGTTAATCAGGAAGTGACGATTTTGTTCTCTTTGACTCATGCCATGGAAACGCTGCTTTATTCGCACGTCTTTTATGAGATATTCCAGTTATGCGCATACATTTAATTTGTATCTTTGAATGGAAACACAGCCAATGTCAGCTCTGTTGTTTAAAAAGTTTACCATTAAGTAAACAACAATTAGTAACAGAATGAAACGTTCCCTATCACATCTAAGCTTTTAGCATTATTCTACATTAATTATACGTTTCATGTATGTTAATATAGTTAAAAAAAATTCTGGAAAGAGTCATAGTGATGAACCTCTTTCATTAGTGACGTATGCTCTTCTCAGCGGGCACTAATAAGGTACTAAAAGGATCTAATTTTAATCCGATTCAATTGCTTTTAATGTTTGCAGCTCACTAGTGTTTGGAACAGAGACTGAAGAAAAGCTAATAAGTGAATGTTAATGACAATATACAATCAACATTATCAAAACAAAACAGAAAAATTAAAACACAAAACAGCTTTAAATGTCACTCGATTAATACTCATAAACGTGGCCCACTTTGTGTAATACTACTGTTCTGCTTAAAGCAAAGCTGTTTCGTCCGTCCTGGAGCAGATTCATTTTTATAGCTTCATCATTCAGTTCAGTTCAGCTTTGATTGTCTTCATTCAAGTCCATTCAACTCCAAGTCAAATGCCAGATTGTTTTCAGATGTAAGAAACAAGACACTGTACATAATAACCAAAAATATAACTTCCTTAAAAAAATACAATAAATGGGAGTCCAACTGGAAACAAATACACACGTGTTAAGAATTGACGACATGTTTGTATCAAACGTAGTGATCCTGTCCTTGGGTTGATCTCATGAAGAAAACACCAAAACCAAGAATTTACTCTTTGCATAACCACACAGATTCGTAATTTCATAAATATCACGAAGGAACAGTAAAATTTATGGGAAAATGTAAAGAAAGCCTGAATGATATTGTAAAACACTATCGTTGAGGTATCGTTTTACTGTAATTAATTTTTACAGTATGAATCTGGATTAGGGGATTTTAATGACAGTGAAAACTGTTTGGAAGTAAAAAAAAAGTGCATAAAACTGAATGATATTGTAAAACACGACAATAATCATTTTAATTGTTACAGTATTATACTGTAATTCAATTTTTATAGTAACAATCTGGATATTGGTTTTTTTAGTGGTGGTGAAAACTGTTCGTAATTAACACTATATCTGCCAACACTCCCATTTTTCCCGGGAGTCTCCCGTATTTCAGACCCACCTCCCGGTTTGTCATTTCTTCCGGAAAACTCCCGGAATTTCAACCCCTTGCCCTGTCCTCAGGTGATTGGTACAATCTGACACCCCATTCACATAGGGCTTCAGCGTCAACACTTGACAGAGGGCGTGTCTGAAGTTGGGGCTGACGCGATCATCATAGCAGCGTCAGCCAATAAAATTAGTCATCAATTGGCTACTGTCTGAACTGATGTATTTGCATACAGCGATCTGATTGGCTGGCGCTTCCGTTGGCACTTGAAAAGTTGAGAAAGTCCCAACTTCTGCAGCGTGATCAATGCCACTGAAGCGGCGCCGACAGATCCACAATTTACAATCCTTGTAAATGGGGCGTAACATATAACCACTTACAGCACGAATCTGGATATTGAAGAGGTTTAGTGATGATAAAAACTGTTCTTGTGAATTTTGTTAGTAAACGAGCATAAAACTGAATCAAACTAAAATTATTTATCATTGTAATTTTTACAGTATTATACTGTAATTTAATTTATACAGTATAAAACTGGATTTTTGTTTTTTTTAGTGGTGGTGAAAACTGTTCTTGTGAGTTTTTGTAAAACACGACAAAAATATTATTAAATTTTTTACAGTATTATACTGTAATTTTATTTCTACAGTATGAATCTGGATTTTGGGTGTTTTTAAAGACAGTGAAAACTGTTCTTGTGAATTTTGGCAGTAAACGTGCATTAGACTGAATTGTACTGTAAAACACAACAATAATCTATCCTTTAAAATTTTTGTGTTATACTGTAATTAAAGTTTTACAGTATGAATCTGGATTTAGGGCATTTTTTTGTGATGGTGAAAACTGTTCTTGTGAATTTTGGTAGTAAATGTAGGTAGTTTGTTAGATAATTTTTACAGTATTATACTGTCATTTAATTTCTACAGTATGAATCTAGATTTGGGTTCTTTTGTGACCATAAATAACTGCTCCTGTGATTTTGTGGTAGTAAATGTGCATACAACTGAATCATATTGTAAGACACAACAATTATTTATCATTGTAATTTTAGAAAATATTGGATAAATACAGTATTATACTGTAATTTAACTTCTACAGTATAAACCTATATTTTGGGGGGTTTTAGTGGTGGTGGAAACTGTTATTGTGAATTTTTGTAAAAAAAATTCTTATTATAATTTTTACAGTATTATACTGTCATTTAATTTCTACAGCACACATCTGGATTTTGGGGGAGTTTAGTGATGGTGAAAACTGTTCTTGTGAATTTTGTTAGTAAACAAGCATAAAACTGAATGATGTAGTGTAGTAAAACACTACAATAATCATTTAAATTTGTACAGTATTATACTGTAAATTAATATGTATAGTAAGAATCTGGATTTAGGGTTTTTAGTGACAATAAAAACTGTTCTTGTCAATTTTGCTAGTAAACATGCATAAGAATGAATAAACACTACAATAATTTATCGTTTTAATTTTTACAGTATTATATTTTAGCTTAATATCTACAATGTAAATCTGAATTTTGGGGGGAGGGGTTTAAGAGAAGGTGAAAACTTCTTGTTAGTTTTGGTGGTAAACATGGGTAGTTTGGTAGTTCATTTTTACAGTATTATACTGTAATTGTTTACAGTGTGAATCTGGATATTGGGGTTTTTTGTGACCATGAAAATTCCCGGTGAATTTTGGTAGTAAACATGCATAAGACTGAATGATATTGTAAAACACTACAATAATTAATCATCTTCATTTTTACAGTATTATCCTGTAATTAAAATTTTACAGTATGAATCTGTTTTTTTTAGTGATGATAAAAACAGTTCTTACATTTTTGATGCAACATGCATAATTGATTTTTCTCACAAAATCCTAAAAAAAAAGGAAAATGTAATAAAACATTTTTGGTGTTTTTTTCATGAGATTCTCCCTGTTTATGAATATCAATTCCTTCAGTTTTCATATCTGGCTCAATGGTCATGGCACAGTTTGTGAACTCCTTACTGCATAGCTGATTACTTAACTAAATTAAGCAGATATCATTATTAAAAAAGAAAATCATACAAAAGATTCCTCATTTCGTTTTCCTTTCTACATAAGCGATACGTGCTGCGTTATGATCAGAGAAATCACGGCTGAGGTTATCCAAGTCAATAGCAGAAAGTGCACAAAGACGGATTTGTCTCATAAAAGTTTCCGAAATCTCTCCAAAAGTCTTGCGTTATGCGTAATGTTTTTAAAAAATCCTATTCTGGAAACATCTAAAGCATACAAATCTGATTTGCATAATCTAGAAAGGAAATAGAAACAAACACCCATCAATCTCATAAAAACATTGAATTAATGAAGGTTATTTTTCCTCTAAAGGTGCCGTTGTCCTGTTTTAATTAATAGTTGGGCTCTACCTGAGCTCTGCGTTCAGTTTCAGACTCGGGATTTGGGGAGTTTTGGAGAGTTTGAGCTCTTGATAGTTGATCATGTCGAGCTGAGGGAATAGCCTTGAGACTTCCAGACTAATTAGAGCCAAGCAGCAGAAAGAAGAAACACACACACACACACACACACACACACACACACCCTGAACACACACTAGCCATGCTGCTGAGATGAATCCCTGTGGACAGAGAGAAACACACACACATCAAACTCTTCATCTACACTACATGGTTCCAAAATTAAAGGGACAGTACACCATTCATTCATTTTCTTTTCGGCTTAGTTTCTTTATTAATCAGGGGTCGCCACAGCAGAATGAACCGACAGGGACAATACACCAAAACATGAAAATTCTGTCATTGTTTACTTGTCTTAATTTTCCATTTCTTTAATCTGTTGAACACAAAAGAAGCTCTTTAGAAAAAATGTTAGAAACCTGTAACCATTGACTTCTGTAGTATGTAGCTTTCAGCTTTCTTTAAAATATCTTCCTTCGTGAGAAGAATGAAACTCATAAAGGCTTGGAGGGAGTAAATGGTGGGTAAACTTACATTTTTGGGTGAACTGTCCCTTAAAATATTTTGGCAAGGGCAATAGAAAAATCATACGATTTGCAGTTTTGTTTATCTATTGTAAGTTCAGTATCAAAATTATAATGAAGTAAAAAAAAAATTGTATTCAAAAAATATGTGAATATAGGGTGTGCAATATTTATAATCTATTAAAGATGTGCAATTAACATAGTAATAATAATAATAATAATAATAATAATTATTATATATATATATATA
>CAIGQZ010032446.1:26317-42885 GCA_903798205.1 Danio tinwini | reverse complement strand
TGTGTGTGTGTGTGTGTGTGTGTGTGTGTGTGTGTGTGTGTGTGTGTTGTTGGGACTAGCTGAACCATGTGAGCGCAGCGGGGGGACGCAGGACACGCCTACATGGACCAATCAGATTACATAAAGAGCCATCACACAGAAGGAGAGTCTTGCTATTATAAATCCTGTAAAGGGTTGAGAAACAAGTGTGGAACCCGCTGGTCTTGTTATGTTTGAAGGACCATTTAAGGAGGTAGTTCACTTTCTTTATACACATTGATTGACTTTCCTTCGGTTTAGTCCCTTTATTCATCAGGGGTCGCCACAGTGGAATGAACCGCCAACTATTCTAGCATATGTTTTACACAGAGGATGCCCTTCCAGCTGCAACCCAGTTCTGGGAAACACACAAACACTCATTCACTACGGCCAATTTAGTTTGTCAATTCCCCAATAGCGCATGTGTTTGGACTGTGGGGGAAACCCACGCCAACACAGGGAGAACATGCAAACTCCACACAGAAATGACCACCGGCCCAGCCCAGGCTGGAACCAGCAACGTTCTTGCTGTTAGGCCACAGTGCTAACCACTGAGCCACCGTTTCTTTACGCTGTTGAACACAAAAGAAGATATTCTGAAGAAAGCTGGAAACCTGACTTCCATTGTAGGCAAAACAAATACATTGGAAGTCAATTGTGAAGTTCAATGTCTGGCATTCTTCAAAATATCTCCTTTTGTGTTCAGCAGACAATCAGAGCCAAGTGAAAGACGAGTAAACAACAACAGAATGTTCAGTTTTGGGTGAACTACGCCTTTAGCATTTGCTCTGATTTTTATCGTTCTGCAATAAGTAGCACTTTCATCTATAACAAATAAGTGTAAAAAATATATATTTAAACACATCAGCAAAGATCACTTTACTAGTGCTGAAGATGATGTTTTGTTTCTACGACCTTATAAAAGCTTGCTGTAAACCATAGATAACTGATCAGCATGAGCATGTAATTAATCACAAGAAAATCTTTTTAGAAGGACTTCAAAAAATTAAGCGAGCATAAACTAAACTGTAAAACTGTCAGTCCTGGCAACTTTCTGAAGACAACTCAACTTTGTCTTTTTGAAGATAATTATTTGCTAGTTCAGTGGAGTGTGTTTTTACATTAAAACACTATTTCTGAAAAGTCATATCGAAATGAATGTAAACACTACAATAAGGCTCCATTCGTTAAGTTAGGGATAAAATAGATCCAGCAGGACGTTATCTCAGAATAAAGCCTGACAGGTTTATCAGCAGCCCAATGTGATGCGCAGCACTGTTGTAGAAGACTGAAGGGTTTATTCTGAGAAAACAACCATCCTCGATGTACTTTATCATGCTTATTACATGGCTACTGGCCACAAAACAGAAACATTAGACACTAAACATTGCTCTGAGACGTAATAGTTTTTTAATTTCTTAATTTAAATGCAAAGCTGACAGAAATGAAAACAGCTGATGGAGTATACACTAACCTGCACATTATTCAGACACTAGATGGAGCCAAACAGTCAAAAACACAAAGCTGACAGAAATGAAAACAGCTGATGGAGTATACACTAACCTGCACATTATTCAGACACTAGATGGAGCCAAACAGTCAAAAACACAAAGCTGACAGAAACTAAAACAGCTGATGGAGTATACACTAACCTGCGCATTATTCAGACACTAGATGGAGCCAAACAGTCAAAAACACAAAGCTGACAGAAACGAAAACAGCTGATGGAGTATACACTAACCTGCGCATTATTCAGTCACAAGCTGGCGCCAAATAGTCAAAAATGCACAGCTGACAAAAATGAAACTGGTTCAATGGAGTATACACTAACCTAAATATTATTGAATGTGGATGTAAGTATATGAATGTGAAAATATTCACTATGCTATTCAGCAGTTTTTATCTGGGAATAACATACCTTATAATGTCATGATTGACCAATCAGAATTGAGTATTCCAGACAGCCGCGTAATAATATTAATTAATGCATTTACTAACTTGAACAAACAATGAACAGTACATTTACTACAGTTTATATTAATCTTTCTTAGCCTTAATACAAATAATTGGAGAATAATTGGCTGAATTGGCTGGTCTGAATAATGTGCAGGTTACTGTATACTCCATCAGCTGTTTTAATTAGTGTTTTTGACTTAATAGCGCCATCTAATGTCTGAATAATGTGCAGGTTAGTGTATACTCCATCAGCTGTTTTAGTTTGTGTTTTTGACTGGTTGGCGCCATCTAGTGTCTAAATAATGTGCAGGTTAGTGTATACTCCATCAGCTGATTTTATTTGTTATTGACTTAATAGCGCCGTCTTGTGTCTGAATAATGCGCAGGTTAGTGTATACTCCATCAGCTGATTTTATTTGTTATTGACTTAATAGCGCCGTCTTGTGTCTGAATAATGCGCAGGTTAGTGTATACTCCATCAGCTGTTTTTATTTGTGTTTTTGACTTAATAGCGCCATTTAGTGTTTGAATAATGTGCAGGTTATTGTATACTCCATCAGCTGTTTTAGTTTTTGTTTTTGACTGGTTGGCGCCATCTAGTGTCTGAATAATGTGCAGGTTAGTGTATACTCCATCAGCTGATTTTATTTGTTATTGACTTAATAGCGCCATCTTGTGTCTGAATAATGCGCAGGTTAGTGTATACTCCATCAGCTGATTTTGTTATTGACTTAATAGCGCCATCTTGTGTCTGAATAATGTGCAGGTTAGTGTATACTCCATCAGCTGTTTTTATTTGTGTTTTTGACTTAATAGCGCCATCTAGTGTCTGAATAATGTGCAGGTTAGTGTATACTCCATCAGCTGTTTTAGTTTGTGTTTTTGACTTAATAGCGCCATCTAGTGTTTGAATAATGTGCAGGTAAGTGTATACTCTATCAGCTGATTTTATTTGTTATTGACTTAATAGCGCCATCTAGTGTCTGAATAATGTGCAGGTTAGTGTATACTCCATCAGCTGTTTTTATTTGTTTTTGACTTAATAGTGCCATCTAGTGTTTGAATAATGCGCAGGTTAGTGTATACTTCATCAGCTGTTCTTATTTGCGTTTGTGACTTAATAGCGCCATCTAGTGTCTGAATAATGCGCAGGTTAGTGTATACTCCATCAGCTGTTTTCATGTCTGTCAGCTTTAAGTTTAATTAAAGAATTAATAAACAATTACAGCTCAGAACAATGATTTGTGTCTAATTTTACATTTTATGGTAAGTAGCCATGTAATAAACAGGATAAAGTACATCCAGGTGGTTGTTATTCCGGAACAAAGCCCAACATGAAGCAATAAAACTCTTATTGTTAACCAACAATAGGCCTATAAATATCCAGAGCATTTTCAATTTATATCTCAGCATGCCGTTGGCCAGATTAACATGTAAAAAAAATTATGCTTAAAATAAACAGCTTAAGTCTTCAAGTATTTTGTGCTGTTGAACACCACTGCAATCTGAATATTCTTATTAAAAACACTCTAAAATTATAATTATTAATGTTTGTACACTGTAAAACATGCCGGGTCCCACACAATTGATTTTAGAATTAAGGGCAACATGAAAGAATTAAGTTAAATTACTAGTTTTTACAAATTTAAGTGGATTGAACAATCAAGTTGTCGCAAATAAAACTGTGAACTGTGTTGTTTCAACTCATTTTACATAAGTAGTTTGAACAAATCGCAAACATAATTTATTAAGTGCACACAGTATGTTTAAATGCTCATGATAACATTTATTATCATGATATAATGTGTTATTATTGGATATCGGCGCATGTGTAAAATGCACTGAGATTTACAGGGCATAAAATCGGAGCTCAGGGAACACAGATGGTGGTTTCCTGACAAACAACCAGAGGCCTGCAAGACATTTACGGGATTATTAGCATGTGGACTCTCGCTTGTTTTCTCTCAGGCCGACGTGGGCAGCGGATCAGAAGTGAGATCAGGGGTTGTCGGGTACATTCGCAGGTTCAGGAGGGTTTGTGACTGATACTGCTCTCAAATGCAGTGGAATTGATCTCTTGGTCTGCTTTACAGAAAGTACAGTCGAACTTAACACCAATACTGCATACACTTAACAACAACACTGCCTATGATAATCATCCACCAGCAGTCAAACTATGCGTAGATGTGACACCTTTTTGACTGTCT
This sequence comes from Danio tinwini, assembly GCA_903798205.1. Lineage (NCBI taxonomy): Eukaryota > Metazoa > Chordata > Actinopteri > Cypriniformes > Danionidae > Danio > Danio tinwini. The sequence goes on along the minus strand of CAIGQZ010032446.1, from coordinate 38,704 downwards.
ATTTGTGTCTACATGTGTGTGTTTTCTTTCATGTACTTATTGTCTTTTGTACAGACTGTATTTTACTGTATTGTTTTGGAGTATGCTGTTGTGCTTTGTGCTGTCTGGAGCCAGCACCTCATCATAGCACATGTGTATAAGTGATTTGATTTCATTTGAAGACTAAATTATTATTATTAGCCCTCTTGTGAAATTGTAATTATCTTTCAAATATTTCCCAAGTGCTGTTTAGCATAGAGAAGATATTTTTCTAACATGATTTTAAACTTGATAGTCTTGATAACTCATTTAACTCATTTATTTTGTCCATGGTGATGGTGGATAATATTTTATGATATTTTGCTAGATGTTAGTATTCAGCTTAAAGTGCAGTTTTAATGCCTAAAGTCATTTGACAACGGTGCTTTGTTCAACACAGGCTCATTCTGAAATTGTAGCCCTATACACATTTCTGGAGATCGCGAATTATGTAGCCAGAAGTATGTATGGCAACATTTCGTTTTTAAAAAGAGCGCTGCAGGGCGGTATGACGCCCTTCCTTTTCACGCTTACCACTGTATGGTTGGCTTTCAAAAGACAGGGTTTGAGTGCGGTAAAGAAAGGTTCCAGAAAGCAGGTAAGACAAAAACAGACACCAAAAAATTAAATAAAGTAGTAAATAACGGGGTGAGAACGTGGTAAATTCTAAAAAAATCCGGCGAGGACTTCTCTTTTTCTGGATTGCTTATCCAAACTGTCGGGTGGGGTTTAGAGAAGTGGGTTATTAGGTCATTTGGTGCTTTTGAAAACACTATTGGTTGGGTTTAGGGAAAGATGAGTATCGGTCAATCAGTTAGTCAGTCGACAGCGGCCTCTGGTGGATTTACATGAGAGCAGCAAGCATGAATGGCATTCGCATGAGAAATCTGAGACCTGAAAAAGCAAACACAGCGGCCTCTGGTGGATTTGGGAAAACAAATACTGCATTAAACCTAGCTCCTGGGATGTATTTCGCGCTCTCCAGAAATGTATATAGCAATACGTTTAGAATGAGCCTGGGTTGAGTTTGTTCTGTAGCCGATTAAAAACAATACTTTTAAACAGGGTTTATACTATTGACCATAGCAGTTCTTTTTTTAACCCAGGCTCATTCTGAAAACGTACTGCTACAAACATTTCTGGAGATTGCGAAATAAGTCCTAGGAGGTACAGAAGGTTTTATGCAGTTTTTGTTGTTCGTGCATCCACCAAAGGCCGCTGTGTATGCTTTTTCAGATCTCATATTTCTCTCACGAAATTCATGCCTGCTGTTCATGCGTAAATCCACCAGAGGCCGCTGTCAACTGACTGACTGACCAATCGACTGCCCCACCATCCTCCTTCCCTAAACCAGACTCGTTGCCAAGGAGGGTTCGAGTGCTTCAAAAGACGCACCCCTCACTGATAAGGGTCTAGAATTTGTCTCATACATGAGCTCATTTCTACTATTTTGACTGCTATGCCATCATAAATTGTGAAAATAACCCATTGAAAAAGGTTGTTCTGACTGCAGCTAATCTGTTTTGGCCAATGCAAGCAATTATTTTTCCAGCTGTGCAAGAAAGCATACAATATGACGTAAGTGAAGTCATCTTTCACTACCGTATTGTTTTTAAATAAAGAAAACATAGTACAAGTGACTTTTATTCTAAATCTTGGCCCTTATTCTTGAAACAAAAGGTGGATCTATAAAAAACTGTGAAGCACCAAAAAGTGGCCCATATTAAACATTTATTTGTTGTTAATAATGTTAAATAATGTTGTTGTTATCCATGATTTTTCAAATGTACTTTATTACAAGTGATGCTACAAAAATTGTGAAGCTTTACATTATTGTTGTTATTAATATATTATTATGTTTAAATTTTTATTATTCAAATGGCCACATTCTTGCCTAATAAATGAATGTAGGCTACAGGTTTTATTTTAAAACTTTAACAGATTCCTATTTTTTCCAATGATATATGATGTAATAAATTTGTATTTTAAAAAATAAGTATTTACTCATATTTCTTTATTCTAAATCTTAAGGAAATATTTTGGTACATCAAAACGTGTGGTTATGATGACCACCCGATGAGCTAATCCAGATACAAATACTGCTTAAATTGTCAATAAAATGCAGTATTGAGTAAATGAGGTGAATAAAAGGTCCACTTTTTAAGAAAAAAAGGACCACCCCTTTCAGCAGGCTGGTTAAGGGTCTGTAACCCCAATCAATAGTGTTTTCAAAGCACAGATTGATCCGCCCATCTCCTTTCCTAAACCCAACTGATTGTTTTTAAAAGCAATCCAGTAAAAGAGAAGCCCTCATTTTTATCACGTTTTCAGATTTTACCACGTTCTCACCCTGTTATTTACTTCTTTATTTAATTTTTTGGCTTCTGTTTTTTTGTCTTACCTGCTTTCTGGAACCGTTCTTCGCTAGACTCGAGCCCCGTTGTCGTGGTCAACTCCTCTTTGCATCTCAAGTCCGCCGACACACATGGTGAGCTACTGGACAAAGTGGTAGCAGTAAATCTGGTAAGCGCGAAGAGAAAAGGTGTAATACCACCTCGTAGCATTCGTTTTAAAGATGATATGCAGCCATACATACTTCTGGCTACATAATTTGCAATCTCCAGAAATGTATATAGGGCTAAGTTTTCAGAATGAGCCTGTGTTGTGCTTATTTTTATTAGCTATTTTGTTATTTTATGTAAAATAAATAAACAAGAGCAAAAATGTAATAGGTATTGTCACGATCACCAGCAAACTAAACTCCACAGATAGCTGGTAAACATGCACAATAGCTTACGGACTACAAATCCACCATGTTATGGACTACATATTGAGTCATGCAGCACACACACACACCTGCTCCAAGTCTCCTCTGATTAGACTTTCAGAGCTGAAGCTGCTCTAGTACTGATTACATAGACTATAAAGTCAGCACACAAACACACAGAAGCTGCTGAGTCTTGTTTTCTGTTTTTGCTTATCTGTTTTGTTTTGTTTTACTCCTGTCTTCCGCCTGCCGTGTGACCATCTGCCTGTTATTTCGACTACGACTCTGGATTTCCCTTATACATCTGTTTGCTCCTGTGTTGATCATTGCTTACCTGACCATCCTGTTATTAAAACATCCATCCCTGGTTACATGTATTACTCTTTTAAACATCACTTGAGCAAAATAAATTAAATTTCATAATAACTTTAGTTGAACAATATGATATGTGTTTTCGTCATCAGATTATTAATAACCCGCGCCAGCATTTTTAACTGTTTGCATCACTCTGTTTGAGAAACATGTGGATTTATTGACGTCTGCTTGCTGCAGGGTTTGAACGGAGCAATTGCAAAACTGCTTTAAATTCTGTTGCAGAAATAAAACAACAATTATAATATCTAGAAAATCAGTTGACATCTACCAAATGCAAAGCAACTCCCTGGGGCTGCTTTCTGAGATGGTCATGAATAATTAAAGAGAGTGATTTAAGAGAACAGTTCTTTCAAAGTCAGTCAGTGAGGAGGACGCTTGATCAAAAGTACATTATTTAAAACTGTACTCTGTGTTTATATATTTTTAACTGTAATTTAATTGCTGTGATTGAAAGATTACACTTACAGCATCCATCCTCCAGTATTTAGAGTCAAATAATGCGACAGAAGTCATTCAAATAAGCAGATTTGATGATCCAGAAACATTTATTATTATTATTATTATTATCAATGTTGAAAATGGTTGTGCTGCTTTATCAGGGGTCACCAGAGGGGAATGAACCGCCAACTTATCCATCTTATGTTTTATGCAGCGGATGCTCTTCCAGCTGCAACCCAGTACTGGAAAACACCCATACACACTCATTCACACACATTCACACAGTTTAGTTCATCAATTCTCCTATAGCGCATGTGTTTGGACTGTGAGGGAAAACGGAGCACCCGGAGAAAACTCGCCCCAACACAGGAAGTTTGTGAAAACATTGATATTTAGACTTTTAAAAGTGGTGTTAAACAAAAAAAATCACATTTTTATTCAGCAATGGTGCATTAAATTAATGGAAAAGTTCCCCCCAAAATAAGGTTTTTACATAAAATAAACATTTATAATAAATACAGTATTATTAACTGAGTAATTTAATACATAATTTACCTGTACAGAAAATCCTCATATTAGAATTAATTATAAAGCATCATACTAAACTGAAGAATGGAGCGATGATGCTCTTGATTCAAAACTATATTTTATAGCATAATAAACAGAAATCAGATACTTTAGATTGTAAAAATTATTCAGACTTTTTGTATTTTCGATCAAATAAATCCAGTCTTGGTGAGAAAAAACAACGAGCAAATCTATTTTGATCTGGTAATCTAAATCTGTGAGCATTTTTAATGGGCAAAACATCTGTGCTTACTATGAACTGTCTTCGTCTTCAATGCCTTACTTTAGTTATTGAGGTAAAGTTGGATTTATATTCGCACGTTCGTTCATTTATGAACAAAGTGACAACTATGTTGTGTCCCTATGTTGTTTGACGTTGTTTGCTCCTTTGAATATTCGCTCTGAATTAGCATGTACTGTGACTTCAAAACAACATTAGCACCATTTAACTGACTGTAAGCAATGTTGTGCTTTGATAGTCATCGGCTGCTAATATGATTTAGAATTTGAAAAGAATACTTTTTCTGAAATTATAATGTTAAGGAGAAGGTCAGAATGTGCGAATATAAAAACAAACTTTACCTCAGTTCCTAAGTTCAACTCAAAATAGCAACATCCTAGCTTGAGATGACATTAGAGTAAAAAACACAATAGTATATTTACAGCAGGTGTTTGAGCGCATGTGAGTCCTGCTGGTGGCCGTGAAGCAGGTGATGTGAGTGGGCGGCTGCTCGGTCAGAGTGTGGCGGCTAAGAGAGCAGCTCCGGGCGGCTCCAGCAGACGCAGAGCCTCGTATGATCAGCTGTGATCCCTTAAGCCTTCAATCTCCCTTCAGCTCACACTAACAGCACTTTAACAATCTCACACTCACAGCACTTACTGAACAGATGGGAAGATTCGACTCACCCACTTTAAACTGAGACGCCTGGTCCGTCAGCTCCTCGTGGTGCTTCACCAGCATCATGTGCAGAATCCCGAATGAGTTCTGGATGCCGAAAATCGAGCCGTTGCACCATGTAGCAGCGAACACCACGACCCAGCCGAAGCCCCCCTCCGGGGGTACAAAGCCTTGTCCAGGGAGAGCGCCAGGCGGCGTAGCCGGACGCTTGTCGGTGCAGCCGGTGTGTATGAGCTGCACGGTGCTGTCCTCCGGGGCCAGTTTGCGCTCCTGGTCCTCGAACTCCTCCGCAGGGGTAGAGGACTCCTCAGCCTGCGGGTCCTCCGAGCCGGGCGTCCCACTAGCCGTGTTTTCATCGCTTTCCGAGTGCATCCTACAGGGAGAGGATGCAGATTCGTTTCCCCGAGAACTACTTTATAACATGCAAGTGAGGGAGAAAAAGAACAAAAATAAATCCCTTCAGGAATTTCGCAGAGAACTAAGTCAATCTCGCGTCACTTTGCACGGATGATCACTCATAATCCGCCCGATAATGCCCAAATCCTGTTATGAGAGATCACTCTTCATAATAAAGCTGCAGGACTTCAAGCAAACGTTCTCTGAGGTGAAAACTGAGAGCGCGCGCGCGCTTTAAACCCCCTCCAAAACTCTGCTCTCGGTCCACATCCCTTTTATCGTGCACCGACTCCTCCTCTATCATTTGTTGAATATTTACACCGGATCCCGGTGGGCTGCTCTGCTCACTTTGTTACAATGTAACAATGAAACGACCCGCGAGAGCGTACTATTCGACGTTCTAAGCACTATCCCGCGAATGATAAAGTAACAGATGAGCGTTCTAAACAATGCAACATTGTATCAATGAAGTGTTCTTAAAAGAACTCGCGTTCTACAAATGTTACAATGTAACAGTCGCGCGACGTAAAGAACAAAGCGTGTTCCGCCGAGTCTCCACTGTGCAGATCCCGCTGGAGGAACGGATTTAAAATTCCACCGGCGCAGGATTACGGAAAGAACCGGATACCGGAGACCACCCCTCCTCTGTGGCTCTAGCAGCCCGTCCCGCAATTGGCCTGAAACAAGGAAGCGCGCGGGGAGCTGTTCGAGATGGCGCGAGGACAGCAGATCTACAGTGTTATTATAGATGCCTCCTCCTGGCACATGTACAACCCAACCGGCCACTAAAACGGACGACACCGGGCGCATCCGGTGAGCTTAGTGTTTGATTCCCCGGCCAGTGCAGTTGCACTGACAAGTGCACGATCCATCAACGCCGGTCATAAATCAGACAGTCCCCGGTGGTAAATGGGTCAAGGACAACGCTGCGAACGCGCCTCGGTTCCGCGGATGACAGTTTGTCGGTATAGACGGCCGCGGGAGTGCAATCGGTGCATATAGAGGCGGGTTTGGGAAGCCATGACGGGTTATTATGGTATGGAGGGGGAGGATCCGTGACGCGTTTCCCTGTACAGTAATGCCTTTATCTAGGGACACATCCGCATATACACTGTATATGTGTGATGAAGGAAGACTCGTGTGTCTCTCCAATGCGCGTTGTATATATTAGTCTGACGCTTTATTAATCCAAAACAACTTACAAAGTGTTTAGGCAATACAGTGTAAATAGAATGCATTTATTTTCAGAAACTGAAAGCTCGTGTTTTGCATTTCAAGCATCATTAGTGCAGTGTATGGGTTTAATATGCCTTTAGGAAAAAAACACATCAAGGCTGTAGAAGAGCAGACATAGCTATCTGTTCATCTAATTATTAGTTTGCTTGTGTATTTACATAACCCTCCTGCTGTTTGCTGTGCTCGATTAACTGTGGATTAATCAGGCTTGAGTGACTTTGATAAATCACAGGTTTATGGATGATCTGAGATCAGTGTCAGCTGATGTCCACTAGAGAGCAGCACAGAACAGCTCATGAGTCCAGCCTGAGAGAGGCCCTGGGTCAATTTTTTCGGTAGTAGTTTGCTAATACATGCTTCAGTGAATCAGATATTTTTATTATTAATATTTAAGATAGAGAACAGAGAAAGCTATTTCTTATAATTAAACAGCTGACCCCCTATATATCTTGTTTTGATGTCCTTAAGGGGATCAAGCATTAAGTAGGGGGGTCAATCCCCCCCACAAACACCCCTGTAATCCTGGGACATGCACAATACACTGCAAAAAATGCTTTTCTTTTTCTGTTTCTAGTGCAAATATCTTTAAAAAAAAAAAACATTTTCTAGCCAAGCAAAACATGTTGTCTTGTATTAAGGAATAATAAAACAAAATTAAGTGAGTTTTTCCCTACAACATTAAGGAAATGTTACCTCATGGAGTAAGTAAAATAATTTACCGATATGTTTTACAGTGTAGTTACTTGGACAATAAGTAATCTGATTACATAACTCAAGTTACATTTAATGCATTACCTTTGAAGTCAGAACCTCAGAGAGTGAGGGAAAATGTACTTTGGCACTGTGAAAGAAGAATGTCACGCTGGAGAAATGTGATTAAAACAGGATGTCATATTACTGTATTTTAAAACTATGCTCTTTAATGATTGCATATTTTGGTGCTGATGATGTAAAGAAGCAAATACAGCATCTGTCATGTGTGACGGCTCATTATCAGACAGCCATGAGCAAGTGCTGCTGATGGATCATTTATTCATAGAGCTGTTAGTAATTCATGAAGGATGCTCAGGGAACAATACCATATTCAAACTCTCCGTGGCATGAAGATCTGAAGCATCTGAACGAGGTGCTAGAAGTGTTTGCCGCACACATATGGGACTTAAAGGGACAGTTCACCATTTACTTGCCCTTGTGTGGTTCTGAAACTTTATGAGTTCTTTTTTTTCTATTGAACCAAGAAGAACGGGTCGCCACACCAGATTGAACTGTCAACTTATCCAGCATACACCAGTACTGGGAAACACCCATACACACTCATTCACACACACACACACACTCTTACACTACAGCCAATTTAGTTGATTCAATTCCCCTATAGAGCATGTGTTTGGACTGTGAGGGAAACCGGAGCACCAGGAGGAAACCAACGCCAACACAAGGAGAACATGCAAACTCCACACAGAAACACCAACTGACCCAGCCAGAACTCAAACCGGCGACTTTCTTGCTGTGAGGCCACAGTGCTTTAAAATACAATTACTTCAATATATGTGACATCAAATAAGGGATAGCACAAAATTAATCTAAATGTAATCCATAAGTAGTCCGATTACATTAACATAAATGTGTAATCTAAGAGATTATATTACTGATTGCAAGTTTTGTCATGTAATTTGTGAATTCAGTCATTTATTTTAACAGTTCTTATGTAACTGATAGATCTCTGCATAGCAACACCCTGGTAACCGTGGCAGTCAGTTTTGCACTGGATTCCAGTCTTCTCCTTCAGTCTGATTCTCTGGCTAATATCAGGACATGTGCTGTGTGAAATGAAGCTGTGTTTTCTTTGGCATATATGTGTGTGTGTCCCTGTGGACTCAGTATGAGCCTGGAGCAGAGGTGAGGAGTTCAGAGGTCTGAAGATTTCCTCCAGATTCAGACTCTTTATATAGTGTGCTGCAGAGAGTGAGAGTGACAGATGGGGGTCTCCAGGAAGCAGTGGGTGAAGGAATTTACTTTTAGTCATTAAGCAGATAATTTTGTCCAAAGTGGCTTACAAATGAGGAGGCATTCAGTGATTCAACAAGAAGAGGCAATACACACAAGTGTTAATTCTTTTTATCTCTCTATTTTTTTCCACAATTTTTGTCTAACGAAGAGCAGATTTCTTCAACACATTTCTAATCATAACAGTGTTAAAAACTCATTTCTAATAACTGATTTATTTTATCTTTGTCATGATGACAGCACATAATATTTAAGATATTCTTCAAGACACTAGTATTCAGCTTAAAGTGACATTTAAAGGCTTAACTAGGGTAATTAGGGTAAAGTTAGGGTAATTAGGCAAGTCATTGTATAACTAATATAAAGTAAGTAACTAAACTAATATTTCTTAAGGGGGCTAATAATATTGACCTTAAACTGGCTTTAAAAAATAAAAAAAAATATTCTAGCTGAAATAAATCAAATAAGACTTTCTCCAGAAGAAAAAAATATTAGAGGAAATACTGTGAAAAATTCCTGAATCTGTTCAACATCATTTGGGAAATATAAAAAAATAGAAATTGACTTCAACTGTATATACACTGTAAAAAATAGTCGTGATTTCAATGGTAAAACACTGTAAAAATGCTACAGTAAAAATCCGTAACCTACGGTATGCTTCCTTAATCAACGCAATCTCACGGCAATTCGTAACTTTTTGATTTAGTGGCTAATTCGTATGAATTCGTACAATCTAATTCGTACAAATTTGTACGATTTGCTCATCACCCAATGATGGTTGGGGTTAGGGGTGGGGTTAGGTGCCACGCCTCCTTTTTAAAATCGTACATTTTCGTATACGACTGAACTCCATTAGCCATTAAACTGACAAAACGTAAAATACTTACATTTCCTTGTGAGATCAGGCTTACCTTAATATATACAGTGAGTAACCGTAAATTGACTTTCCCAGTATTCCCTGCATGGCACATCACCTTTTATGCTTTTTCTTGACATTACTATCAATCTTTTTAGTTGTTTTCCCATCAGTAATGTACATTAGAGATTTATGTTACACCTAATGTTGATAAACAATGTTTATTTTTATGATTTTTTTTAATGCATGTTACCATATTGGTGTTTAGTAGCTGTGTGAATGACACTGAGCTCCTTCACTACACTGACATGCTTTTCTGCTTGTGGGAAAAGTTGTTTGTGATGAGCATTGGTTCATTATGTAACTGTCTCATCACCACATATGGCTGTGTTAACCTGTCTATCTGTGTAACAAAACCTGTGTAGATGTTGGTAATTCAAAATATTACATATTGAATTGCCATATATTATATTGGTAATTCAGACATATTACCTCTATAAATTAAGGAAATACGGTAGTCTACTGTAAAACGAGAAATTACTTCTACGGTTTGTACCGTATTTTTAACGGTGAATGCTGGCAACCACAGCTGCCGTTTTTTTACTGTAAATTTTACGGATTTATTTTTTACAGTGTATAATTGAACTAATAATATAATGAATAGTATAATTAATAATAGTACTAATAGTATAATTCACAGATACTATCTGTCTGGTCGTCTGATGAGGTGTTTTACTTCTAACAGCTTTAACATAAAGCCAGTGTTTTCTGTATGGATCAAGGCATGCTGTCATAGGGGAGGAAGTCACAAGGGCAGGTTTTGTTATCAGTTTATGTGAGATAAGTTACGCTTTGACAAAAAAAACTGGATGCACAAATAAAGACACTTCCAGTCAAAAGTTTAAATTAACATAGCTGTTTACTATGTGAATATGTGTTCTAATGTCATTTATTTCTGTGATTTTATGATGTATTTTAAGCACCATTTCCCCAGTGTCACATCATCTTTCAGAAATCTTTCTGATATGAGGATTTGATCAGTGAATTATCAGTATTTTCTTAATATCATTTTATTTATCAGTAAAAAGTTCAATCTGTTTATTGATTTGCTAATTTATCTTTTGATTAGTTGAAAATTGAATGAGCAATGTTTGGTTACATTATATAATATAGGACACCTTAAAAATACAGTGTAATGTAATGTGTGTATTCATATATATATATGGCCATACACCCAAAGTCATGAGGGGGGTGTCTCCTCACCACCATCAGTGTGCAGCTCCACTTGGATGATGCGACGGCAGCCACAAGACAACAGCGTCAGTGCGCTCACCACACACCAGCTATAGGTGGAGTGGAGAGAAAGTGATAGAGCCAATTTGGTGGATGGGGATGATTGGCAGGCCATGATGGGTAAGGGAATTTGGCCAGGACACCGGGAGAGAAGTGCCATGGGATTTTTAATGAACACAGAGAATCAGGACCTTGATTTATCGTCTCATCCAAAAAGATGGCGCTCACTGACAGTATAGTGTCCCCTTCACATTTTGTGAAAGATAAATCAAATACTGCATCTAAAGGTCCTTACTGTGCTTTTTGGCAACTTCATGCATTCTTAACAAATATAATTATTTGTTAAATTAAAAAAAGTACCTCAGCCATTTGACAGGTATCAGAAAAAAAGCAGTTTTTCATTTTTATATCACTTTAAGAAATGGTCTTGATCATTAAAATAAGTATTTTGAAATAATATCAGATCAATAACTGGAGTAATGATGCAGTTTTTTATCACAGGAATGAATTACTATTTAAAAAAGAACAAAACTAATAATATTTCACAGTACAAATATAAGCCTTGGTGAAATTTAAAATATTTCAATTCTTTTTGACTGTCTCGATGTTTACCTTGTGGCTAAACCACGGCTTCTCAATGGTTAACTTTTTCATCATCATGACTTTATACAGTAAATATTTTATTGCATGCATATTTTTTACAGTTCTGTTCAAAGGCAGTTTCCCACTGAGCTGACAATAATAGTGCAGCTTGTTTGTGTCTGTACTGAAAATAGAGTGTTCTGAGAGAGAAGGAGAATGAGCTCTGGTGTCCCCTATGCAGTGTTCAGACAGCGAGTATGGATGTTTAGTCTTCTTCTGATCATGCAGTTGTACACCTGACATGACCGTACAGGCCTGACACTGATGTTTCCAGCACGATATGTGACTCATGTGGTCGTCTGTTGAGTCAGGATGAGGGAGTGGAGGACAGACACAGACACATCACGCAAAAGCAAACAAAAAAAAAAACTTCTTACATTTACAGTTTTGCTCAATATTGGGGTCAGTCTAGGCAGATACAATACAGTCATCCTGGATGCGGTAACATCTGAGATATAAATAAGTTACCATGATGACTATGAAACTCCCATGATGGAGTATAATTATGCAAACTTAACATATATTCCATGTACTTAGTCATTCATTCATTTTCTTTTCGGCGTAGTCCCTTTATTAATCTGGGGTCGCCACAGCGGAATGAACCGCCAACTTATCCAGCATATGTTTGATGCAGCGGACGCTCTTCCAGCTGCAACCCATCACTGGGAAAGCATATATTTATAATATATATTATTTATATTTTAATTTTAGGTGGTTCATTCCGCTGTGGCAACCCCTGATGAATAAAGGGACTAAGCTAAAGGAAAATTAATGAATAAATGCATAATAAATATATATGTTTTAATAAATATTTTTATTAATTTTATTCATTTTTTTATTTTTTATTTTTTTTAGGGTCAATATTATTAGCCTGTTTATATATATATATATATA
>CAIGQZ010032446.1:0-25917 GCA_903798205.1 Danio tinwini | reverse complement strand
ATATATGTATTAACCATTTAAAAAAGTGTTTATAACCCTAGTTATATTTCTCATCTACAAATGCAGTTTGTTATGCATTTTGATTAATTTAATATTGTGATAAACATGTATGTTCATATTTATTTATACATATTTAATGTATTTTTCACGCTTAGCAGATTTATGCTGATTCTAAGAATTTTTTTAAAATAGCAATTAAACTTATGTACTAATAAATGAGGCTTTAACATTAAAACTATAAGGGGCAGTTCACCCAAAAATGTAAATTATGACATCATACTCACCCATCACAAACCTGTTTGAGTTTCTTTCATTGATATCCATAGTAGGCACAAAAATACTATGAAAGTCAATGAATTTTTGTTGAGGGGTGTAATGTGACTTTAAATATGTCCTTATGTTATGTCTGCTAGTGATGTTCACTTCTAAGGGAACGAATAGAATCTGGTTGTTGCTAGAAGGGATGCAGCTGGTGCTGGAAGCTAAAGAGAATCATTTATATTATTTATTAAATTACCCAATAATTGCATTTTATTAACATCTACCCCAAACCTAAGCCCACCCCTCAAAGTAATGTAAAAATATTAATTATTGTTGTACAATGTCACAAAAATGATGCTATACTGATTTGAGTATCTTCAGCTGTATCCCTTCTAGACTTTACCACAGTCTTTACCAGTCTTGACATGCCCATATAAGGTCGTGTTTCCTCTTCCCCTTCTTCTGGAACTCTCCACAATGAGGGTCAATGGGAATATCAGGCGTCTTGTTGTGTGTCATGGCTCACGCTCTGCTGGACATACACAATCATACAGAGTGGAGGAATGTGGACAACAGCAAATAATAATGAGCTCAGGCTTTCCACATTATGCTTCTGTTATAAAAAGAGCTTTTTTAAAAGAACAGTCCAAGCAAAAGAGAATATTCTTTCAGGGTTTCTGAACCCATATCGTGTCATTTTAACTTATTAAACGGTCGGTTCACCCCAAAATCAATGTTTTCTTATCATTTACTCGAGTGGTTGAAAACTTTTCTGAACGCAAAACAAGATATTTTGAAGAATGTTAGGGGAAAAATTGTCATTGGCATCCTCATAGGAAGAAAAAAAATACATTTTTGTTTTGTTACAGCATTTTCGGTATATCTTCCTTTGTGTTCAACAGAAGAAAGAAACTCAAACAGGTTTGAAGCAAGTGGAGGATGAGGAAATGATGACAGATTTGACATTTTTGGGTGTACTGTCCCTTTAAATGCAAAACGAGAATTACTTGTGGATTTAAATATTCACTCCTGACTAAAACACACACACACACACACACACACACACACACAAATGAGGTCAATAGTAATTATTCATTTTCTTTTTGGCCTGTCCCTTTATTAATGGGGTTGACACAGCAGAGTGAACCACCAACTTATCCAGCATATGTTTTACACAGCGGATGCTCTTCCAGCCGCAACCCATCATTGGGAAACACACATACACACTCATTCACACACATACACTATTGACAATTTAGCGTGCCCAATTCACCACATGTGTTTGAACTGTGGGGGAAACCAGAGCACCCGGAGGAAACCCACGCCAACACGGGGAGAACATGCAAACTCCACACAGAAACGCCAACTGACCCAGCTGAGGCTCAACCTTCTTGCTGTGAGGCGATTGTGCTACCCACTGCGCCAGCATGCAGCCGTCAATAGTAATTATTCATTGTAATGGTAAAAATGAAATTACTTTGTCAGATGAAGAAGTGAAACTATGTGTTTATTTATTTGATTATTAATATATATATACTGTATATATATAATCTAACAGGTCAAATATCAGCAAAACAGTAATCACTAATGGCTCGTTTCCACTGAGTGGTACAGTACGGTACGGCTCGGGTCGGTACGGGTCACCTTTATCAAGCTTGCGTTTCCACTACAAAGGGTACCCTTTTGGTGGGTGTGGTGTACTACAGAGAGTTTCAGTCGATGTCATTCTCGCTGGAATAAATGTCTACAGTAAAGCTGTACAGGTCGTTCACATTATATGAGAAGCTCTTCTAACAAAACAGATGCTTTAAACATATTAATACTTGTTTATAAATGTTTATTACTAACATTTCTATCAACATGATTTGATTATAACTGCAGATCAATGACAGTGTTACAGCCTACAGTAACGTCTGCAATTATATAAAATAAATAAATAAATGCAACATATATGAACACATACAGACCCTTACAGTCTCCGATATGTTACCAATTACAGATAAACTACACACAGCAGACATTAAGTTCTTTTTTGAGTTCAGGAATCCTTGTAATCCTGTCGGGCTTCTCCTTTTTTTCTGCGCTTCACTCTCGCTTTTGTCCTTTTCTTTCTGAATGGATCAGATGTCGAAGACGCTTCCTTAATCACACACGCACGTTATTATTATCAGCTCAAGAAGTTTGTTATATCAAATCTAGACGCGAACGCGGGCTCCCTGGAGAAAGTGAAAAACCGCTCGCACTTTTAGACGGCCTCATAAAACAACAACAGGACACGGCAGATTCTTGGCTTTGTGGTTGTTCATCAAGACAACGACAAGGTTTGTTTTGAGCCCGGGTCATCCATGTATCGTTATTATATGCATATAGTTGTCTCGGCTGTGCATTTAAAAACATGGCGGCTCCATTGTTTTGATTCTGGCTAGCTCCACGAGATCGTGACGTATCTCTGTAAACCAATCAGCGTTCAGCTGCGCGTGTAGCTCCACCTTTGGGTACCCTTTCTCGTCTTTGGTACCCTTTCGAAAGGGTGCCGAAAAAGTGGTACGGTAAGGATCGGTTCGGTTCGGTACGCTTTTGACAGTGGAAACGGCCATAAAAGCGTACCGACCCGTACCGACCCGTACCGTACCACTCAGTGGAAACGGGCCTTAAAGCATAGACAACTGATAAAAGGAGTATAAATACACTGTAAAAAATGCAGGGTTGAACACAATTCATTCATGTTGTCCCAACACAAATCGATTAAGTTAACTTACACTTTTAACAAATTTATGTGGATTGAACATAAAAAATATAAGTTATATAAGTTCTCAACGAAATCTCAAGAATTGTATTGTTTCAGCTCATTTTAATTAAGTAGTTTGAACAAATAAAAAAATATAGTTTTGTGAGTGTACTCAAGGATAATAAGAAACTAAACTACACACAGGTGAGCATAATCAGTAACCAGGGCAACCAGTAAAACAGGAACTATCCATAGGTCAGAAACTTCAACATAAGAGTCCCCACAATCACAACAAAGCAAACTAAGCAATTGCTGTAAAAAGTGATTAGTTGATTTAACTAAACAAAAAGTGAGTAAACACATTGCCTTAAGAAATGACTAAGCAAATGATGCTATTAAGTAATGATGCATAATTATCAAATTTAAGTCAAGTTACAGTAAATTAACTCACTGTTTAAGTAGTAACATTTCACAAAAAAATGAAATGTGACATTTTGAAGTGTGGCGACACAGTGGTTTGGTGGTTTGGTGGCTCGCCTTACAGCAAGAAAGTCACTAGTTTGAGTCCCAGCTTGGTCAGTTGGCGTTTCTGTGTGGAGTTTGCATGTTCTCCCCATGTAGGCGTGGGTTTCCTCTGGGTGTTCCGGTTTCCCTCACAGTCCAATCACATGCACTATAGAGTTATTGATGAACTAAATTGGCTGTAGTGTATGAGTGTGTGTGCGTGTGTGAATGAGAGTGTATGGGTGTTTCCCAGTGTTGGGTTGCGGCTGGAAGGGCATCCGCTGTGTAAAACATATGCTGGATAAGTTGGCAGTTCATTCCGCTGTGGCGACCCCTGATTAATAAGCCGAAAGCAAATGGATGAATGAATAAATGAATGAACACATTGCCTTTCAAAATGATGATGCACTCTTAGAAATAAAGGTACGTGAGCTGTCACTGGGGTGGTACCTTTTCGAAAGGTACAAACTTGTACCTATAGGTCCATATTAATACCTCAAGGGTACATATTAGCACGTAAAAAGTACAAAAGTGTTCCTCTTAAAATTTGTAGGTTCTAATATATACTTTTGAGGTACCAATATGGACCCTTCAAGTACAAATGTGTGCCTTCTGAAAAGATACCACCCCAGTGACAGCTCTCGTACCTTTATTTCTGAGAGTGTGCTATGAGCATAATTATAAAAATTAGGTTAACTTAACCAAGTAACAACAAGTTTACTCCCTTTTAAAGAAAGTGAAAACAAAAAATAACTAAATGTGACATTTTGAATTATTAATAGCAAATAACTAGATTCTTTCTCCAAGATTATTTTATTTTACAACTCCATGATTAATTTAATATTTTTTTTTGCCATTTTGGAATTAATTCAGACCTTCATTACACAAACATTGGTCTAAAGTCAGTGTTCAACTCAAAACTAACTATTTAAATTCCAAAACAAATGACAAAAAATGTACCCAAATGTTACATGCAAAAAATAAATGAATAAATAAATAAATAAAACCAAACCAAATAATGTTTAATTTATTAATCCTTATTTATAAAAATTGAGTAGTTAATCCAATAAAAGAGCAACAAATTCACTTAATATGTTTTTTAAAGAAAAGTAAATGTGTTTATTATTCATTTTGATGGAATGTACTTCATCCTACACCTACACACTCAATAAATGACGTTTGTGGTTTGTTCAGACTACATTAAAATGAGCTGACCTAACACAGTTCTTGAGTTTTTTGAGGTACAGTAACAAAATAAAAAGTTGAGTTAACTTAAAATTTTAAAGCAACCAGCTGCAAAGAAATGTTGAGTTTATTAAACTTCAGTGGTTGAAGTTGTGCCAAATAATTTTTTTTTAAGTTGACCGAAAAGGCTGGTTTAAGTCAAGTATACTTTATAGAATAATCTGGCACAACTTCAAACACTGAAGCTTAATAAACTCAAAATGTCTTTGCAGCCGGTTGCTTTAAAGTTTTAAGTTAACTCAACTTTTTATGTTTTGAAGATATGGAGAAATAAAAATGTAAAGTCTCCTCAACTCAATATTTTACTTTGATTGAGCAAACATGCAGCTGAATCATTTTTATGAGTAAATTCAACTCTGAGCTCAAAATATGTCCAAATAACTTACAATTTTAAACTGACTTAACTATTTGTAAGTAGGATTTTTCAATTCTTTTATGTTCAATAAAGTTACATTTGTATAAACTAGTAATAAGATTATAATAAAATAGTTTGAAATCTAACAAGCTTTAGTGTATACACTTAAAACTACTTATACTTATTCAAACTTGTTTTATTATAATTATATATTTGATCATATATTTTATTTATACTTATTTTCTATCTAATTCAAAATGAACACAATCACTGCGATGTTTTGGGACAACTCAATTGATTTATGTTATATCCACTTAAATTAAGTTAACTTAATCAATTTGTGTAGGGGGTGTCACGATGGTGCAGTGGGTAGCACGATCTCCTCATAGCAAGAAGGTTGCTGGTTCAAGCCTCAGCTGGGTCAGTTGGCATTTCTGTGTGGAGTTTGCATGTTCTCCCCGTGTTGGTGTGGGTTTCCTCCGGGTGCTTTGGTTTTCCCCACAGTCCAAACACATGCGCTGTAGGGGAATTGGGTAAGGTAAATTGTCCGTAGTCTATTAGTGTGAATGAGTGTATGGATGTTTCCCAGTGATGGGTTGCAGCTGGAAGGGCATCCGCTGCGTAAAACATATGCTGGATAACTTGGTGGTTCATTCCGCTGTGGCAACCCCAGATTAATAAAGGGACTAAGCTGAGAAGGAAATGACTGAATGAATGATTTGTGCTGGGACAACATGAATAAATTAAGTTACCTTACTAGTTTTTACAAATTTAAGTAGATTGAACATAAATTAAGTTTTCCACAAAACAGAATTGTGTTGTTTCAGCTTATTTTAAAAAAAGTAGTTTGAACAAAGAGCAAGCGTAATTTATGTGTGTATCATAGTCAAAACTTGAAGTACTTTGCTTTTATGTAAGTTCCTGAGTGTTGATTTGTTGTTTTTCATCCCTTAACAGTTTCCCATGCTCAAACACTGTAGACATGAACTCATTTGCACACGTTTGCTGATCTCCAGATGAGTTCCAGCACGTCTCCTGCTGGAGAATTAGCATGCAGAGCGGCAGAAAACTCACAAACAAAGCTGAAAAGAGAAGAGAGAGAGAGACGCGGAGGGGGAGAACAGAAGATAGAGGAGGGCGGACGAGAGGGGGAGGGATTTTCAGCCCACAGAAAAGAGAAGGTGAAGGAAAGAATGCGTTAGATTGAAAGAAAATCTGCCAGACGTCTGCGGAGAGAGAAAAGATCAGACTCGGAGCGTTCACACTGCACTCAAACAGGTAGGGGAATCATTTAGCTCATGCTTTACTTCACTATTGATTACTATGGTGATCTGAATAAATGTAGGAACTATAACAGAGTGTTTTATGGGAACCATTTTCACCCACTTTTAGGGTAACGTCAGTAAAACTGCGAGAAACCTTATGAGAATGTAGGATTATTCTTAATAAATATTCCCATTTATACTAATATAAACAGTATGGGGGGGGGGGGGGGGGGGGTATGGAAGTCAATGGCTACTAGTTTCCAACATTCTTCAAAATATCTTCTTTTGTGTTCAACAGAAGAAATAAACTGTAAATGATGACAGAATTTAAATGTTTGATTGAAGTACATATATTTAAAAATATATTTGAACATTGGTTTTATTTATTTATGAATTTTTATCATATTATTCTATGATGATCTGAATAAATGTAGGAACTATTATAGTGTGTCTATTACCATGGGAACCATTTCCACCCAAACACTAAAAGAGTAACTGCTGTAAAACTGTGAGAAAACACGAAGTATGAGGAAAAGTGTGAATGTAGGATTATTCTAATTACACTGTTCAAAATGCCACAGTTCCACACAATTCAGTCATGTCGTCCCAACACAAATCAATTAAGTTAACTTAAGAAATTTAAGTGGACTGAACAGAAAATAATTAAGTTGTCCCACAAAAATCTCAAGAATTGTAGGATTGAAGTGTAAATATGTGCATATATTTATATCTACTGATCTACTAATATAAAATTATGGGGGGGGGGGGATAATAGGGAAGTTCACAGACACTATACTGCTGTAAAGCTGTGAGAAAACGAGCATAAGAAAAATGTGAATGTAGGATTATTTTAAATATGTCTATCTACACTCAAAAAATATATATTTTTACTTGTTTAAGCTACTTATTTAAAATGAGCTGAAACAACACAATTCTTGAGATTTCGTTGGGACAACTTATTTTTTTTTGTTCAATCTACATAAATTTGTTAAAAGTGTTAAGTTACCTTATTTGATTTGTGTTGGGACAACATGAATGAATTGTGTGGAACCCTGCATTTTTTACAGTGTACTGATCTAGTGGTATAAATAGTATGGGGGAATACTATGGAAGTCGGTGGTTACTGGTTTCCAACATTCTTCAAAATATCTTCTTTTGTGTTTTATATATATATTTGTTATTAGTTATTTTTCATCAAGTAATTCATTCATTCATTTTCTTTTCGGCTTAATCCCTTTATTAATCCGGGGTCACCACAGCAGAATGAACCGCCAACTTATCCAGCACGTTTTTACACAGCAGATGCCCTTCCAGCCGCAACCCATCTCTGGGAAACATCCATACACACTCATTCACACTTATACACTACGGACAATTTAGCCTACACAATTCACCTGTACCGCATGTGTTTGGACTGTGGGGGAAACCGGAGCACCCGGAGGAAACCCACGCGAATGCAGGGAGAACATGCAAACTCCACACAGAAACGCCAACTGACCCAGCCGAGGCTCAAACCAGTGACCTTCTTGCTGTGAGGCGACAGCACTACCTACAGCGCCGCCACATTAAAATATAAATTAAAATAATACAAATTATCAAAACAATCTTCAAAATATCTTCTTTTGTGACACTGTAATGATAGAATTAAAAGCTTGATTAACTATTCAAATATTTGATTACACTATCCCTTATTATTATTATTATTATTATTAATATTATTATTATTTTAATATTTATACAAAAAAATGTTCTTTGTTATTTTAGTACATCAAATTAACCTGAATGAAAATTAAAACTGGGCTGCACGGTGGCAAAGTGGGTAGCACAATCGACCCTGCTGGGTCAGTGATCATTTCTGTGTGGAGTTTGCATGTTCTCCTCTTTTTGGTGTGGGTTTCCTCCGGGTGCTCCGGTTTCCTGATCAAGTCCAAACACATGCGCTATAGGGAATTGATGAACTAAATTGTCTGTGTGTGTGTGTCTGTGTGTGATTGTGTGTGTGTGTGTGTGTGTGTGTGTTTGCGTGTGTGTGTGTGTGTGTGTGTGTGTGTGTGTGTGTGTGTGAGTGTGTGTGTGTGTGTGGGTAAACAGCATCAGTTCCTCTTCCCCTTTTCTTCAGGTTCCCACAGTAAATTTGGGCCTCCAGCTTCATTCCTTTCTGATGTGTGTGTGAGCAGCACAGTGTGTGTGCTGTGTAAAAATACTTCTGCTGTTTAGATTGACTTTAATTCTGTCCAGAAGGAGCTGTCGGGTTATTATATACTCAGAGAGACTGATGGAAAATGTCTGGAAACTGAAAACGAAATGACATTTGCAGCATGCTATTATAGTCATCTATTATTAATATATTATTATAGCGACTGTTTTTTCAAAGGATTTACTTTTTGTGAAAGTACTGTATATCTGTTTTCTATTTGGCTACTTCTCAAAGCAGCATTTTTCTTTTTAAAATGTTTAACTTTCTTTAAAAAAGGTTAAAAACAAAGACCTTTGTATTAAAATATATTAATAAAATGACATACATATAGTCATCCTAAACTGTTATATAGCTAAAAGTGTACTATTAAATGTAGTTAAAATTAAAGTAAAGTGAAACCATTAATTATTAAGTGTTTTGAGGAAAATTGGTTACTGATATATAGTGTTTGATAGGGGTTTCATAGTACAAAATCCAAAACAAAAGGCTTTAAAAATACAGTAAATGTTGTACAATAATCATTTTTAATTTATTTAACCTTTCAGTGAGCAGTTATTGGAGGAACCACTTTGTATCTCATTGTGAAGAACACATGAGTGTATTAATCAACACAGGCTCACTGGAAATATAAGCCACAAAACAAACCAGAAAAACAAACTTAAACATACATTTGACTTTAGTTTGTAGGTGAAATGAACACTAGGGGGCAGAATGACAACAACAACCTTTGCAAAAATGTAGACAGCGACCTCTAGTGGATTTGCCATCTGAAATGTACAAAACGTTCTCTAAGTAATGTATTTAAAGTTTGCAACTATGTAGACAGCCTCCTCAAGTAGATTTGCCATATGAAATTTACAAAAAGTAGCCTAAGTAATGTATTTAAGATTCACAACTATGTAGACAGCGCCCTCTAGTGGATTTGTCATTTGAAATGTCTAACAAAACAAACCCTAAGTATTGTATTTCAGATATACAAAAATGTAGGCAGTGCCCTCTAGTGGATTTGTCATTTGAAATGTACAAAACGTTCCCTAAGTCATATATTTGAGATTCACAACTATGTAGGCAGCGCCCTCTAGTGGATTTGCCATCTCAAACGTACAAAACGTTCCCTAAGTAATATATTTCAGATTCGCAACTATGTAGGCAGCGCCCTCTAGTGGATTTGTCATTTGAAATGTACAAAACGTAGCCTAGGTAATGTATTTAAAATTTGCAACTATGTAGACAGCGCCCTCTAGTGGATTTGCCATCTAAAATGTACAAAACGTTCCCTAAGTAATATATTTCAGATTTGCAACTATGTAGGCAGCGCCCTCTAGTGGATTTGTCATTTGAAATTTACAAAAAGTAGCCTAAGTAATGTATTTAAGATTTGCAACTATTTAGACAGCGCTCTCTAGTGGATTTGTCATTTGAAATGTCTAATAAAACATAGCCTAAGTGCCGTATTTCAGATATACAAAAATGTAGACAGCGCCATCTAGTGGATTTGCCATTTGAAATGTACAAAACGTACCCTAAGTAATTTATTTCAGATTCACAACTATGTAGACAGCGCCCTCTAGTGGATTTGCCATATGAAACGTACAATGAAAAAAACCCAGAGAAACGTATTTTAAGTTTTGCAATTATGCAGCCTGAGGCATGTATTTACATTGAGCCTGAGTTGGTATTACCATAAATTTATATATAAATTCATGAAATATCAAATTGTGCTGAGATATAAAACACTCAATGCCTTCCTCAATGTTTTATATCTCCGACGAATGTGAAATAAAGAAATATAAAGTAATTATTTAACAAGTAATAATCATGACCTTTTGTGTTACAAGATTAATCAAGTCATACCGCAAGAGCACAGTAGAGCATGCTTCACTATTGTACAATAAATGTTATACATCATTTATTTTGCTTTGATCCTGCGATTATTATTGTATTGTTATTGTAAATGTATTATGCAATGAAACTAATCCACATTTCCTCCGTCCAGGCTAGAGATGTTTCTGCTGTGGTTCCTCCTGCTCCTCCAGGTGTGTGTGCCGGTGTGCTCCACCTCTGCCAGCCCATCTCAACATCACACACGCGTGCGCATCATCGAGGTGGAGGACGATTATGATGATATAAACTTACACACCACACACTCTCCTCGGGTTCCGGGACTCACCATCTCTCGTGCAATCCGCAGGCCGTGTGATTACGACCCGTGCGCGGTACAAGCGAGCCCTTGTGATGTGATCTCCACCCAAACTGGGTGCCTATGCCCGGGACTCACCGGCCCGCAGGAGAGACCTGAACCCCCGGATCTGCGCGAGCTCAGGCCGGGCTCCGGTGGAGGAGTGTCGGTACTCTGGTGCGCGCCTCGATCTACGGTCACACGTTACGAGGTTTCACTAAAGGATGAAAAAAACTCTGTACAGACTTTTGGAGAGCATCTGAGAAGCGGTGTCGTCCCTGGGCTTAAATTTGGGCAGATTGTGTGTGTGGCGGCTAGGAATGAAGCAGGGCTCAGCGAACAGTCCTGCGCCCAATATGAGGCTCCTCAGGTGGATCACGCGGCTCTGAGCGCCGGGGTCATCGGAGGATCCATCGGCTTTTTTCTGCTCCTTCTGGCGCTTTCTGTGATTCTCTGGAGGAAAAGGACGTGTCGGAAGGGTGGGATGGGGGATGCTGAGGGTCTTGGGAATCCTTCATACTCTAATGATGGAGTTCTGTGAACTCAAGCTGATGCTTTTCTAAAAAGCATGCATGGGAGGAATGAAGCAAGCTGCAAAGTGAGAAAATGATCAGTGAGAGAAGCTTATAAGGATTCTAATAACTGATCTTCGACGCTGTAAAATAATCTATCAAAGGTGTTGTTCATACAAAAATGTTAATTTACTTATTGATTTACCTTTAAGAGTTAACAGTTCTGTTGAACGCAAAAGAAGATATTTAAAAGAATGTTGGAAACTCGATAACCATTGGCAACCATAGTAGGAAAAACAAATGGAAGTTAATGATTATGAGTTTCCAACATTTTTCGAAACATCTTCAAATGGTGACTGAATTTAAATTTTTGAGTGAACTTTCCCTTTAATAGTTGTCTGTACAGTGCTCAGCATAATTGAGTACAGCCCATTTTGATTAATTTGATGCCAAATTAACTTTTTGATCCATTTTTCAGTGAATATAGGCAGTGTATTTTGGTGCATTTAAATAAAACAGATTTATTAAACAGATATACTTATTAAAATAATATTTTAGTCACCAAACATATTTAGAAGTTGAAAGAAAATACAATTAAATTCAAGCTAAATATTGCAAAAAAAAAAAAGTTACAACCTACAAAACTGCAACTAAAATGTTAAATTTATTTGCTTTTCTTGATTTTTACTCTTTTTTTAAAAATTTGTATTTAATATTTTTCGATAACATATCAATTTGACTGTACTAGTTTTTGGAGCGTTATCGTAAGTTATTTTGTTAGATTAGCTCCAGATTTGGCTTCAGCACTGACTATGCACAAATTTAATATTATAGAGTATCTTATTAAAAATATGAATTTAAAAGAGAGATTCGTGAGGGGTGTACTTATATATGCTGGGCACTGTATTTATGTGATTCATGTTTTTATCTTATTTATTTAAATGCATTATAGAACCTTGATCTTCTAATGCAACTATTGATGTTGAAAAAGTTTTAAAAAGGAACTTTTATTGGCATTTTTAATAGTTTGAAGTGATATATTGTCTGGGTGGGTGTTGTAAATAATGGCACAAACACTAATTAGTCAATAAACTGGAAGTTAATAAACTACCAGTACCTTTCTGTTATTTTATAGACTTATTTCTATATATATCCAATATACAAATGCAGTGTTCTTTTAAACCAGCATTGGGTCAAACCTAACTACTGGTTTAAAAGTGTCATTTTTATTTAATACATTTATTAAGTTGGGTTTGTCCAAATCTGAAACAACATTGGATTAAAGCATTCCAGCAATTTCAGAGTGTATTATTTATTATACAATATATTGTTTCAAATGGCTAAAATGTCAATAAAAGTCAGTTTGTTAAACTGCAGACTTTAATTTTCAACATCTAAATTCAACAGAGCAGATCAAGGTTCCATAATGCAATTCACAACCGTAACAAAACACACACCAGTGAATCACAAAATAATGGATATTTGTGACAGTGAAGACTGCAATAATCTGAACAAAAATACAGTAAAAAAAAGAGTCAAATTGTGAAATAATACAGCAATTCAAAATAGTTGTTTTCTTTTTAATATATTGTTAAACTATACTTTATTCAGAGCTGGGTTTACAGTGTCTTCAGTGTCTTGTGAACCTTCAGAAATCACTCTAAAATGCTGATTTGAGGATCAAGAAACATGGTGTACTGTGTGTTTATTAATGTCAAAAGCAGTTCAATGCTGCTTCATAATTTTGTGAAAATCATGATACATCAACATTCAAATGTTTATATTAATCAAAAAATTCAGGAAAAGTAATTAATTCAATTATAAAAAGCTGCACCACTATTTTGAATATTGAGAATAATAATAGATGTTTTTTTGAGCATCAAATAAATTAAACAATTAGAATAATTTCTGAATGACCGGAGTATCAATGCCTAAAATCAAGCTGAACTGAATCCCAGGAATAAAATACTTGTAAACCGTTCAGTGAAATAGTTTAAATTATATATATTTTTAATTTTGATCAAATAAATGCAGTTATGGTGAACATATGAATTATTCTAAAAGCTTTGACTGATATACTGCACGGTAGTTGTGCATTTGACTGAAAATAATGCTCGCTGTTTAAGTTTCACTACTAAATTGCTGTAATTAGTTCTGAATATTTTTCTTTATTTTGGGATCATGATTGGTTTGAATGTTTAAAGTCAATGTGGAATCAAAATTGACACTGTTTGGTGAATGATTCGTGCATGCTGGTTCAAAGTACTAATGTTTGCATTTTTATTTGTTAAATATTCAGAAATGCCATTCAAATAGTCAAAAGTGGTTTCTTTACAACCCAGGCTGATTGAAAAATACATGCCTCAGCAGCATACAGTTTAGCAAAATTTAAAATAGATTGCTTCGGGTATGTTTTGTTGCACATTTCAGATGACAAATCCACTAGAGGGTGCTGTCTTCATTTTTGCAAATCTGAAACACATTATTTAAGGTACATTTTGTATTTTCAGTTGGCAAATCCACTAGAGGGAGCTGTCTACATTTTTGTGAATCTGAAATACGTCACTTAGGGTACGTTATGTATTTGTCAGTTGACAAATCCACTAGAGGGCGCTGTCTACATATTTGCAAATCTTAAATACATTACTTAGGGTATGTTTTGTACATTTCAATTGACAAATCCACTAGAGGGCGCTGCCTACATTTTTGTAAATCTGAAATACTTGTACGTTTCAGTTAAAAAAAATCCACTAGAGGGCGCTGTCTGCATATTTGCGTATCTAAAATACATCAGGGTACAATTTGTACATTTTAGTTGACCAATTCACTAGAGGGCGCTGTCTACATATTTGCGAATCTGAAATACATGGCTCAGGGTATTTTTTGAACATTTCAATTGACAAATCCACTAGAGGGCGCTGTCTACATAGTTGTGAATCCAAAATACATCACTTAGGCTGCGTCCGAAACCGCCTACTACTCAGAAGGTACTGCATTTAAATTTACACGTACTACTTGGCTGTTAAAAAAGTAAGTTCTATACAGTATGAATGTGAGAAGTATGAATGGAATTCGGACGTACTACATTCGCCATTTTGTCAAGGTCATGTGACCTACCTACGTCAGTTGGATCGCTTAACTTCCATTCATGAAATCTCTCACGGGGCATCATGGGATAGCGCAGCATGCATGGGATGCGCACTTCAGAATCTCGCTGGAAGTAGTAAGTCATCCGGGCATTTCTCGCATACTGATTTTCGAATTCTATGAATTCGGACATACTACTCGGCTTGCATACTGATTTTAACGTACTGTATAGTATAGAAGTATGCAGTTTCGGACGCAGCCTTAGGGTACAATGTGTACGTTTCAGTTTAAAAATCCACTAGAGGGCGCTGTCTGCATATTTGCGTATCTGAAATACATCAGGGTACAATTTGTACATTTCAGTTGACCAATTCACTATAGAGGACACTGTCTACATTTTTGCGAATCTGAAATACATCACTTAAAGTATGTTTTGTTGTATTTTTAGATACATGTCCTTCTTGTACACACAGTTCAAATACAACGGCGTACAAAGTGAGCTACAAACAAGCTGATCACGCAAGAAAAGTCTGTACACATATTCCATTACACAGCAACATTGAGTTGTTGCAAAGAACTACACAAAAACAATCTTCTATTCGTTGATAATATGTGCATGTAAATATCA
Organism: Danio tinwini; assembly: GCA_903798205.1. Classification (NCBI taxonomy): domain Eukaryota; kingdom Metazoa; phylum Chordata; class Actinopteri; order Cypriniformes; family Danionidae; genus Danio; species Danio tinwini. Next base: position 10,956 of record CAIGQZ010032446.1, on the reverse strand, counting down.
TTACAGTGAAAAGGAACAAAAGTTTCTGGGCTCATGGTGCCCGCTACACTCTCAGAAATAAAGGTGCTGTCACTGGGGTGGTACCTTTTTAAAAGGTATACATTTGTACTTGAAGGGTCCATATTGGTACCTCAAAAGTATATATTAGTACCTACAAAAAAGAGGAACACTTTTGTACTTTTTAGGTACTAATATGTATTAATATGGACCTTTTAGGTACAAATGTGTACCTTTTGAAAAGGTACCACCACAGTGACAACTCGCGTACCTTTATTTCTGAGAGTGTATAGTGTTCATTTTACCTACAAACTGCAGTCAAACTAATGTGGTTTGACAGAAATGTAGGCTGAAGCATGTATTTCCAATGAGCCTGCATGTGTTCATTCAATTCCACTCAGATTTGATACCTTTTCTATTAAAATGATTAAATATTGATGTTCACTTTGAAAGTAAATAGTGTTGTGATTAGGATTTCATGCTGACTTTAACACTTCTAATGGTTTTGTAGCACTATAGGAAGCCTGGAGCTTCATCGAGCTAAACAGGGTTTTAACAAGTATCTGTTGTACAGCTACTTTTACTTACAGATTATGTATAATGTTGACAATTATTGATCAATTATTGACAATTATGTTTTTACTGAGGTTTTCAATAAAAAAATATTTAATTTTATTTGTGTGTTTGAGTTTGTTGTTTATTAATATACTTTAAATAAACATAAATAAAATTAAAATATGGACAAACACAGTCACAATTGGTTTAAAATCGGGCTTTATATTGAATTTACTTTCAGTTTGGTTTATGTCTGGGGTAAGATGGAGGAGGAGGTGTTGAAGATGAACACAAAGACTCTTGATGAACTCTGGGAGTCCTGTAGGAACGCTTTCTTCTCCATTCCAGATGACTTTATTAATGCGTGATTTGAGTCATTCAGAGATGTATGGATGCAGTCCTCCAAGCTCATGATGGAGTCAGACACAATATTCATTCTGTTTCCACTGCAGCATGACTTTATATTCTATACTGGACATTATTGAAGGTTCAGTGATGAGACTTTTGTCTAAGCAGAGTCAGACCTTACTGTCCTAATGAAATCATTCAGAGTCAAGACATGATCATATTTTATTGTGCTCAAATCTAGAGGCCTTTCATATTAGCCACTTCTGATACCAAATGATCAACTAGAAGTCAAGTTATTATTTGCTCTTCCTAAAACTTGGATAGGTGACAAGACTTTTGTCAGGTAATGTACAAAACATGTTGATAAAAGACATTTATTTAAAATTAAATTAAGTCGACAAAAGAGATGAAGATTCCAGTTTAACTGTAAATAAACAGAAAAAACATGTGAATCATGAAACACAGAACCTGTTGATTTATGGATATTTTTATAGTGTAGATGAATGCAATCATGCCTTTTATGAAGAAAGCTGCTTGTTCCACAAATTGCAGAAGTTGTAGATATGAGTAAAGCTGCTGGTATATGGAAGGAACTGATTGTAATGTGATGCACTGGCTTCATTGAGCAATGATGAATCAAGTGTGTGTATCAACAGATTCCCAGGCGGTTATTTTCCATCCATCTCTGTCAATCGCGCTGCTCCTGTTATAACTATAATCTTATTTTATTGCTGTTATATAAAGACAGTGCCAAGCAGTTATTTGCCTCCAGCACAAACACACACAATGTTGAATTCCTGGCACAAGGGAGTGGTATTTATGACACAGAAATCAAAGCATTGAGAATTATAAAAATAGAAAGAAAGAAGTAGAAAAAGGCTTCATTCAGCAGTAGTTAATGCAAAAAACTAAGACATTTATTGTTAAAACTTATAAACTTATAAAGGCATTTATTGAGTTTTCTTCATGTTCAGTTCCATTAAATTGTATTAACAGATTATACATATATAGTATATACATAATTATATATATATATAGTTTATATATATATTATAGCTTTAAAAATATGTATATAGTGAAAATAAATATTGAATTTATCTGTTAGTGTTTATCTGGGAAAAAAAAATGTGTGGACTTTTATTTTGAAGCAGCAGTCGATCTCCAGATTCACCGGGCCGTGATCGACTTCATCATCATCCTCCGCTTCGCCGTTAGTCGGTCGGATCGCCTGGCAGGTCGATGGAGACTCACAACTGGTGACAGCGACCTTTATTTTTTTATTTTTCTCGAGAAAGATAGACAGAGATGTCCACCCAGGGTTACGGGAACCCGCAGTCGGCCGTCAATAACTATAGCATGAGCTCCGCGCAGAACGGAGGCGGAGCGGCGACTGTGCCCTGTCAGAACGGTACGGGATTAAAGCTAACGCGCTAAAGCTAACACCACTTTCACATTCGTAAGCTACAATAAGTAGCTAAATGATTAGCTAAAATGCTTAATTGAGGTAACGTTGGTTTTATATTCGGACATTTGTTCATTTTTGAACAGTGAAAACTTGTGACACTGCCCGTATATTGTTTACGGTGCTACTTTGAATATTCGGTCTAAAATCGCTTCACTTCAAAACAACATTAGCACTATTTAATTAAATGTACTTTTAAAGTCATTCGGCTGGAATTGGCAAAGAATGCTGTTCTGAGATTGTATTAAGAAGGTGAATGTCTGAATGTGCGAATATAAAACAAACTTTACCCCAATAAATGCTAAGGCTAAACGAGCGAGCTGAATGCTAAAATAGTAAGCTGGTAAAGGTGAGCTAGCTGAGGCCTGTCAGAGGCCGAGCATTGACCTGTCATCCGCGACTCTTCGACCGCTACTCATCATTATAAAGTGTTAATTTTTATCCATAGCTGTCTTTATAGTTTTATACAACCTATTTGTGTGCTTTGAAGAAGGTTAATGTCAGTCAGTTTGTTATTAGCCTGTTAGCGGCTAGTTTGGTTCTGTTAGCCCAGTTATTCAAGGCTTATAAAAGGCTCAAAGGTCTGGAATATTCACCTTTTAAGGTTTGGTTATTTAATCGATCAGAATTAGGAAGTTAACTATACTATTGACTTCTGTATGTCTCATTATATTTGGTCTCGCAGAATTGCGCATATCGCAGATCTCTTTAGAAAGTGATAAATATTCACTAGTTCTTATTAATCTGTTAATTCGATAATTATTAAAAAAAACTTTGTGATTAATGTTAATTCCAATCGCTCTTTTATGACTTATATACAGTGAGATGTTTTTTAAAAAATGCTAATATAATAATAAACATGTGCTTGCAGTTTTGTTTCATATATAAAGTAATAGAAAAGTGTCAAAAGTGGCTTTTATCGTTTTAACATTGAGTGAATGAAAGGTGCTTGTTGTCAAATTGTCATCTAGTAGTAAAGCCAAAGAATATAATGTCAACATGGTGTTATTTAAAAAGAAATAATTATAATCGTATGATTTAGACACTAGTTTTAAAATATACAATTTTTTACAATGTTAATGTTTTATTGTACACTACGGGTCAAAAGTTTGGGGTCAGTGTGATTTTATAATTTTTTTTTATGTTTTAAAATAAGCTTCTCCTGCTCACCAAAGCTGCATTTATTTCATCAAAAGTGCAAATTGTAAAATTGTGAAATATCATTGCACTTTAAAATAACTGTTCAAAAGCAGATTTTTAATTTAATTTAATCATTTATTCCTTTGATTCTAAAGATGATTTTTTTAGCTTGATTACTCCAGTCTTCAGTCACATGATCCTTCAGAAATCACTTTAATATTGTTGTTGTTGTTATTGTTATTATTATTATTATTATTAGTAGTAGTAGTAGTAATATTATTATTATTAATGCTAATAGTAATAAAAGCAATAATGACTGGACTAATAATTTCATTTAAAAATACATACAATAAGTAATAAATAAATCATTTATAATAGAAATAAATTATTATTTATAATAATATAAATAATTAATAATATAAATTCCCCAAACTTTTGACCGCTACTATATATGTATACAAGTTTTAGTTGTTTTTTTAAGATAATTATTCTGTTTATCAAGGTGGCATTTATTAAATGTACAATTGTTTTTAAAATATTTATAAAAATTTAAATATTTGCTTTCTTCTTGTATGTAGTTTCAAATGAAATTATTACTTCAGTCATTATTGCTTTTATTATAATTACATTAATAATAATAATAATAATAATAATAATTAATATTAGATTGATTTCTCTGGTGAGGGATCATGTGACTCTGAAAACTGGAGTAATGAAGCTGAAAAATCATCTTTAAAGTCACTGGAATAAATGATTAAATTTAAATGATAAACTACTTTTGCACAGTTATTTTACAGTGCAATAACATTTCACAAATTTATAATGTGTACTGTATTTTTGATGAAATAAATGCAGCTTTGGTGAGCAGGAGAAGCTGATTTTACAACATTTAAAAATCTTACTGACACCAAACTTTTGATCGGTAGTGTAGTTTGTTATATTAACTATTATATAGTTTGTCCTGCATAGTTTAGCTCTAACTTCATTCAACACGTCTCCCTGGAAGTTTCTAGTATACCTAGAAAGACCTTGATGAGCTGGTTCAGGTGTGTTTAATTGGGGCTGGAACTAAAATATGCAGGACACCGGCCTTCCAGAACTGAGTTTGGGTCTCTGTGGTTTATACAATGCAACCTATGAATATGTTAGTCATGCAGACTATTAAGGTTTCACCATCACTGCACTAATTTGTTAGGTAAATGCAGATTGATTCAAGTTTCACGCACTGCTGGTTTTCTGAGGTCGATGTGTATAAACCCTATGATTTGTTTAATGATTAAAGTGTGCATTTGCATGTCATTTGCGTAAACTGAATTTTTGTTTTGACAGGTCCAGGACAGACACACCCTGCCATGTATCCGTCATCCAGCTACTACAGTACTGCTCCGCCCGCTGGTTACCCCACCATGACGGGACACAACGCTCCTCCTGCTGGCAAAATTCCAGTTTCAGGCACAGACTATAGTGGGAACTACTATCAGAACAGCTCAGGGCCGTCGCTTTACCCGGCAGCACCAGGATCACAGACAGCTGCCCACCCCTACTCCACCTCTAATCCCTCGGTGCAGTCATTCCAGCAGACCGCACCCTACTCTATGCCAGCCGGGTATTACGGACAGCCATATAGTCAGCCCTCACATGGGCAAACTCTTGCTCAGCCTCAGCAGATGCAGACCAGTTTGGTTCCATCATCTAGTGGCAATAACCTTGGCGCTCCATTGTACCCTATTGTTTCTTACCCATCAGCCCCTGGGAGCAGTCAATATGGCACGCTGAGATCCTCTCAGACTGGCATCGGACAGCCACCTGTTTCTACAGTCATGCCACCGCCACCTACACAGAGTTCTTTGCAGCAGTATTCTCAAGGGAAAGGGGCCACGCCCCCCACACCAACGCACCCTGGTTACGGAGCTTCACCCCTCAGCCAAACGCCCACTGTCAATGGCCAATCAAATGCAGGTTGGTTTGAATTAGGGATGTAAACAATACTGAAAAAAAACTGATATTGCAATATTTAGTTTTTCTGCAATTACAGCGGTGCCTCGTTAATCGTGGGAGTTATGTTCTAAAAATATCCCACTATAGGTGAAATCCGCAAGGTAGTGCGCTTTATTATTTACAATAATTATAGATGTTTTAAAGCTGTAAAAGCCCTCACTACAAACTTTATACGCTTTTCCCAGACAGGCATTAACATTTTCACATTTTTCCCTCTTGTTTAAACACCCTCAAAGTCCAGTATTATAGATTGAACCCAAAGATCAAAACCTGTTGTCAGGCACAAACATTCTTCACTGTCAGCAAAAGGTTGATAATGTTGGCATCCAGCGTAATGTTCTTTATCACTGCACAAAGCTAAAGCAGACTCCATCCTTAAGGGAGTCGCACACTGTCCGCAGCAAGACCATCATAAAGGGGGTCACACAGCGAATGCGGCAGGCACATGACAGTAAACTAGCCAATGCTTCAAGTATAAATCAGTCTTAACACACTCCGGACGTGCACATTTGCATGTTTTTTAAAATGAATTTATTCAGATGGTGCTCTGTGGTGTGGCAGAAATATGAACAGTGTTTTGAGTCATAGCTGGGCACCGCAGACAGCCGCCGACTTGCGGCTCTGGTGTGTGTACTCTGATATAGACTTATGTGCTTGTGTTTTGAGTGTCATTTGCACATTGTCAATGTATGTTTATGCAACAGAATGGAGTAAAACGGATCAGATCTGTACTGACTGTGTTTTATCTGGTGTGTTTCTAGTTCAACAACACTACGACCCAAACCTTGTCAATCCCATGAGCCATCATTATAGCGGGGCCCCTCCCACCTCAGTGTGCCCCGATACAGAGAGGCCACCCTCAGGAACCCCTGGCGCCTCTGTGCATTCATCACCTGGACACCATCAGGGTACGAATAAACACTCCATCTACAACCCTCACTTTCATTTCTTACTGTACACTTGTGTGTATTTTGTGCTTTTTGCATATTATCATTATCATGTTGGAAGCAAGATATTAAACAAAAAAAACTATAAAAACAATATTTTATAATGATGTAATAAATGCAGTAATAATAATAATATTAATATTTCATAGTAAATCTGTAAAATTACTATTTTCAAATATAAAATAACCATTGCTTTGTTTATGGAGGTCTAAGTTTTATCATTAAAATGTTTATTATATTATCACTTGACTAATAATAACCAGCAAAATAATGCTAATAGTTTATTTTAGGTTGTTGTCATTAGTAAGTAAAAGTAATAATGCAGAAATCAAATATTTTAAAATGGCAATTCTGAAATTTGCAAGTGTTATAATTCCTCATTTTCACCTGTTCAATAAATAATTTATTTAAGCAGCCAGCTATATTTTGCATATATATTTATTTAATTAAACCACAGGTTTTCCACACAAGGCAACATTATGTTTTTGTAGCTCTACATCATCCCTTTTTATTACTTTTGCAACCCTGCATTTCCATTCATCTTCTATTCTCATTGTTTTATGGAGTGGTCGTGGCAATCCTCATTTTGTGTCATTCCTGACGGGTCTTGTCTCTCTTTAGCTCAATATGTTTGTGTTGTTTCTCCTCCTTTTGCATGTTCTGGTCATGTGTTGTTAGAAGTAGGGCTGCACAACATATTGTTTCAACATCAATATCACAGTGTACAAATCTGCAGTCACATTGCAGGATCTGCAATTATAGTTGATGTGACACTGCAGTTTAAAGGGGAACTATTATGCAAAAATTACTTTTATAAGGCTTTAAACACAGATGTCTGGCAGCATTGTGTGAATATATCCAGCCTCTAATGGTTAAAATGAATTAATTCTATATTTTATAATCAGACTTGATAAAGCAGTCTGCAGAAACACTTTGATTGACATTCTCCCTTTTGTACGTGTCATGAGAGGGGGAAAGACCCGCCCACTAGTAAGGCTGCACAATTCTGGCTAAAATGAGAATCTCGATTCGTTATGCTTAAAATGAAGATCACGATTTTCTCATGATTCTGTAGATGTAAAATAAAGGTTAATATGAGAAGGCTATTATTACTGTTATTTCTTAAACATATGGTAAAACAACAATAATATTAGCCCTATGTGTAGCTCTACTGTTGGGTAAAATGCTCAATTGTGTATTGACTTGGAATGGTGGATTTGAACATTAAATATTTAAATATAACCTGCTTGTTAATTCACAGTAAAGTGATGACATCAGAATCTAACTACTCATAATTATAAAGTTGAATTATTATGTTTGAGACATATGGTTGTCGTTTGTCATTGACAACATTAATAGACCATTTTTTTATCACTGGTAAAATGAGACATTTGTTATTATCAGATTCCCTCTCGCATTATATTCAGCATTATATAGGCTAGAGTAGTTATACTGACACTGTTAAACCTTTATTCTCATGCACAACACTTTGTGTTAGCTATGAATGAAAAAAAACATCTCAAATGCTTGTCGAAATCATAACTCTAAAAAGCGATATGATCATGTAAATGATTTGTGCGCTTTCAGTTTCACTTTTACTGCCGAGTGCACTCATGTCAAGGCTGCCTACATTTTGAGATACACATGCAAATCATGCTTCCCAAGCGGCTACCAAATGATTGCTCTGTTTAACAAACTGAATGTTATTTACAACTTTATTAGCTGTTATTCACAGCCTATCCAGGTTCTGTTTACTAAAGTAGCCATCATTGGCGAAACAAACAGTGTGTCAGTTCGTGATTTCGTGGCTGCGAATACATCATTACATTAAGACAGAAATAACATTTTAGCTTTAATTATACCTTATAAATATAGTATGTGACACTTTTAACGCCATTTAGAGGTGTTTACATTGCTGAGCAACTTATATAAACCAATGTGAAGACTTGTACGTCTGCCTTTGTGCTTTTCTCCTGAGTCTGAAAATATAATCTTTTCTACGATTGGCTGAATCGTAGAAAAGCAGAATTAAGATCATGTGTAGGGTCGAATAAGTGGAATGGGACGAATGTAGGGATAACAAATTGTATGAAGTGAATCCATTTGTAAATGAAAGAAAAAATTACCATTTTGAAAGTAGACATGACCAGGTTGTACATACAAGATGCAGAATTGGACACTCAAGACTCACACATGCATATTTATTGAAAGGGGAAGAAAAGCCTGTTTGTGACTTGTGTAAGAATATTTTGACGGTAAAGCATATTTTAATAGAATGTGTATTTTTAAATGATATTAGAGAACGTTTTTATTCTGGAAATATTTTAAGTGAAATGTTTGAAAAGGTGCCTTCTGGAGCAATTTTAGAATATTTATCTTTAATCAGACTAAAAGATTGTATATGACTCTTTCAGTACTGTTGCTACTTGTATAGAAACTGATTTTATTGTATTTATTGTATACTTCTATATTGTATATTTATTAGTATATGTTTTTGCCATGAATATAGCCAATGCTGCTGATATGGCATTAAAACCTAAATGAATAAAGTGTAGGGTCGAATCGGGATCGCAATCTTTTTTCGATTACTAGTACAGCCCTAATTCATACTATATAGAACGTACTTTTCTAAAGGTCGTGTAGTAAATTCAACTATAGACTGATTTCACGTGTCTGCCATTTTTAACAGCGAAGTCGAGGCTGCGGTGGAAAGATACCCAGAAGTATCGTCACACAGGAATGTTGTGTAGCTGGCTGTATTTCTTATCAGCTAAGAGAAAGGGACACAAATGTATACTTTCACCACCTTTCGAGTGACCCGAAGGTCTGTTCTGAATGAATAGTGATAATAAAAAGGCATATCAGAGCTCATTTTCAGCTAAGTTAAGGGAAATTGCACTAGTTAGCTAAGATTTTCTTTCCCAAACACACGTTTTAGATGCCATTTATCAAACTCAAGTTAATGAACTGATTCCTTCACTATATTAGACTTGCCAAGATTCAAAATTTCAGTACTGAACTTGAAAAAAAAGTCCATTTCCCGTTAACATTTAAGGCTCTGTTGATGGCGTTCTTAAACAGCACTGTATTGACATTGTGTTCACCTGCTCAACAGAAATGACTGTGATTGGCTGTGAAGGTCATCAGTTCACCGCACTTCACTGATGTTTACCGAGTGCAAAAACAGGCGAGCGATCCGCTAGGTGAATCGACTGATCTTTGCGGATTTAAAACACGCCAGTGTTTGTGTATCTATGTTTGCAATCTGTGAAGAGCGGTGAACTGATGACCATCACGGCCAATCACAGTCATTTCTGTTGAGCACTGGTAAATACTAAGGCAAGTCTGCTGTTTAAGAATGCGGTCAGCTGTGCTTAAATGTTAGCGGGAAATGGACGTTTTTAAAACGTCAGTACCAGGACAACACTGTTAAAGACAACACGAGGGTGTGCTACAGAGGACTGCAGCATTTTATCACTCACCGGGTTACATAGGCTGAAGCAGGGAAGCGTCCCCACGGTGTTTACCTGCTGCCATGAACTGAAGTCTATTGCGTATTACTCTTAAAGAGATTGTGACGTTGTTTAATGCCTAATATGCTTTTAATTGTTTAAATTAAACTGAACTGAATGATATTAAAGTATTGTTTACACCATTTCTGCATTTTGAAATCTCAACAACAGCTGGAGGTTTGTAGTACACAGCATGTTGTTGCAATGTTTTCAGTGCTGATCCTATACTTCCGGTTTTCTTCCCACCGCAGCCTCGCTTTCATGTTTTAAAATGGCGGCCGCGTGAAATAAGCGTATAGGTGAATTGAAGGTTACTGTAGTAAAAACTAAAGTATACAACAGTATTTATTACAGTTTACAGTTTTCACTATAGGTAATACTATAGTATGCTACAGCATTCATTAAAAAAGTGTTGGAAATACTACTATAATATAAACAGTATAATGCACTTTATGGTTCATAAACACTATAGTATTTACTATAACTTTCATGACAGGGTTTGATGAATAGTTCAATTGGTAACAAAATATAATAATTTATAATTATTGACTGTAGCAAAGTGTGATTAAGTAAGTGTATTGTATCAATTAATAATAAAAATAGCTATATGCAGATCAGCATAAGACTCTGACAAAAGCAATATTTCAGGTGTGTGTGTCTGTTTGTGAGAGTGTGAGTGTGTGTGGTCCTGGTATTCATAATGTTATGAGGACCAAATGTCTCCACAAGAATAGCAATAGTAAATTCTGACCTTGAGGGGACTTTTTTATTATAAATTTTTGGTCCCCATAAGGTAAACGGCATGAAAATGTATATTGTATTTTGAAAAATGTTAATTATTAATTTAATTAATGCAGATTGTTTCCCGTGAGGGTTGGACTTAGAGGTAAGGGGAGAGAACATACAGTCTGAACAGTAGAAACATCATTACAGTTATGGGAAGAGCTCATAAAACTCAGTGTGTGTGTGTGTGTGTGTGTGTGTGTGTGTGTGTGTG
>CAIGQZ010032440.1:3377032-3393711 GCA_903798205.1 Danio tinwini | reverse complement strand
GGTCACATGGTTTTGTTTTTGTTTTGGTGTTCCACGTGTGTCTGTTATGTCAGTGTTATGTCACGTGCTATGTAGAGCGCTGCTGTTCTGATTAGCCTGCCAGCTACGACTCGTTATCAAGGCTATATCTGGACAGCGCGTCTCTTGTCTCGTGTCAGTTCGTTATTGTTTTTCATATGCTCTCTGTCTGTGTTCAGGACTGGTGTGGAGTCTCAGCTGTTACCCAGATTGGCTATTTGTTTCTGCTTGTTCACCCAGCCCTGTTTGAGCAAGATACCCTCATCTCTTTGTTTTGTTTGTTTATTTGGGCTTTGTCTATTTTCTGATTGACTACGTCAATAAAGCCATTTTTACTTGCATCTTGGATCTTCCTAGTATTCACTCCCGTTACAATATCAATATTTGTAGAACATTCATAGCGCCAATAAAATAACTATATCTGATGTTTTATCCCACGTCGCCAGAGGTACTTCTGAGTACTGTCTGGTGTTTGAGCAGACAGTGGGTTTTTAAACCTCCAGTAGAGTCTGCTCTCCTTCTCCTTTCGTCGTTGGATACTGAGGTGTTCCTTGATCCGTAATCATCTTCCCTCTTTCCCCGTGTACATCCGATATGAGCTCCAGCAACTTCGATGAACTTCTAAATACAAAGACATTTAAACTAGTAAATAAGGCTTAAAATGATCACACAATCTTTCAGTTCAGTCCACTCTATTTGCATTTTCCTGTATTAAGCTATTTATGTTTAAAACGCTTATCTTTGTAATTTAAAACCTCTTAAAATTAGTAAAAGCTAAAGAATTAGTTTTTTAAGACATTAAAAATAAAATTTAAGGTAGTAATTGTTTTTAAAACTCATCCAACTGTTCCAAATCTGGCCCAAAAACTTCATAGACATGGTCTCTGTAGTCACGCACAGTTCTATTAACTCGTACATTGGCCATCTGCTTGGCAGCAACTTTAGCTATTGATCTAGGAAGAGGCACAACACAACCAAAGAGAGTGGCAGTAACAAATATAACAATTTTTATTAATATTCCAATCTTAAGGAACCATTGTCCCATTGATCCATATATAGAAGCAAACTATTTACACTAAGTTCTTATCCACTCCAGTGTTCTCTTTTACTTCTTTTCTCATATTTTCCCAATTTTCGCATGGCTTCCACCTAGGGCAGTATTATTTGCAATATAGGTGCAGCAGCAAAAGGTGCTTTACCAAGCCATTTTACTTGTTGGAGCCAATTTTTGTCCTAACGCTTTAAGGGCATCATTTGTGTAATTTATAAATCTTGGTTGGTTGTAATAAATGTAGTTAATCCATTCTAAATTTTTTATTACAATTATCCACAATATTATAGACTTACGTCATGCTTTTACTTTATCTCTAGCTTTTACACTCCATTGGTATTCCTTTAGGTTGGCCAATTGCATCTATGCAAACTTCTCATAGTCACAGTCAGGTGTATATTTTCTCTTAACTTGATGCTTCCAATTCTGTGGAATTTGTATATCATTTTGGTCTTTAACCTAATCAGTTATTATCACTTCCTGTATTATTTTAACTCTAATGCAAATCCCTTTTTAATTTAATGTAATATTGGGGCGTAATAGTCCCCTTCCACAGACCAAGTAGTAGTCTGTCACTTGTTCATCCTGCTGTATTAAGGGAAATCATCTTACGAATTGGACATTTCATCTAATGCAAATACCAAGTGTGTGGTTAGTTAATTTTAATAATTGCAACTTCTGAAACTGGCAGCATTCCATTTGTTATTGTAGCTGTAGCTACTTGAAAGGTTTGCATATAAACATTTTCTTTCCCCACATTTCGTTGGTCCTCTTGTTTCATTATAACATTTATATTCTAATTTCTTATTACATATTTTGTAGGGATCTCTTTTATTGTCGGTTGAACTCTAATGTTCATTTCTTTACATTTTTTTTAAACCTATTATTATTCTCTAATGTAAATTTGGAGTTTCCTATAATATCAAAACACAAACGGGGAGTCACTGCAGTAATTTTCCTGAATTTTGCACAGGGTCTATAATCATGAGGATTTACAACCACTATAAGCTTTTTAAAGGTGATTGTAAGCATATTATGCAATTGAATATTTGTAATTCTTTAACTGTGTATTTTGCCTAACGACACCACTCATTGTTATTAGCTGTGTCTAAGAGCTGATCATCTGAGATCTGGTCATAGTCAGTTTCTTCATAAAACTCATATGTATCGGTTTGATTTTCATGCATATCCTCTGGGTCACCATTTTTCTTTAGATGATTGTTCTTTACCTTTATTTTGTTGTGGGATATTCACCCCTTTCCAAGAAAATTAAGAAGTCAGTTGTTGGATACTCTTGTCCAACTTCATCAGATTGTGATAATCTTTTACCTTTGGAGAAATTACCTCTAGGCTTTCACTAATCTTTATTTGCATCACCCTCAGCAACAGCAGGAACATCTTCCAAAACAGCTTCTTCCTGTCGTTCCCTGCTCTGTTCCTGTGAATGAATAGCTTCATACATGGCAGTTAGTTTTTCTTACAAGACCACAATTCTTATTTTCCCCAATATATTAGACAGGTCACAAGTGTGGACCAGCTCATTAATATTTCATACAGTGTTAAGTTCCTGTTTCTATTAGTTTAAATATAATAACTCATTAAAGCATCTGTTAACATCAATTCATTTACTAATCCAAACTCAATTTAGTTTAGCATTTTCATATATTTTTAAAAAGAGTTATGGCCTTAATAGATCTTCTTGGTGCCTTTGACCAGTCCTTGTGATTGTGCATGATAAATTCACTCTAGTCTTTGATTTATTCTTAATTAACAGTATTTCTTTAACAGTTTTATTTATTTGTTTATTTAATCACTTATTTACTTATTCAGATATTTTTAATTTATTTTAATTACTCTAAATACTTTATAAATGCACAGCCATTATTTAAAATGATTTCTGATGGTATTCCTAATCTAGGAATTACTGTACTTTTCTTATTAGGAATATGATTAATCACCACAATCTGCTTTTAATCATAACCTGTTAAGTAGTACAAACATTTATTTCTTGCCTTGTACTTATTTTATCATAACCTCAGAACTCTTACTAAATGCTCGACTGTCACTTTAAGTACTGGTTGCTGTTCCTTTCCTCACATTATATTTAGCACAGATGTCACATGGACAAAACTCACTGAACACTGCATTTAACTAAGAAGACCAATCTCCTTGCTGTTTCATTTTTTTCTAACACTTTATCCTTGATCAAAATTGCGTGCATCTTCAATAAGAATATTTAGAGGTGTGGTTGGTGCAACAATTAGTCCTCTAGACAGAGGCTATATACTATGTATTTTCTTCGATTTCATGTTAGATTGTTTACAGAGATCTGTTTGTTGTTCAATTTTCACAATGTTCTTTAATTGAGATTGTAGCTCTATAAGCACTATAGGTGTTCAAGTCACATTAACTTTCAAATCTGCTACATTGTTTTCTTAAATGACAAAACTAATTCCTCTTTCATCTCAAATACCTTTATTGCATCTGTGTTTACTATTAATTCAGTGCTGAATTTGTGCAGTTCTTCCTGTTTCATAAATTCTCACCAGTGCTGTTTTGTTTTCAAATCCTCTGTTCCATCAATGCTAAAATCAGTCATTCCTAAAATGTCATTATGTTTTCTGACATTTACCTGAGCTATAGAGCTATATGGAGCTGCAGATAATTAAATTCACTACATATTGTAACAAACTACTATTCATCATAAGATCTTCAGACGCATCGGTGTATATATAATTTTCACTAGCAAATGTAAATACTAATAGGTAGTTACCCTCCTCTGCTAATTACTTAAAATTACTGAACAAAAATTAATTACTGTACTTAACAATATTTGACATCAGGAGGAACATTTGTTCATAAAATGTAGGAACCTCAGTTGGAAAATTTTCTCTCATTGATTGTTCTTATATCATATGCTTTTCATTTGCTTTAATTTCAACATAATTAAAGTATTTTAATTAAAATTAAACTCAAATCTTATTAGTTAAATATAAAGTCATACCTGAACTGAAATGTAATTTAAATAGATACATCCAAGGACATATTGCATATTATAATCACTAGGTGTCAATAGTAGGTGTCTCCTACTCTCAAAAAACTTCAATATTGTTTTTACAAATACCCATTTCAGCATTTTCATTCTTTTCTCTGCAGATGTGCATCTGGTTTAATTTTTAACTCTGAATCAGAGTCCTGCAATGATAATAATTCTTTAAGTATTTAACATTGTACTTCTTTAAATCATTTTGAGCTATTTGTTTTTTTGGATGTTGCATTCATTATTTTTTTTCTCTCTCTTGATTGATATTTACTTCCTAAGTCAAGACCTTCTAACTGATTGTATACACAGCTTTCATGTAATTTTTAAGTTAACAAAAAATTTGCTGAATCTTTTTGGTCTGTTTTGCTTTTCTCATTAGTCCTCAAATTTAGTTACCAATTTTTTACTTATATGGCTATATATTAAACTAAATTTGTTTTATTAAACCCCATTTTTCCCCCCCAAAATAATGTTTCAATACACTTAGAGCTTCTCACAGTTGACCTATTCTGATGTGCTATTCTTTTTCCTTCAGTTCCTTCCTGGTATTAATTTCCTAGGTCTGAATCTCTTTCAGGATCATACTTTTATGTGCAGTCAATAAAAGTCTGCTTTTTACTATCCATGCTTCAGAAATGTTTAACTAAATTTATTTTCCCCATTATAAATTGTATTACTTACATGTTCTATTTAATAGGTATTATCTATTTATTCTATAATCCTCTTTTTAATTGCAATTCCTTTTACTAAATGTGTAGTACTAAATTATATAATGCATTTTTTCCTAATTAATTGACAGGAGTCTAATTTGGTTCAAGAAAGGGCTCACTTTTGCTTTAATTTGCAATGTACTTGATTTGGATCATAGTTCTATTGGGCTTTTGAGATTGAGTTTGCTAGGCCACAGCCAATCTCTCTACCACGCACTCTGAGGCAACTGTTCCATAGATGGTGCAGTCTTTGCATTGTTGTGTTCAGGAATCCCCACATTTCCTGCATATTTAAGGAGTTAAAGTGTAAAGCATTCCTCCTTCCTTTTGGTGCTGGCTTTTCTTTCTCCCAGGGGATGTTGCTGGAAAGTTTAGCTCTTTTTGATCAGTTCATCAGTCTCTTGTTTCTCCTTCTCTAAGTGTCTCTTGAACATATATTGATGGATCAAGTCTCAGTAGTTCTCTGTATGCAGTGCCTGGCTCACTGCTTATAGTTCATGTAATAGGAGTCCACAGTCAACAATTTGCTCCTTGTGTTTTTCCAAACACCTTATTCTATTTCCCAGTGCCTTCAGGGATGTCCGGCAGTTGAGAAGACTGAAGACTAGGACCCTTTAAAGTCCATCTCTGTGCCCCTTAATTTAATATATTAAATTGCTTAGTTAATGATCTAAGCATTTTTTCACTTTCCCATTTTTCCTTCATCAAATAAAACTCCTCTCATCTATTTTCTTCTCTTTGCTGTCCAACCGCTGATTTTTCTTAATATTTCTTACTAAGTCCTCTGTATCTTTTATTAATTTCTTGTTTCTTTAATTTTCATCTAATTCCATTTCTTTAGCTTCAGCTTGTGCTTTACTTTACTTATTTTTCTTTTAATTTATTCTAGAGTTTTCCTAACTTGTTGCTCTTTCTTTACATTGTGTTTTAATTTCTCTAACATTTTTCATACCTGTTTCAATTCTACGGTACATATTTTTCACTTTTAACACAATCATCTTTTTAATTTTTTACCTTTTGTCTTATTCTTTTGATTTATAAGTATTAGTTTCTTTGTTTTTTCTCAGAGTTTCTATTTCCTCACATACTGCTTACATCAAATGTTCCTACCTTTTGCCATTTGCCAATATTTTCTGTTTTGTTCACTCTTTTATTATTCATATCTTATATTTATCTATATTTTAATTCTAATATTTTCCTCTGTGTTATTCCTCTCTGTTTCGAAATGTTTAACTTTTTACTTCATTCTTTTATAAAACACTTAATTTTTTTTTCTTCCAACTTGTATTTACTTTTTTATATTTATCTTATACTTCTTTTTTAATATGCACTTTTACACCTCACTAATATTAAATCAGATGCTGTTATTCACTAAATTTAATTATATTCTAAGAATTTATGTTATAATCTCTTTGTATCTGCAAATGTCAACCTATTATATATTTATCCTTATATCTTTTTAATATATTTCTATTTATATCATTGTATCTGAACTGAATTAATTTATTTCCTAAATATTATAATCTCTTTCCTAAACTGCATCAGTCTGTCTTCTAATTTTTGTTTATAACCAAATATTTGCAGTCCATCTATTATAATCTACAATAATGATACTTTTATCATAAACACACTACTAAACACAAACACTTAACCACACTCTCACATTCTAGTCCCTCAAATTTAGAGGACTCATTAACTCAACATGTGTCCAGTTATCTTACAGGGCTCATTCAGTCATTCATTCCTCTCAGTGTAACACAGAGAGCCCCCCTCTCTGCCATGTCCCACTTAAGGGATGGTCCAGGAGAGGCAGCTCTGCCTGTCCACTAAATATGAAATTTTACACAACCATTCACACAGACACAGACACACACACACACACACACACACACACACACACACACACACACACAACACTTAAGCAGTAACTACAGGAATTTCCTTGCACACGTCATTATGCTCCAATCAGCTTTTAACCTCTAAACTGTCACCACACATTCAGAACTCACTCTTAAAATCTATACATATCCTACATCATTAAAAAACTTCCCAAATCTGAGTAACAGTTACTGGTTAATGTTTGTTGTTATCAAGGCCTCTTAATGAGCAAAGATCATTTGCATGCAAACTATTCTTTTTTATCTTTTTTTCTGGAATCAAAACCTCCCTTTATTACTTTTATTTCTTTTCATTTGGAGGAACAGTTAAAGTCTTTACCATCACAAGCATGTCCTGGGAGACAAAACAAACTTTTTTACATGCAAAACTGCTTTTCTTAATTGTTGTGGCCACTTTGTTTGCTTAGTCCCTCCAGCCCAGCATGTAATTTTTTTTTCTTCTCCAATCAATTAATATTTTTATCTATATTTTAATCTCTTAATTATAATACTCACTTTCTCTCACACTACACCTCAGTAATTTCTCTCTTGCACTCATCATCCTTAAACACACACCCTTCTTTCACCACATGCTTCCTCATTCACAAATGTCTCAGCATTTGCATTCTCATCCAATATCATTCTCTTTTCTAAAAAAAAAAAATCCCCATTCCCATTCCATTCGGTCTGGACCACATACATGTAAAAACACAACATATAGACTAACAAGACTAACTCAGGCCAGTTTACTGAGATCCAGCCCTTCCTGTAAGTGCTTTTGGGGTCAGATTAAAGGCCTCCTCCCAATTTCCCTGTCTCTATCGGGCGAGTTTGACTCTAATCCACAGGCGAGTACAGAGACGCAGAGCGCTCCTTTGCTCCAACCACACTTTACAGAAAGCGATCACTCCAGTGCTGCCTCGCGCGCTTGCTCACGCCTCTCGCGTAGCCCATGCATATAACTCTCTTTCATACGTATATAATTTACAGCCATTCATTAGTATATAATACAAAGCCATTTGTTAGTGCAGAATTTACAGCCATTTGTTAGTACAAGCACATACCTTGACAACCTGGAAGACCTCTTTTTCTTATAAATAGTTCACTTCACTATTATTTTATCACTTTATCATTCACTTTATCTTTTTTTTTTATTAATTTAGTCAATTTATAGGTTCTTTTCAATGGTGAGGTATTTTAAAAGTCGAGTTCAGGCATCTGGTCCACCTCACAGCACCCTCCACAGAGAACCAAATTATAAAGCCAAAAACTTTGCTCACCTTTTTTTAATCTGAGCGCTTTTTGGCCTCTGCGTGAGTGTCTGCCAAGGATTGGCCCATTGACACCTTCCTTCGACAGCCTCAGTCCAGCCCCAAGTTTTGAAGGCGCCAAATTATGTTGTGGAAAGTTGCACTGGATCTCGACAAACATCTTCTAGGTTTCAAAAAAGAAGCTGAGGTCTTTGAAGTTCTTAAGTTGAAGCAGTTTATTGTTACAGCAGAGATGGTCGATCGAGCTCTCTCCCTCTCAATGTTCAAAAAACCTACAGTTTATATCCAGTTTCTTATCCATAGTTATCATGAGTTATGATGTAACATCACCCTACTCCTGGCTCCAATAGGATCCTAGCTTTTTAATTAATGGCTGTATGTTTTTCTGTTTTTACATATCTTAAAGGTCATATAGCATGTGCTTACAATCATGTGTTTGCATATGATCGTGGTGTTTCCATGCTTTCTAAATTATTTAGTTTATGTATGCTATTTTAGTAAGGGTTGTTTTTGTTTTGGTCAATACATACATTTACCTAAATGTATTGCATGCGCTCTGTCTGAATGTTTTTAGGCGCATGACCTGTGCTCTCTGGGCCACAGAAGGCCCACTTGCCCTCCACCTCCTCGGTCTCTGACTCCAGTGAGATGCCCTAGGGCCAGCCAATATCCCTGGGTTTGCTCTCTGGGCCGCAGAAGGCTCCTGTGCCCTCCACCTCAAGGGTCTTTGACCACAGGGAGCTGCCCAGGGGCCCGCCATTCTCCATGGACTTGCAGTCTGGGCTTCTAAGGGCTCCCTTGCACTGTATGTCCAGGGTTTCTGACCCCTGCGAGCTGCCCAGGGGCAAGCCATTCTCCCTGGGCTCGCATTCTGGGCTCCTGAGTACCCCTTGCACTCTAACTCCAGGGTTTTTGACCTCTGCAAGCTGCCCTTGGACCAGCCATTCTCCCTGGGCTTGCAGTATGGGCCCCAGAGAGGTCCCTTGCCCTCATTCCTCACGGTTTCTGACCCCAGCGAGCTGCCCATGGACAAGCCACTCTCCCTGGGCTTGAAGTCTGGGCTCCAGAGTGTCGCCTTGCACTCCACCTCCAGGTTCTCTGTCCCCAGGGAGCAGCCCAGGGGCCAACCAATCTCCGTGGGTTTTCTCTCTGGGCCCCAGAAAGCCCCTGTACCCATCACCCCACTCGGGGTCTCTGACACCTGCGAGCTGCCCTGGGACCAACCATTCTCCATGGGCTTGCAGTATGGGCTCCACAAGGGCCCCTTGCTCTCCCCCTTGCTCTCCACCCCCTGTGGTCTCTGACCACAGCGAGCTGACCAGGGGCCAGCCACTCGCCCTGACCTTGCAGTCTGCATACCTGAGGGCCCTCTTGCACCCCACCTCCAGGGTCTCTGACCCCAGCGAGCTGCCCAGGGGCCAGACAACCTCCCTGGGATTGCAGTCTGGGCCCAAGAGGCCTCTTTGCCCTCCATCTCCAGAGTTTCTGAGCCCAGCAAGCTGCCCAGGAACCAGCCACTCTCCCTGGGCTTGCAGTCTGGACTCCTGAGGGCTCCCTTGCACTCTACCTCCAGAATCTCTGACCCCTGCAAGCTGCCCTTGGCCCAACCAATCTCCCTGGGCTTGCTGTCTGGGCCCCAGAAGGCCCCTGTGCCGAGAAGGGTCTGGCTGCAGACACGATGCAATCTCAGACCGGTGCAATCTCAGCCGCATATGCGCATTCAGAGTGATGCAATCTCAGCTGTTGTTTTTAATTATTGTGTGAATGTTTTAAAAAATGATCATGATATGAGTCTGTTATATCCTGCACACAGGCCTCGATGTCATCCATGTGTTTTGAGATAAAGTACAGTTTAGCGATCGCTAGCTTGTGGACAGTAAATTCATTTATTCATAAGATTAAATAGCGTAACATATACAGGAAGATTGTATTAGATAATGTCAGTTCATACATTAGTTAACACAAATTTACCAAGAACAACACATATGTTAAGCGTTAAATAATCTTTGTTAATGTTAAATAAACATATGCATTAGTTAAAAAGTTTCTCATTGTTGTATTGTATCTCTTTACATTAACAGCTTAACATAATTAGCTAATGTTTACTTATAGACTAATGTATTTGTTCATTGATAAAATAACATGACTAAGCAATGAACAACACATTTATTCAGTAATACTAAATTGTTGTTAGCTTAAACATATACATGTGTTACTTAATGCAGTTAACATGAACAAATAATGAGCAATGACTCAGGTTCAGCACTCTACAGTCTTCAACTGGCATGTTATTCATGTTTTTTAATTCATTTGCAGATACAAAGAGATTATAAAATAAATTCTTAGAATATAATTAAATTTAGTGAATAACAGCATCTGATTTAATATTAGTGAGGTGTAAAAGTGCATAGACTTTTTACTAATATGATTAAGCACTAGGAAAGCATTAGTTAAGGGAATTAGGAACCTTATTGTAAAATGTACACTACTTCAACATGTGTTACATTTTTAAATTCTTTGTCCACTTACCACTAACCCAACATTATAACTGATGTGTTACTAACATCTAAGTGTTTATTACAAAGCAGTGATTAACGATTTTACTGGATCTCGAATCAGTGAAAACCATGTACACATCTCTTTCAGATCCTTTACTACATTACATAACAACAAGAAAATTGCCAGATTTTAAAACATAAAAAATAAGCAAAAATTGGCAATTAATTGGGAAAATTAAGAACAAGAGCTTTGTGAAATTCATATCAGTAAAGAGTTTACAGATGTTACAAATAATGTTGAAATTATGTACACTTCAAAATAAAGTTTCTGATTCCCTTAACAGATGGTTTGTTACTGATAAACCTTGCTAGTAAAGAGTTTACAAATGCTAGTAACACAGTTTATTATTGTTAAAGTAGTGTACAATTTATTAAAATAATCCTAAATCCCTAATTAATGCTTTGTTATTGATAAATTGTGCTAGCAAAGAGCTCACAAACATGAATAACATGCAAGTTGAACATTGTGTAGCACTGAATCTGAGTCATTGTTCATTATTTGTGAATGTTAACTAATGCAGTAACTGACATATTACAATATTAATAAGTTTAGATTAACCAAGATTTACGATTACTGAATAAACATGTTATTTATTGGTTAGTCATGTTATCTAACCCACAAACAAGTACATAAGTGTATGTGTAAGTAAACATTAATTAAGCTGTTAATATAAAGGGATAAATTAAAATATCCTATTAAGAGTATGTTAACATAAAAAAAAACTTATGTAAAAATCATTGTTCACCATCAGTTCATGTTAAATTCATGTAAATATATATCTAAATATCATCTGATATTACAAGTTTTTGTTAATTTGGTATCTTATTTCATTTGTTTAGCCAATACTGAAAACCATGAATATTTTACTTTTACTGTTTTGGGGTGTTGATTTGAAAAGTAACAGGGCAGTTTGCAGGTGACCTGATCTATATAATTTGTTAAGGTGTTACTAACATTATTTTATGAATGGATCTTTAGAGAAACTGTTATACAACAGTTGTAAAGTAATTTAAATGTTGTTAACAAAAGACAATAATTAATACATGGACACAAGATATATGTGGAATAGAAAAATTTTATGAATCAGAACCATTTTTACATCTGTCTCTTCAATATATCCTTGCAGATGGATCACTCAGGTGTAAAACATCTGCATTGACTCCTCAGATGTCCACATCTACACTTCTCAGATTTCCACATCTACACTCCTCAGACATCCACTTCTGCACTCATCAAACATCAACATCTACACTCATCAGACGTCCACATCTTCACTCATCAGACGTCCACATTTACACTCCTTATGCTGTGTTCACACCAGACGCGGAAAAAGGATCAAGCGTGAGTGATTTACATGTTAAGTCAATGTAAACGCGAAAAAGACATTCTGTGGCGCGATTCGCGCAAATGGCACGGCGCGAATTGGGTGGCGCAAAGTGAGCGTTTTGCGCAATTGACTCGCTTAACGCGCGAAACGTTAAAAAAATCTGAACTTCTGTGGACATTCACGCCGCGTTAACCAATCAGGAACTTGCTCTTGTGGTGGCATGATTATGACATAGCGCCCATTGTTTGTGTCCAGGGGGAAAATCCTCCTGCCTACACCGACAACAGTTCATCAAACTGGGCTCGGCTGCTGAATGCTTCCATCATCCAGGTTCACTTTCTGGAGGAGTTTATAAGCTCACAGAGCTGGGTGCACCTCTAAAAAGATCTAGTGGCTCCAAACGAATCAACGCTGTTTTTCAGCCTTCATAAAGCACATAAACACAGTTATTTCATTAATAAAATCCATGTTAGCTATTAAGCAACGAAGCTACAGTCACCGGGCAGACAGAAGCCCTGCCCATGATGCGAATCGCGTCTGTTCTGAAGTGAATTTGACGCGCAAATTAAGCGGATTTGACGCGCGTATGAAACAAGTAAACTCAAATGTTCACACGTCTATTTACGCGTGAATAGTGCAATTTATCCGCATGTTTCGCATCTGGTGTGAACAAAGCATCAGACATCCACATCTGCACTTATCAGTCATCTGCATCTGTACTGGCAGACTGCAGATATTAATTTACTGAAGTCATCAATCACCAACTGCTGTGTGTTTTGAAAACATATTAGCATTTATTGTGACAGAAGCATTATAAATCATTAATTCATTCATTTTCTTTTCAGCTTAGTCTCTTTATTAATCTGGGGTCGCCACAGCGGAATGAACCGCCAACTTATCCAGCATATGTTTTACGCAGCGGATGCCCTTCCAGCTGCAACCCATCACTGGGAAACATCCATACACACTCATTCTCACACACACACACTTGTATTCTACGGACAATTTAGCTTACCCAATTCACCTATACCACGTCTTGGGACTTGTGGGGGAAACCAAAGCACCTGGAGGAAACCCACGCCAACACGGGGAGAACATGCAAAATCTACAGAGAAACACCAACTGACCCAGCCGAGGCTTGAACCAGCGACCTTCTTGCTGTGAGGCGAACGTGCTACCCACTGCAATGATTAGAAATCATTATAAATATAATTCTTTTTTTTGAAAGTTTTAAATACAGTTATGGTGACACAGTGGCGCAGTAGGTAGTGCTGTCGTCTCACCGCAAGAAGGTCGCTGGTTCGACCCTCGGCTGGGTCAGTTGGCGTTTCTGTGTGGATTTTGCATGTTCTCCCCGTGTTGGTGTGGATTTCCTCTGGGTGCTCCGGTTTCCCCTACAGTTCAATCACATGCAGTACAGGTGAATTGGGTAAGCTAAATTGTCCGTAGTGTATGAGCGTGTATGGATGTTTCCCAGTGATGGGTTGCAGCTGGAAGGGCATCTGCTGCGTAAAACATATGTTGCATAAATTGGCGGTTCATTCCACTGTGTGGACCCAGATTAATAAATGGACTAAGTCGAAAGGAAAATGAATGAATGAAATACATTTATTGTGTTTTTCTTTCTGCAATAAAGGAATATAAACAAGTCCTTATTAATTTAATCATTTAATAAGTCATAGTTTTATGTCTGTTTATTTTGAGATGAAGAAATATAAATGGGTGTTTCTTTCAATTTCAATGTAGTTAATAAACACAAGTCAACTAAAATATTTTCTAGCTGTAGCATGTGTTAACAAAAGTTTTAAATACTGTAATATAAATAGCATATTACTGTACTACTGAATGGTAAAGCACTATAACGTGTCTATATAAATATTTTTTTATGTAGGAGGATTGTGTAGATTTGTGTTATTTAGAAATATTTTATTTAGTAGTGCATTAACATTAATATGTCATGCATTAAAGTAAAGTAAAGTATAAACACATTTTAGACGTGCTAAGTAATGAAGTTATTAAGACAATATTAGAAATGCCTATCGGCTATTATTTTAAATAAAATCCTGGCCGTGACTCAAATCTTTTTATAATAGGAGTTTACAGGCTACCTCTTGACATAATTTTGTGTATAAATAAATAGGTATTTCTTTTGTCTGTCGTACCTTTAGTTTGTAAACCGTATTTTGGTGTATTTCCGTCTTTGACTCGCCGCAACGTGAGCATGCAGGAGAATACACGTGTTCAAATGCGCATGAGCGGCTGAGATTGCATCACTCTGAATTTGCATGTGCGGCTGAGATTGCACCGGTCTGAGACTGCATCTTGTCTGCAGCCAGAATCTTTTGCCTGTGCCCCCCACATGCAGGGTCTCTGACCCCACTGAGCTGCCCTGGGGCAAGCCAATCTTCTTGGGCTTGCTGTCTGGCCCCCAGAGGGGACCCTTGCCCTCCACCTCCAGAGTCTCTGACCCCAAGGAGCAGCCACTCTCTCTGGGCTTGCAGTCTGGGCTCCTGAGTGCCCCCTTGCACTCCACCACCAGGGTCTCTAACCCCAGGGAGCTGCTCTAGGGCAAGCCACTTTTCCTGGGCTTGCAGTTTGGGCTGCAGAGGGGACCATTGCCCTCCACCCCCAGGGTCTCTGACCCCAGCGAACTGCCCTGGGCCAGCCACTCCCACTGGGCTTGCAGTCTGTGCCCCAAAGGAGACCCTTGCCCTCCACCCCCTAGGTCTCTGACCACAGCAAGCTGCCCTGGGGCCAGTCATTATCCTTGGGCTTTCTCTCTGAGCCCCAGAAGGGCACTGTAACCTCCACCCCACCCGGGGTCTCTGACACCTGCGAGCTGCCCAGGGCCCAAACCAGTCTCCCTGGGTTTGCAGTTTGGGCCCCAGAGGCCCCTTGCACTCTACCTCCAGGGTCTTTGACCCCTGCGAGCTGCCATGGGACCAGCCACTCTCCCTTGGCTTGCAGTTTGGGCCCCAGATGCCCTCTTAACGTCCATCTCCTGGGTCTCTGACACCAGTGAGATGCCCATGGACCAGCCATTCTCCCTGGGCTTGCAGTCTGAGCTCCTGAGCCTAGTCTCTGACCACAGGGAGCTGCCCTGGGGCCAGCTTATCTCCATGGGCTTGCTGTCTGGCCCCCAGAGGGGACCTTTGCTCTCCACCTCTAGGGTCTCTGATCCCAGGGAGCAGCCATTCTCTCTGAGCTTGCAGTCTGGGCTCTTGAGTGCCCCCTTGCACTCCACCTCCAGGGTCTCTGACCCCTGCGAGCTGCCCAGGGTCCAGCCATTCTCCCTGGGCCTGCAGTTTGCATTCCTGAGCGACCTCTTGCACCCCACCTCCAAGGACTCTGACCCCACCAAGCTGCCCAGGAACCAACCAATCTCCCTGGGCTTACAGTTTGGGCTCCAGAGCTCCTCCTTGCACTCCACCTTCAGGATCTCTGACCCCAGGGAACAGCCACTCTCTATGAGCTTGCAGTCTGGGCTCCTGACTGCCCTTTTGCACTCCAACACCAGGGTCTCTGACCTCAGGTAGCTGCCCTAGTGCCAGCCACTCTTCCTGGGCTTGCAGTTTGGGCTCCAGAGGGGCCCCTTGGCCTCCACTTCCAGGGTCACTGACCTCTGTGAGCTGCCCAGGGACCAGCCAACCTCCTGGGCCCCAGATGGCCCCTTGCCTTCAATTTCCAGAGTCTCTGACCCCAGCAAGATGCCCTGGGACCAGTCACTCTGCCTTGGCTTGCAGTTTGGGCCCCAGAGGCTCCATTGCCATTCACCTCAAGGGTCTCTGACCCCAGCGAGCTGTCCAGGGGCCAGCCACTTTGCCTGGGCTTGCAGTCTGGGCTCTTGAGGTCCCTCTTGCACCCCACCTTCAAGGTCTCTGACCCCTGTGAGTTGCCCAGGGGCCAGCCAATCTCCCTTTTCTTGCTCTCTGGGCCCCAAAAGGCGCCTGTGCCCTCCACCTCCAGGAGCTCTGACCACAGGGACCTGCCCTAGGGCCAGCCACTCTCCCTGGGCTTGCTGTTTGGGCTCCTAAGTGTTCCCTTGCACTCTACCTACAGGGTCTCTGACTCTAGGGAGCTGCCCAGGGGCCAGCCAATCTCCCTGGGCTTGCTCTCTTGGCCCCACAGGGCCCCTGTGCCCTCCAACTCCAGGGTCTCTGACCTTAGGAAGCTGTCCTTGGGCCAGCCACACCCCTTGGGCTTGCAGTCTGGGCTTTTGAGGGCCCTCTTGCACCCCACCTCCAGGGTCTTTGAGCCCTGTGATTTGCCCAGGCAGTATGGGCCCCAGAAGGGTCCCTTGCCCTTATTCTCCAGGGTCTTTGACTCCAGCGAGCTGCCCATGGACCAGCCAATCTCCGGGGGCTTGGAGTGCCCACTTGCACTCCACTTCCAGGTTCCCTGACCCCAGTGGGTTTGCTCTCAGGGCCACAGAAGGGCCCTGTACCCTAAACCCCACCAGGGGTCTCTGACACCTGTGAGCTGCCCTGGGACCAGCCATTCTCCCTGGGCTTGCAGTCTGGGCCCAAGAGGGGCCCCTTGCACTCCACTTTCAGGGTCTCTGACCCCAGCGAGACTCCCAGGAGCCAGCCACTCTCACTGAGCCTTGCAGTCTCCTGATCGCCCCCTTGCACTCCACTTCCAGGGTCTCTGACACCTGCGAGCTGCGCAGTTGCCAGCCACTCTCCCTGGGCTTCCTCTCTGGGCCCCGAGAAGGCCCTTGTGCCCACTACCATTGCCCAGCTGCCGAGGAGCCAACCACTCTGCCTGGGTTTGCAGTCTGGGCTCTTGAGGGCCCTCTTGCACTCCACCTCCAGGGTCACTGA
>CAIGQZ010032440.1:3366963-3377022 GCA_903798205.1 Danio tinwini | reverse complement strand
TCTGGGCTCTTGAGGGCCCTCTTGCACTCCACCTCCAGGGTCACTGATCTCTGCGAGCTGCCCAGGGACCAGCCACTCTATCTGGGCGTGCAGTCTGGACTCCTGAGGGCTCTCTTGCACTCTACCTTCACAGTCTCTGACCCCTGTCAGCTGCCAGGGGACAGCCCATCTCCTTGGGCTTTCTCTCTGGACCCCACAAGGCCCCTGTGCCCTTCACCTCCATTGTCTCTGAGCACAGGGAGGTGACCTAGGGACAGCCACTTTCCCAGGGCTTGCAGTTTGGGCCCAGAGGCCCCCTTGAACTCCACTACCAGGGTCTCTGACCCCAGTGAGCTGCCGAGGGGCCAACCACTCTGCCTTGGTTTGCAGTCTGGGCTCTTGAGGGCCCTCTTGCACTCCACCTACAGAGTCACTGACCTCTGCGAGCTGCCCAGGGTCCAGCCTTTCTCCCTGGGTTTGCAGTTGCAGGGGTCCGAGATCCTAGAGGTAGAGTGCAAGGGGGCCATCAGAAGTCCAGACTGCAAGCCCAGGGAGGGTGGCTGGCCCCTGGGCAGCTCGCTGGGGTCAGAGACCCTGGAAATGGAGTGCAAGGGGGACCTCTGGAGCCCAAACCGCAAGCCCAGAGAGAGTGGCTAACCCCTCGGCAAATCGCTGGGTTCCGAGTCCCTGGAGGTTAGGGCAAGGTGGCCTCCGGGGCCTAAAACTGCAAGCCCAGGGAGAGTGGCTGGACCCTGGGCAGCTTGCTGGGTTAGAGTCCCTGGAGGTGGAGGGCATGGGGGCCTCTGGGGAGCAAACTGCAAGCCCAGGGAGAGTGGCTGGTCCCTGGTGTCAGAGACCTTGCAGTTGGAGGGCACAGTTGCCTTCTGGGGCCCAGACAGCAAGCCCAGGGAGATTGGTTGGTCCCTGGGCAGCTCGCAGAGGTCAGAGATCCTGGAGGTAGAGTGCAAGGGGGCCCTCAGGAGCCCAGACTGCAAGCCCAGGGACAGTGGCTGGCCCCTGGGCAGCTCGCATGGGGTCAGAGATCCTGGAGGTAGAGTGCAAGGGGGCCCTCAGGAGTCCAGACTGCATGCTCAGAGCAGAGTGGCTGGCCCCTGGGCAGCTCCCTGTGCTATGAGAACCAGGAGGTGAAGTGCAAGGAGGCGTCAGGAGCCCAGACTGCAAGCCCAGGTAGAGTGGCTGACCCCTGGGCAGCTTGCTGGGGTCAGAGGCCCTGGGGGTGGAGGGCAAGGGGCCCTCTGGGGCCCAGAAAGCAAGCAAAGGGAGATTAGCTGGCCCTGGGCAGCTCTGTGGGGTCAGAGTCCCTGGAAGTGGAGAGCAAAAAGGCCTCTGGGGCCCAAACTGCAAGCCAAGGAAGAGTGGCTGGTCCCAGGGCAGCTCGTTGGGGTCAGCGTCCCTAGAAAGGAAGGGCACAGGATCCTTCTAGTGGCCAGAATGCTACCCAAGGAATTTGGCCAGACTCCTGGGCAGCTCACAGGGGTCAGAGACCCTAGAGGTGGAGTGCAAGAGCGCCCTCAAGAGCCCAGACTGCAAGCTTAGGCAGAGTGGCTGGCTCCTGGGCAGCTTGCTGCGGTCAGTGACCCAGGTGGGGGACGCCAAGGGGGCCTCTGGAGCCTAAAATGCAAGCCAAGGCAGAGTGGCTGGTCGCAGGGCATCTTGATGTGGTCAGAGACCCTGGAAATGGAAGGCAAGGGTCCCTTCTGAGGCCCAGACAGCAAGCCCAGCAAGATTAGCTGGCCCCTGGGCAGCTCGCCAGGGTCAGAGACTCTGGAAGAGGAGGGCTAAGGACCCCTCTGGTGTCCAGCCTGCAATCCCAGGGAGAGAGGCTGTCCCCTGGGCAACTCGCTGCGGTCAGACACCCTGGAGGTGGAGGGCAAGGGGGCCTCTGGGGCCCAAACTGAAAGCCAGAGCAGAGTGGCTGGCCCCTGGCCAGCTCCCTGTGCTATGAGACCCAGGAAGTGCAAGGAGGCATCAGGAACCAAGACTGCAAGCCCAGGTAGAGTGGCTGACCCCTGGGCAGCTCGCTGGGGTCAGAGGCTCTGGAGGTGGAGGGCAAAAGGGCCTCTGGGGCCCAAACTGTAAGCCCAGGGAAAGTGGCTGGTGCTAGGGCAGCTCCCTGTGGTCAGAGACCATGGAGGTCGAGGGCACAGGGGCCTTCTGGGGCCCAGAGAGCAATCCCAGGGAGATTGGCTGGCCCCTGGGCAGCTCGCATGGTTCAGAGACTGTGGAAGTAGAGTGCAACGGAGTCCTTAGGAGCCCAGACTGCAAGCCCAGGGAGATTGGCTGGCCCCTGGGCAGCTCGCTGGGGTCAGAGACCCTGGAGTTGAATAGTCAAGGAGGCCTCTGGGGCACAAACTGCAAGCCAAGGCAGAGTGGCTCGTCCCAGGGCATCTCGCTGGGATCAGAGTCTCTGGAAATGGAAGGCAAGTGTCCCCTCTGGGGCCCAGACAGCAAGACCGGGGAGATTGGCTGGCCTCTGGGCAGCTTGCAGGCATCAAAAACCCTGGAGGTAGAGCACAAGGGGTGCTCAGGAGCCCAGAATGCAAGCCCATGGAGATTGGCTTGCCCCTGGGCAGCTCGCAGGGGTCAGAGACCTTGGAGGTAGAGTGCAAGGGAGCCCTCAGGAGCCCAGACTGCAAGCCCAGAGAGAGTGGCTGGCCCTAAGGCAGCTCCCTGTGGTCAGAGACCATGGAGGTTGAGGGCACAGGGGCCTTCTGGGGCCTAGAGAGCAATCCCAGGGAGATTAGCTTGCCCCTAGGCAGTTCGCAGGGGTCAGAGACTCTGGAGGTGGGAAGCAAGAGGGCCCTCAAGAGCCCAGACTGCAAGCCCAGGCAGAGTGGCTGGCCTCTGGGCAGCTCCCTGGGGTCAGAGACCCTGGAGGTGGAGGGTGAGGGGGCCTCTAGGGCCAAGACTTCAAGCCCAAGGAGAGTGGCTGGCCCCTGGGCAGCTCGAAGGGATCAGAGACCCTGGGGGATGGAGGGCACACAGGTGTTCTGGGGCCCAGAGAGCAAGCCCAGGAAGATTGGCCCTGGGCAGCTCGCAGGGGTCAGAGACTTTGCAGGTGGAGTGCAAGATGTCCCTCTGAAGCCCTCACAGCAAGTACAGGGAGAGTGGCTGGTCCCAGGGCAGCTCACTGGGGTCAGAGACTCTGGAGGAAGAAAGTAAGGGACTCCTCGGGGGCCTAGACTGCAAGCCCAAGCAGATTGGCTGGCCCCTGGGTAGCTCGCAGGGATCAGAGACCCTGGATGTAGAGGGCAAAAGGGCCTCTGGGGCCCAAACTGCAAGCCAAGGAAAAGTGGCTGGTCCCAGGGCAGCTTGCTGTGGTCAGAGATCCTAGAAGGGGACGTCACAGGGGCCTACTGGGGGCCAGAATGCAAGCCCGATCATTTTGGCTTGGCCCCTGGGCAACCCGCAGGTTTCAGAGACCCTGGAGGTAGAGTGCAATGGAGCCCTCAGGAGCCCAGACTGCAAGCCCAGGGAGAGTGGCTGGCCCAAGGGCTGCTTCCTGTGGTCAGAGACCCTTGAGTTGGAGGGCAAAGGGGCCTTCTGGGGCCCAGAGAGCAAGCCCAGGGAGATTGGCTGGCCCCTGGTTAGCTCGCATGGGTCAGAGACCCTAGAGGTGGAGTGCAACAGGGCCCTCAAGAGCCCAGACTGCAAGCCCAGGCAGAGTGGCTGGCCCCTGGGCAGCTCGCTGGGGTCAAAAACCCTAGAGGTGGAGGGCAAGGGGGCCTATGGGGCCTATGGGGCCCAAACTGCAAGCCAAGGCAGAGTGGCTGGTCCAAGGGCATCTTGCTGGGGTCAGAGACCCTGGAAATGGAAGGCAAGGGGCCCCTCTGGGACCCAGACAGCAAGCTCAGGGAGATTAGCTGGCCCCTGGGCGGCTTGCAGGGGTCAGAGACCCTGGAGGTGGAGTTCAAGGGGTGCTCTGGAGCCAAGACTGCAAGCCCAGGGAGAGTGGCTAGCCCCTGGGCTGATCGATGGTGTCTGAGACCCTGGAGGTGGAGAGCGAGGGGGCCTCTGGGGCCCAAACTGCAAGCCAAGGCAGAGTGGCTGGCCCCTGGACAGCTCTTTGTGGTCGAAGTCCCTGGAGGTGGGGCTACAGAGGCCTTTTGTGGCCCAGAGAGCAAGCCCAGGGAGATTGGCTGGCCCCTGGGCAGCTCGCAGGGGTCAGAGACCCTGAAGGTAGAGTGCAAGGGAGCTCTCAGGAGCCCAGAATGCAAGCCAAGTTATAGTGGCTGGTCCCAGGACAGCTTGTTTGGGTCTGAGACCCAGGAGGTGGAGGGCAAGGGGCCTTTCTGGGGCCCAGATTGCAAGCCCATGAAAAGTGGCTGGCCCTAGGACAGCTCCCTGTAGTCAGATACCCAGGAGGTGGAGGGCAAGGGGGCCTCTAGAGCCCAGAAAGCAAGCAAAGAGAGATTGGCTGCCCCTGGGCAGCTCTCTGTGGTCAAAGTCCCTGGAGGTGGAGGGCACAGAGGCCATTTGTGGCCCAGAGAGCAAGCCAAGGGAGATTGGCTGGCCGCTGGGCATCTTGCAGGGGTCAAAGAATTGGAGGTAGAGTGCAAATGGTGCTCAGGAACCCAGAATGCAAGCCCAGGCTAAGTGGCTGGCCCCTGGGCAGCTCGCTGGGGTCAGAGACCCTGGAGGTGAAGGGCAAGGGACCCCTCTTGGACCCAGCTTGCAATCCAAGGGAAAGAGGCTGGCCCCTGGGCAACTCGCTGGGGTCAGATAACCTGGAGGTGGTGTGCAAGGGGCCCCTCTGGGGCCCAGAATGCAAGTCCAGGGAGAGTAACTGATCTCAGGGCATCTCGCTGGGGTCAGAGACCCTGGGGGTGGAGGGCAAGGGGCCCCTCTGGGGCCCAGAATGCAAGTCCATGGAGAGTGGCTAGCCCTTGGACATATCGCTGGCGTCCGACACCCTGGAGACAGAAGGCAAGGGGGCCTCTGGGCCCAAACTGCAAGCCAAGGCAGAGTAGCTGGACCCTGAGCAGCTCCCTGGACTTAGAGACCCAGGAGGTGGAATGCAAGGAGGCGCTCAGAAACCCAAACTGCAAGCCCAGGGAGCGTGGCTGGCCCCTGCGCAGCTCTCTGGGATCAGAGTCCATGGAGGTGTAGGGCAAAGGGGCCTCTGGGGCCCAAACTGCAAGCCCAGGGTGAGTGGCTGGTCCCAGGGCAGCTCGCTAGGCTCAGAGATCATGAAGGTGAAAGGCAAGGGGGCCTCTGGGGCCCCAACTGCAAGCCCAGGGAAAGTGACTGGTCTCAGGGCATCTCACTGGGGTCAGAGACCCTGGGGGCGGAGGGCACAATGGCCTTCTGGAGCCCAGAGAGCAAGCCCAGGGAGATTAGCTGGCCCCTGAGCAGCTTGCAGGGCTCAGAGACCATGGAGGTGGAGTGCAAGGGGCACTCAGGAGCTCAGACTGCAAGCCTAGGGAGAGTGGCTGGTCCCAGGGCATCTTACTGGGGTCAGAGACGATGGAGGTGGGGGGCAAGGGGGCCTGTAGGGCCCAAAGAGCAAGCCCAGGGAGATTAGCTGGCCCCTGGGCAGTTCGCAGGGCTCAGAGACCCTGGAGGTGGGGTGCAAGAGAACCCTCAAAAGCCCAGACTGCAAGCCTAGGGAGAGTGGCTGGTCCCAAGGCAGCTCGCTGGGGTCAGAGACCCTGGGGGTGGAGGGCAAGGGGCCCCTCTGGGGCCCAGACTACAAGCCCAAGGACAGTGGCTGGCCCCAGGGCAGCACCCTAGGGTCGGAGACCTTGGAGATGGAGGGCACAGGGGGCGCTCAGGAGCTCATACTGCAAGCTCAGGGAGAGTGGCTGGCTCCTGGGCAGCTTGCTGGGGTCAGAGACCCTGGAGGAGGAGGGCAAGGGACCCCTCTTGGGCCCAGCTTGCAATCCAAGGGAAAGAGGCTGGCCCCTGGGCATCTCTCTGGGGTCAGAGTCCCTGGAGGTGGGGTGCAAGAGGGTCCTCAGGAGCCCAGACCTCAAGCCCAGGGAGATTGGCTAGCCACTGGGCAGCTCATTGGGTTCAGAGACCCTGGAGGTCGAGGGCAAAGGGTCTTCTGGGGCCCAAACTGCAAGCCCAGGGAGAGTGGCTGGCCCCTGGGCAGCTCCCTTGTGTCAGAGACCCAGGAGATTGAAAGCAAGGGGACCTCTGGGGCCCAACCTGCAAGCCCAGGGAGAGTGGCTGGCCCCTGTGGAGGTGTAGTGCAAGGAGGCACTCAGGAGTCCAGACTGCAAGCTTAGTAAGAAAGGCTGGACCCTGAGCTGCTCTATTGAGTCAGAGACCCTATAGGTGGAGTGCAAGGGGGCACTTTGCGGCCCAAACTGCAGGCCCAAGGAGAGTGGCTAGACCCTGGGCAGCTCCCTGGTTGTCAGAGATCCTAGAGGTCGAGGGCAAAGGACCCCTCTGGCGCCCAGACTGCAAGCCCAGGGAGAGTGGTTGGACCCTGGGCAGCTCGCTGGGGTCAGAGACCCTGGAGGTGGATGGCAAGGGGGCCTCTGGGGCCCAAAATGCAAACCAAGAGAGACTGGTTGGCCCCTGGGCAGCTTGAATGGGTCAGAGCCCCTGCAGGTAGAGTGCAAGGGAGCCCTCAGGAGCCCAGACTGCAAGCCCAGGGAGAGTGGCTGCTCCCTGGGTAGCTCGCAGGGCTCAGAGACCCTGGAGGTAAAGTGCAAGGGGGCGCACAGGAGCTCAAACTGCAAGCTTAGTAAGAAAGGCTGGACCTTGGGCTGCTCTATGGGGTCAGAGAACCTATAAGTGGAGTGCAAGGGGGGCGCGTTGCGGCCCAAACTGCAAGCCCAGAGAGAGTGGCTGGACCCTGGGCAGCTCCCTGGTTGTCAGAGATCCTAGAGGTGGAGGGCAAAGGACCCCTCTGGCACCCAGTTTGCAAGCCCAGGGAGAGTGGCTAGACCCTGGCCAGCTCCCTGTGGTCAGAGACCCTGGAGGTGGAGTGCAAGGGAGCCTCTGGGGCCCAAACTGCAAGCCCAGGGAGAGTGGCTGGCCCCTGGGCAGCTCGCTGGGGTCAGAGACCCTGGAGGTGGAGTGCAAGGGAGCCTCTGGGGCTCATACTGCAAGCCCAGGGAGAGTGGCTGGTCCATGGCCAGCTCGCTGGGGTCAGAGAATCTGGGCTGAGGGCAACGTGGCCTCTGGGGCCCAAACTGCAAACCAAGGGAGAGTTGCTGGCCCCCGGGCAGCTCCCTGGGCTCAGAGACCCTGGAGATGGAGTGCAAGGGGGCACTCTGGAGCCCTGACTTTAACCCCAGGGAGAGTAGCTGGTCACTCAGCTGTGTGAAGCACATTCAGAATTGCATAATGTTTTGGGGTTTTTGTATTGTGTGGTGGTGGTGGTGGGATCCTGATTTTGGGAGTTGGGATTGTGGATAACATTTCCACAATAAGGGAGAAAGATGATTGAAGTTATGGCTCTCACGCCCCATTCACACAGGGCTTCAGCGTCAACGATTGACAGAGGGCGTGTCTGAAGTTGGGTCTAACGCGATCGTCATAGCAGCGTCAGCCAATGAAATTAGTCAGCAATAGCCCACTGTCTGGGCAGGTGTATTTGCATACAGCGATCTGATTGGCTGACGCTTCCGTCGGCACTTGAAAAGTTGAGCAAGTCCCAACTTCTGCAGCGAGCAACGCCTCTGAATCAACGCCGATGGTTCCACAATGCACTTCGACAACGCCTGACGTCACCCTTTAAAAGTGAATGGGAAGCGTTGAAGCTGACGCCCCGTGTGAATGGGGCGTCAGGCCTACAGCTTGTGGGAAGAAGCTGTGGAGTCGTCAAGCTGAGCGGGCTCTAATACAGTGAAAACTTCTTCCTGATGGCAAGAGCCGGAAGAGAGTGTGGAGTGGATGGATAGAGTTTTTCACAATACTAATAGCTTTGCTGGATCACCATAAAGACTTATCTACTTCAATTTAGCCATATACTCACCCATCCATTTATCCATCTATCCATCTAGTTAACCTTGCATTCATCCTATTTCATCCTATGTCCTATTTCCTTTCTTCTACTTACTATTATTATTACTATTATTCATTATTATAATTTTTGGTCCTCTTCCTGATTTCCCAACCTCCCCTCACCTCCTCACTATTATCATTAATTATCATTAATAGTATGACTTTTGCTCTTGTTGCCATTGTGTCGTTGCTATTCTGACTTGTCCTCCCGTTGTCTCCTCATTGTTATTATTACACATATTTCTACCATTGTCATTATCCAGGTTGCTGTAGTTGTTGTTGTAGTAGTGGTAGTAGTAGTAGTAGATGTAGTAGTAGTAGTAGTAGTAGTAGTAGTCATTGTAGTAGTAATGATTGTATTTGTAGTTGGGATTGTTGAAGTAGTAGTTGTAGTAGTTTCTGTAGTAGTAGATGTCGTTGGTGTAGTGGTACCAGAAGTAGTAAAGGTGTTGGTGTAGTAGTAGTAGTAGTCTGTGTAGTAGTATCAGAGGTAGTAGATGTTGTTGATGTAGATGTTGTAGTACTAGTGATTACTGTAGTAGTAGTAGTAGTAGTAGTAGGAAACGTTGTTGTAGTAGTATCAGTTGTAGTAGATGTTGTAGTAGTATCAGTTGTAGTAGATGTTGTAGTAGTATCAGTAGTTGTAGACGTAGTAGTAATAGTTGTTGTGGCTGTAGTAGCAGCTGCAATAATAGTTGTAATATTTGTAACTTTCTGTAGTAGCAGTTGGTGTAGTACTTGTGATTTATTGTTATTGTTATTGTCAGTTATTACTGTTGTCCTTTCTCTTTACTCTCATCATTACTATCATACATTACTAGCATTGTCACTCTCTACCACTGACTGGTTTATTTCTATTTGTTTATTTATATCTATGACACTTGCTTCATTTATTGACTGTTATTGACCCTTATGTATGTACTCTGACCTGTCCACCATGTTACCTTTACATGCACACACACACGCACGCACGCACGCACGCACGCACGCACGCACACACGCACCTGCCAGTACCTGACTGTATTGTTGTTGTTTTGTTTTTCATTGTTGTTTTTTATGTTTTATTTTGTATGATCCCAATTTGTGTACCTTTTTGCATATTCTAATAAATAAAAAAAAAAAAAAAAAACCTTGCATTCATCCATACAGCCACATATCCACCACGTACCCACCAATCCATCCATTCATCCATCCGTACAACAACCACATACTCA
Source organism: Danio tinwini (assembly GCA_903798205.1). Classification (NCBI taxonomy): domain Eukaryota; kingdom Metazoa; phylum Chordata; class Actinopteri; order Cypriniformes; family Danionidae; genus Danio; species Danio tinwini. Next base: position 3,367,846 of record CAIGQZ010032440.1, on the reverse strand, counting down.
CACACCCACTCTGCCATCTTTCCATACAGCCACAAACTCAACCAAAGACCCACACATCTATTTATCCATCCATCTATCCATCCATACAGCCACATACCCACCCATTCACTCAAGTTATCCATCCATTCATCCAGTTATCCACCCATCCAGCCAGTTATTTATCCATGCATTCAAACAGCCATATATCCATTCATCTAGTTATCCAAACATCAAATTATTTATGCATCCATCCATACAGCCACATACCCATCCATCCATCCAATTATCCATACAGTTATCCATCCATCAAATTATTTAAGCATCCATCTGTACAGCCACATACCCATCCATTCATCCATACAATTATTTACCCATCAAGTTATTTATGCATCGATTCATATAGTCACCCACCCATCCAGTTATCCATCATCCATCTATAAAGCCACATATCCCCACCCACCCATCCATTTATCCATCCATCCATACAGCCACATACCCACCCATTCACTCATACAGTTATCCATCCATGCATTCATTTATCCATCCATCCAGTTATCCATCCATAAAGCCACATACCCCCACCCACCCACACATCCATCCATACAGCCACATACCACTTATCCAGTTATCCATCCATCCATCCATTCATCCACCTATTCATCCATCCATCCAGTTAACCATGCAGGGGCATAGAAGTGGCATGGATGGTGGGGATCATTCATGCTAATTCTACCGACTATATCCACCAACTAATATTCACCGACTATTGAAATGTCCCCACCAATTTAATAACTTTTTAAAAATCACATTTAACACAAACATTAACCTGGTCATGTAGAAAGGGGTAAATCACATTTTCTATCTATCTATCTATCTATCTATCTATCTATCTATCTATCTATCT
>CAIGQZ010032440.1:3332435-3357437 GCA_903798205.1 Danio tinwini | reverse complement strand
TATATATCTTTTCCTTTGTTTATCCGGCATGCAACATTTGAAAATTTTGACTATTTATAGGCCTTTTGTTGGTTAACTTTGTACAGTAAGGTCTCATTTGTTAACATTAGGTAATTCAACTAAAATTAATGTAATGACAACTACAAAAAGTATTTATTAACTTTAGATGAGGTTAATTTCTTAGTTAATGCCTAATAACGCATTTAAAACTTTGTAATTGTTTTATTAATTGGAGTTAACAGTTAATATAATTTTATATAATTTTAACTATAACTTTATATTGTTTCAGCATCGATATCGCAGTGTTATCATTTGCAATAGCCACGTCACAGGATATGCTATGTTGAGTCTGTAAACTTGTTGTAAAAAAAAAAATGTTGTACCAAAGAAGGTACAAACCCTTGTCACTGAGGCAGTACCTTTTTATGGAACAGAATTGTACCTTAAGACAAAGAAAATAATTTGTACCATTGCATTTTGTACCTTTTAAGGACATGATTTGTACCATGGGAAACCAAAATGTACCTTTGGTTTTTAAAACCTGCTGATACAATATTGTACCTTCATCAAAGGTACACATCTGATCCATGAAGGTACCACTACAGTGACAAGATATTTTGCACCTTAACAGTGTCAAATGTGTTAATTCAAGAACTATTTAAAGGCATTTTACTATATCCAAAATGTGTCAATTTATTTTTAGTAAATATAAAACATCTAATACATTTTTAAACGATCTCTTTTTAAAAAAGATTTATTTTTGTGTAAATGCACTTTTTCCATGTACAATAAAGAATAAAAATACTTTAACATAAATCAAAAGATCTATTTTTTGCCAAACATTTCACAACACTTCACAAAAATGTTACAGAAACACATTCTCTCATGTACAATATAAAAAGTATTTTTTCTCCTCTGTTCACACAATACCTTTGTAATTACTCAAAGGTTAATTTATTTAATTTTAAAATAGAAATAGAATTATGCAAAAGCACTGTAACGGGATATGCACAATATTTGATTAATTTTGCAATACTAAAATGTCTGCATCAACACTATGCATATGCAGGACTTTTGCCAGCTCACCTGCGTTAGTGGAAAGCCAATGCCAAAAAGTGCAGATATCAATAATGAAAATGTATTTATCAGAAAATGCTTTCCAAATGTTTATTAAAATGCCTTAAATGTTCTTTTTAGAATAGTTTTGTTTTACCAGTTGTTTTGTATTATAAAACGTAATAACTAATGTTTATGAGTTTCTTTAAGCATATGCTTTAAAACGATGATTCATGTTTTAATATGGAAATTATTCATAAATCACTTTGCCTTTCCAGTAATATTTATTTTCATAGATATTGTAATAAAGAGTTGTCTAAAACTTATGTACCTTTTTATGAGAACAATTGTGTACCTTATTTTCAATTGTACTATAAAAGGTACAGAACAGTAGAGGTCTTTTACTTTTACAAAGGTACAAAACTCTTCCTTAAGAAACATTATTTGTACCACCAGGTACCTTTTTTTCTGAGATTGTATTATAGTATATCATTTGGATGTGACTTTGAGGCCTGCAACTGTATGAATTTAAAAGCATTCAAGCTTAAGAAATTTAACAATTTATAACTATAATAACGATGAATGTTATTGATGTAATTTTAATTATTTTAATTATTCAATTACTGTACCTGAATACTGTTAGAAAATGATAAAAAGTTTATTTCAATTGTATATACATTTGTTTTTAAATTTGTTTTTATATATGCTTGTAGGTTGTTTATTTGAACTTAGGCAGATACACTTTCCTACAAAATTATCCTAATTAAAATTATAAATACTTTCCAAATAAAGATACTTAAGTCATCTGGTAAAATTGTATTTAAATCGCAGACTAACACAATATTGCAGTTTTAGAATATTCCAATATCGTGCAACCTTAATAATTAGGCTATTAATACTTCTGCATCAAGCGCACGCATATGATCTGGCGCAGCCTTTGCGGTATCACATAGCCCTCGCCGTGGCTGACGCCGATGCTGACAATCACCTGTCAAAAAATATAACTACACGTCACAACGACGCATAGTGCAACCACTATGATTGGTCGGCTTGTTAGCAATAATGAGTGTGGGTGGTGCTGAGAGTGTAGGCATTGGACGATAATCGTTTTCAAGGTATACCGCGGTTTGGAAAAGTCAAGGTTTTCATACCACCAAATCTTCTCTAATACCATTCCTAAGGTATGTGTAAGATTTTTATATATATATATATATATATATATATATATATATATATTTTTAACAACAGCACCTTTAGCAGAAAAGATATCCAAAGATGCCATTTTAAATTGTAAATAAATCTGTGTTTTTGAAACTAATGAAGACAGATGTCAATGATTCATTTTCATTATTTGGCCTGGCATGTTTATTGCTCCAAAATATAAAAAATGTTTCTCAAAATAAAATATATTGTGTTCATAAGAGATATTTTTATCCAAGGTTATCATACCGTAAATACCGGCCCATGCCTATGAGAGTGTCGAGTTCTGTGAAGGAGTTCCAGATGAAAACTGTTGTTTTGTCTTTACCTATGATTAAAATTGTTGCACTTCTGCTGGTTCCTGCCTCTGAATGAGTGAGTTTTAGCTACTTGTAACAAAACACCCGCAAAGAAACTCTACAGAGCAACATAACATAACCTACTGCCATCTTGCGTCTTGGAAGTGTTATTGCAGCGCTACACAAACATCACGCAGAAGTATAAATGCACGGCTATGCGCAAGGCATGCACTGTGGGGCACAGCGATCGCTCGATGCAGAAGTATAAACCATACCTATTATACTTTTATTATCCTTTTTATTTAACTTGTTTACTTTAAACATGTTTATACAATAAGCATAAGTTTTTTTTTTTTGCTATTTTTTACTGTTCAAATTATTTCTTTTCCAACTTAGGTCAATATCGTGATAATATCGAATATCGTTTCAGTAGTTTATCACCATAAGAAAATTTGATATCTACAGGTTATACATTTCTCAATATCAGGTTATATACTGTATATGCCGGTTTGCAGATTCACAGTGTTTTTAAAATCCTGGTCTCAGTCATTTAAAAAGCATCTTGTTTGTTGCGTAACATCAGAGCCTGCACTTATGTCTTATGTTTGATTAATGCTCCTACATCTCATGGTTGATTAGTTGACATAAAACGCACACATGAGTTAGCCTAATTGCTCGTCAGTAATTAAAGGCATCGTCGTATAAAGAGCCACTCTTTGCCAAGGCTCAGCCAGTGAAGCTTGAAGCCGAGCCGCTGACAGATAATGTATTGAACAGCCTCTGGAGTACATTTATCACTTCTCTTCTTATTATTTTTTTTGGCAAGTGACCCGAGGTGGCTGTGGTTTCCTTCTTGTGAAGTATAAGTGCACTTCAGGCCATTGACCGAAAGTTGGTTGAGTTTGTTGGGAGTGCATGCGTTAATGGCTGTGGTAATCTACATGCACTGCAGCTGCCCTTGAACTGCATGTTTTGTTTCATCCTTTATGACAGGCCTGCTTGTTATCAGCCGTTTTAGGGATATTCTGTTCATTTAACTTAGCAGGAACATTGTGAAATTGCATTGACTGCAAAACATTCTAAAAACCTTTCTGGATTGCATTTAAACGAGTAATCTAAAATCAAAGTGTGATTGTTAGTTAAATTAAATTCATGAAAGTACAGTTTAGGAACAATGTTTGAAAAGTAAAAAAATAAAGATTGTTATAAAAATATGTGGCGTACATTTTTTTATATATAAAATGTACAGTCCTCGCCCTCCTGTGCAATATTTATTCTTTTTCAAATATTTCATATTTAACGAAGCAAGGAAATGTATATACAGCGGGGGAAAATAAGTATTAAACACATCATGTTTTTTTCCTGGGAGTATTATTTCTAAAGGAGCTGTTGACATGGAATTGAAATAGTTTTTCGGTAAAAATGCAAACAATACAAACATAAAAATAAAGCAAAACAAATCTGAAAAATTTGTTTTGTGTAATAGCAATGGAATGACACAAGGAGAAGGTACTGAACTACGGAAACTTGTTTAATACTTTATATAAAAGTCTTTTTTGATGATGGCAGCTTATGGCTCGTTTCCCCTGACTGGTGCAGTACGGTACAGGTCGGTACGGGTCAACTTTATCAGGGTTTACGACAGAAAGTTGCAGTCAATGTCATTTTCACTCGAGAAAATGTCTAAAGTAAAGTTGGACAGGTCGCTCACATATCATATGAGAAGCACTTCTCACAAAACAGTTGCTTTATACACACAAATACTTCTGTATATATGTTTATTACTAACTATTCTATGAACATGAGTTGATTATAACTGCAGATCAATAACAGTGAGAAATAGCCTGTACCGTCTGCAATTATATACTGTAACGTCTGCAATTATATAAAATAAATAAATAAATGCAATATATATAAACACATACAGTCTCTTACAGTCTCCGATATGTTACCGCTTGCAGAAAAACTACACACAGCATACATTTAGTCCTTATTTAGGTTCAAAACAAAACAAAATAGAGCCCAGTCAGTGCAAACCTCTCATGATTAAATGTGTCTTTAATCTTCAGCAGCACGTGTAGCCTCTTGTTAGAAAGTAGTTCTATCATGCCAAGTTCATAATAGTCCAAAAGGTAATAATAAAAGTTAAACATGGCAGTTTGTTCACGTTTGCTGAAAAATTTATGTGCTCCTTTTTTCCGGCTTCTCCATTTGTTTTTAGGCACTTCACTCTCGCGTTTGTCAGTTTCTGACAGGATCAGGTTTCAAAAGCACGCCAATAATTAAGCGCATGTTATTATCATCAGCTCAAGAATATTGTTATTTTAAAACGGAAAACGAAACCGCTTGTGCTTCAGACTGGTAAAAAAAAAACTCAGACTCTAAAAAAACTACGGGGCAAAGGGTAAAATCTGCTCTTCTTTTTGGCTTTGTGGCTGTTTGTCAAGACGACGACAAGGTTTGTTTGAGCCCTGGTTGACCAGGGCTCATTATTATATGTATATTTAATTACGATGTAATTTCTCAGCTGTGTATTAAAACATGGCGGCTTCTTAGTTTTCATTCTGGCCTGTTGCGTGAGCAAGTGATGTATCTCTGTAAACCAATAGCGTTCAGCTGCGCGTCTAGCTCCGGCTTTTGGTACCCTTTCTCGTTTTGGTACCCTTTTGAAAGAGTGCAGAATAAGGGGTATGGTTCGGTTCGGTACGCCTTTTGACAGTGGAAACAGCCATAAAAGCATACCGTACCATACCACTCGGTGGAAACAGGCCATTAGGCTATGTTCGCACTGCAGGCAAATGTTGCCTGAATCTGATCGTTTCGCCCATATGTGACTCAGGTCTTGACAGTGTGAACAGCCCAAACCTCATGGAATCTGATCTTTTCACTTCAGATTTGTGCCACTTTCATATGTATGAATGTATAAATATGTATATTGATGTATAAATCAGACACAGATCTGATGTTTTGCAATGCGACCGCAGTGTGAACGGTTATGTCGGATTTCATGTGACTTTTACATAATCTTTGAGCGACATATGTCATCATTCTGTACTGCAAACATCATCTACACCTCTGCAGCATAGTAGAATAACACACAGGGCGATTACTTTACCACAGAAAGTTGGTTGTTCATTTTGAAAAAGATTTTAAAGGCCAAACTGCTGCTTGTTTACCACTCTGGTTAACGATCGGGGCACGGGATGATCGCGATGCTAAAGAGCGTCGGGGGTGTTGCAGAAAGGGGATCCATGCACAAAGGAGGGGGCACTTTCATTTTAAGGACGAACATTATTTCAGAGCGAATAAAGCGAAGGAGCTCAAGCTCCCGAACCCCCCATCTGCACGTGTCTGTTGTTTATAACAAAGTAAAATAAAATAACTGCAAACGGAGATAAACCAACTCCGCCTTCACAGTTCAGTCTGCGGCTGCTCATTAACCTTTGATGAGTTCACTACACCGGTGGTCAGACAGACGCGCACCGCAGTTGTCATAAATCACAAATGATCAGTGTTTTCAATCACAAGGGACTTATATTGGGTTCCAAATGCCAAAATACACATTAGTAGTAGCATAACAACCCTTTACAGTTCATGTAATACACCACAGTTGTCTGTGAAAAGGGCAATAATCATATTAAGCATAATCTGACAACGTGCTTTATCAGTATACACATTGTGTGCATAATTAGACATTTTGTGTTGTCCGTAACTATACTTCTGCGCATGAGGGTCAGTTTACGACCATGATCTGTTCACACTACAAATCTGATATTGGCCACTTTTATAACAACAGTGTGAACAGCTAGGCAAAAAAATTTTCAGATCTGAGAAAAAAAAAAAATCAGATTTGAGCACTATGCCTCGCAGTGTGAACGTAGCCTTAGAGACGCTTCTCATATGAAGAATGATGTCACATGCATTGCTCAGCTGTGAAATTTTCACAGACATTGACAGTGTAAAAATCTTGATGGTTCTGTGGGTCTCGTCTATCAAATCTGATCTTTATTTTGTATTATCTATTGGATTCAAGTCAGGTGATTGGCTGGGCCATTCTACAGCTTCATTTTCTTTTTCTGAAAGCATTTGAGAGTTTCCTTGGCTGTGTTTTGGATCATTGTCTTGCTGAAATGTCCACTCTGGTTTCATCTTCATCATCCTGATAATGTAAATGTTGGATTAAATTTACAATGAGGAAGGGCAGAAAGTTGCAGAATAACTACTGATAGATTTCAGCTGCTGTCTGGGCTTTCACTGCCTTTTTACACCTATTCTTTGTGTTTAATACTTTTTCCCTGCATCATTAAATTTTTTTACACATAACATAATTTGTAAACTAATTAGATTTGTTTTCTTTGCATACATGGAGTTATTTGGTTATCCAAGGAAAAATTCAAGTCAACAGCACCTTTAGAAATTTGTTTTCTGAGAAAAATGGTGATGTGTTAAATACTTATTTTCCCGGCTGTATTTTCTATATTTTTTCTTCTGTAGAAAGTCTTAATTGTTTTATTTTGGCTATGATAAAAGCAGTTTTACATTTTTTAAAGCTATTTTAAGGTCAGTATAATAGCTCTATTAAAACATATTTATATATTTTTAATTGATTACAGAACACTTAAAGCTGAATACTTGTATCTTGGAAAATATCTATTAAAATGTTATGTACTGTTATCTTGACAAATATAAAATAAATCAGTTATTAGAAATTAGTTATTAAAACTGTTATGTTTAGAAATGTTGAAAAAATCTTTCTGTTTAACAGAAATTGTGGAAAAATATAAAATAATTAAAACTGAATAGGAGGGAGAAATATTCTGACTTTAACTGTGTATATATATTTATAATGAAATGCATTTCTGTCAGTTAAATAATTGTTAATGCACAGCAATTGTATAAATGCATCAAGCAACCAGCCAGGTATACTGGAATGGGATTTATTTATTTTTGTTTATTGTTTGCATGACCTGTGACCTGCCGATCTTTGTGCCAGTTCCAGCCAGTTTGTAGTTTTATTGGCGATGCAGTTTTTTGACAATTAATTAAATAGGTTAAAATGTGTTTTTTTTTCAAGCTACATTTAAAACAATTACCACCTGAGTAGAAAATTATTCTTCACATATTAGTCAATATTGCTTTTAGAGAGAGAGAGAGAGAGGTAGAGAGAGAGAGACATTAGTCACTAAGTTGTCAGCAAGTGCTTTTGCAGAACAAAATTTTAAAATATTAGGAAAAAAAGTACATATAAAATAATACATACCAATATTAAACATATTTCATAAGCGCATATAATCTTTGGACTTTTGTAAAATGGAAAAAAGTTATATAAAGGTTATAAAAGTTATATAACTGTTTATAAAGGTTATGAACAGTTGAACATAACACATTTTTTTAGTGCTGTTGCTGTGCATTAGAGGGAAACTGTAATTTTTTTTATACTGAATATATATTTTTATATAAAAAATATATATATTCTTGCTTTTGTGGTTGAGTATAAATATTGCTGTAATTAATTTCTTTATTTAAACAAAAAATTTAATAAAAGTATGTTTGTAAATGCTATTCTGTAATTACAGTAGCAAGAAAATCAAAATTGACATTAATTGGTATTAACAGGTAACATTTAAAAAAAAAAATCTGAAAATGTAATGAACCAAGACAATTGCAATCGGTGGTTCTCTAAATAATGGTTTATAATTTGAAGTATTTTTTTTTTTTCAGAAATGTGTTGTCGGTTTTAATGTTTTCTGTATTCATGATTTAAAACAAATGTATTAAGTGCACCATAAAAATGTAGTTTACCACACTGTTGCAGCAGTGATCCTGTCCTGAAGCACGATTATCATTGTGTAGTATCACGATAGCGGCGGCAGCCAAGAAGCTCACCGGTGTTCTGTAACGCAATCACTCTAAATGCCATTGAAATGTCTGGGATTGTTTCTAAATCCAATTCTGATTTGTTTCAGATGCATGTTACACAAGCAATTAACTCTATTGCTCTTCTACTCCAGTATTATCAAAATAATGAACACTTAGCAAAAATTCAACCAGCTGTTTTTCCTCTGCTAATCTTTTAATGTCGAAGGGAGTTGAGGTAAAGGCATTTATTTTTTTCTGAGTCCTGGAATTATCCTTGATTTTCTTTTCATAAAGCCCTCTTATCATTAAAAGGTCCTGCAATCTTTCGCTATACATTAAGCGTAAGCGTAATTGTGGACTTGGACTAATCTTTCAAGTCTAATCTGCAGTATATCACAGAGAGGATTTTTTTATTTGATAAATCTTATCCAATCAGAGAGAATGCGATGCGCAAGTTTTCAGTGTTTTATGATTTGTTGTTGCTTCATTGAACCCTGGTGACATTGGGGTGGTGAAACTTCGAAAATGAGATGTGAAGAAATACAAATCGGAGCCCAAGTGATTTGTGGAGGACCCAAAAGAGCACTCAAGTGTGATCAAATCCTGGCCTCGCTTTCAAAAAAGCTCATTATCTGTACTCCCACAAACACAAATTATCACTCCACCCTGAAATGCATTCTCGCATACACCCTTAAATCACACTTTTCTCCCTCGCTTCAGCTACCATTTAGTATTTCACTCCAGTAACCCTTTATTTCTTATTTAACCTTTATTTTTACCAGGAAGGTCACATTTGAATAAAACAATAATCTCCTCTTTCAGGGGTTCTTGAACAAGATTGCTGAATGAGAGTTTGTCAGAAATCAAATCACTGCACATTAGGGCTGCACGATTCTGGCTAAAATAATTAATTTTTTTTTGCTGAAAATAAAGATCAGGATTTTTTTCATTTTGATTTAACCACTTTATTTTAATTATTTACAACATTACTAAGGCAAATAGTTTTAATAGTCAAAAACATAAATATTTAAACAAAACATATCATCTCTTTATAATAAAATAAACAAGTGTTAAATAGACTCTTAAACTTAATAAATAAAATGTTGTAGTGTGTGCAATGGTGAAGGTAGACCAACATCTGTAAGGTGGCAATAATAAGGATACAATAAACCTCAAACTCTGTAAACAAAACAAATACATAGTGCAACATTACATATTGTGAAGTTGAATGACTACATTACCCCCTATGCTAAAAAATATTTTAGATGGAGTGCTAGTGGCTGGGATGCCACTTCCTACTCTGGCTAAATCCTTGCATCCTTTTTTATTTACAAACTTCTTACTGCTGCTATACGGCACTCAATTTTGCAAGTGACAAGCATGAGCGCGTGGTTTCCTTCACCATTTTCTATGGTGTCTTGTAACTAGGCAACCATCAGCCGTTTTGTTAGAGGATGACAAACGGACAAATCATTGCTGCAACTCTGATGCAAGTTTATGAAGAAAAATAAAAAGCACTGCAGTGTTTGGGTGCGCTGTGTTTGTCACTGGTATTTAGTCTACCGTTATTACTGAAATGTGTATATTCCATGCAAAGTATGAAGCAGATTGGTTAGTTCTACTTGCATAAATTGCAGTGCTCTCACTGCATTTGAAAAAGTTCAGATGTTTTTTCATCTACTGTAGGTGTACCTAGAAGGTGCGCACATCACTGCTGCTTGCACACCATGTGCGCTTTGTGCAACTTGCACGCCTCAGTTGGAAATAACAAACTTACACCCTAATCTTATTGGCCTTCCTTCCAAGGCACGAGCTCAGCAGCTACATTTTAATAAAACTGTAGTGCTTCATACCGAAACTTCATACAGACCTTTTTTTTATTATTGTTATTGAAAATGGTGTTCGGTCAATAAACACCAATACTGATTTTATCGCTCAGCCCTACTTGAAAATATAATTGGCTGAATCGTAGGAATGCTGGATTAAGATTGTGTGGGGTGTTGAATTGAGATCGCAATCTTTTTTTATTATTTTTTTATTTATTGTGCAGCCCTACTGCACATTATGAACAGCCCAAAGTGATAGAAACTATCCTTATATTAAAAAGACAACAGGGTTCAATGATTGCAGACTATAGTGATAAAAATTTTTTTTAAGAAGAAAATCAGAGAAATGCATTCCATTACCACCATGAGTCATTAAATAAGAAAGCAAATTTACCATGCTCTGAGTGCACCCAAGGAAAGGCTAATTGAATCCCATTGGATGTTCTGGTGGTGTAATTGTTAAAGCTTTATATAGCGCTTTATAGGATACTGTTTCAAAGCTGCTTCACATTAAAGGGGAAATAACAGAAATTCAAACAGTGCGTACAAGAAAAATGGTAGTATTGTTCAGCTCTGTGTTGATTCCATTTAAAAGACATTACCGTTCATTTCCATTGGAGTTTAGGTGAGCATGCTCTTAACCAAGACTTCTCAGCATGGTTGGTTAACTGGTTGTACTGAACCAAACTGCTAGGAAGCATGAAATGTCATTGCAATTCGTGATTGGTCACGTGTCTCTTGTCTGCCTGGTACATTCGCCAGTGATTGGCCAGTTGATTTGTTCATGTCTAATTTAACTCCTTAACGTGTTGATTGTTTATACCTCTTGTCATGAAGTTTTGTATTATCAAAGCAACAACTTGTGCAGTTCATCCAAAAATAATTCTATCAACATATACATGTAACACAGAAGATGAAAAAAAAATTGCTAACCAAATGTTGATATAACCATTGACTTTCATATAATTTGTTCCTATTGATATTTTGTTAATATTTTTCAGAATGTCACCTTTTTTCTTTATAGAAAGAAACTCATAAACATTTGGAACTAATTGGGGCGAGATCTTTTATCAACAAGAATGGTTGGAAAGTAGCTTATGTGCAGTTGGCTAAAAGTCCTTTTGTTATTCAGTTTGAGTCAGTTCAGTGTTGATTCAGTTCAGTTCAATAACAGTGTGTGTTGCAAATTTCTAAATTATGAATAAAAAAAAATATTTTTTTTAAAAGTGCCTGTAGGGAGCCTGTAGTGCGTTTAGTCTCGACACTAGTGTCTATATATAATTTACTTTGTAAGATGTGACTGCTTTTTGTTTCAATGTGGCTAAATCCACACATTGCTGATGGATTGTTAGCAAACACTTGAGCAACTACAACACTACCATGTACTCTACCATTGTTGTGTGTGTTTGTTTGCGCTTGCCTTTAATCTACACTCCCCTTAACATGTACTATGCATGCACATGACATTGTTCGTTTAGTCAGTGTAGTCAAGTCAGAAATTTTAAACATTTTATTTTTAAAATTCTAACTAAGCAAGCCAGAGGCAAAAGTGTCAAGGAACTCAAACTCCAGCTGACAAGGAGAAACCAGACTCAGGAGGTCAGTTGTCTTCTCTATTATTATTATTATTATTATTATTTTTAGACTGCATAGGAAATCAGATTTGTGGACCAGTATTATTTCAACATTTAGCATCCCGTGTCCTTTGTTTGAGATAAAACCTGCCAGAATTTGGTGGGGAAGCTTGTTGAGCTGTGGCACTATATAGTGCCTTGCACATGCTTTGTTTATAGGTCCAAGTACATGGGTGGATTTCTTGTATCCTGTCATCCGGTTCAAGGAGTTAAGAGGACGGTCCCACAGAGCGTTCCTCACCTGCGTCGTCCACTGCCCTATCCGCCAGCGTTACCCTCAGCGCTGATTCTGTTGGACGTGCTGGGAAAAGTAATTAATCTCCAGGAGGAGCGTGCCAGATTGGGGCACTGCATAACAATTTGTCTTCTTTGCTGGGGCGTTGACAAAATTTTGAGTCTGGCCCGATCTCACCCTGCTCTCTTCCTGCTGGAACGTAACACAGAGCAAGCTGTCGCTCCGTCAACACGCCAGTGTTTGTTTTCGCTTTGCCCAAGTATCAGCTTCTCCTCATCTGAGCAGGGGAACATCAGCAGCTGGCTGCTTATCTTTTGGCAAACCAGAGACTTTCCACTTCATTAGTGGGTGCCAGTGTTGCTATGATCACGCACAGAGGTCAGCCCCGCATGCAGTCCTCTGTGCTCAGAGAGGGAAACAAGCAAACTTGAGTCAAGCTGGAATGCAACACTTCAAAGGTTGCCTATTTATATTTGTTTTAAGCTGCATTTTCTTTTAGAACTACTTTTCACTTATTCATTCACTCACTCATTCACTTATTCATTGATGCATTCACTCACTCATTTACTCTTTCATTCATGCATTCACTCACTAGTTCACACATTCACTCACTCATTCACTCACTTGTTCACACATTCACTCACTCGTTCACTCACTCATGCATTCACTTACTCACGCATTCACTCACTCACTCGTACACCCATTCACTCACTCACTCACTCATGCATTCACTCATTCATTCATGCATTTACTCACTCGTTTACACATTCATGCATTCACTCACTCATTCACTCACTCGTTCATGCATTGTCACGCATTCACTCACTTGTACACTCATTCATGCACATGTTTACTCACTCTTTTACTCACTTGTTTACTCACCCGTTCACTCATTCACGCATTTACTCACTTGTTCACTCTTTTCATGCATTTATTCACTCGTTTACGCGTTCACTCACTTGTTCACTCGCTTGTTCACACATTCACTCACCCGTTCACACATTCACTCACTCAATTGCGCATTCACTCACTTGTTTACTCATTCATTCATGCATTTACTTACTCACTCGTTCATTCATTCACTCACTCATTCACTCTAGTTCACTCATTCATTTATGCATTTACTCATTTAGTCAGTCACTTGTTCACTTACTCCTTCACACATTCACTCACTCTTTTGCTTATTCATTAACACACTCACTCGTTCACACACTCACTTATAGGGCTGGGTGATTAAATGAAAAATAATCGAAAATGACGTTCAGAACCTATAATCGATCTAACTTTTCCAAGTCAGTTTTTTCAGTTACTTTCCCTACTGTGTGTGGAGTCACATGGCCCCACTCTGTTAAGGCTGAATTATACGTATTATATTATGATTTATACTTATTTTATTATTATTATGACATTATACTTCTGCCAAGGTCACGTGTACAGTCTGGCGCAGCCTTCGCATACCCATGCACCTATCAAAAAATATATACTTGCATGTTACAATGAAGCATAATGCAAGCTTTGTGATTGGTTGGTTTGGTAGCGGTGCTGACGGTGGGCGGCACAGAGAGCCGCATTTTAGGGAATGTGTGTTTTTAATTTCAGCGTTGATGTTCAATAAATAATAATAGATAGTAGACGGTGTGTGTTTCAATTATTTTAAAATCAAGTAATGCACCTACATTAAAATCTCTCATTTGTATTATGTGAGCATATTTGCTGTACAAAACTTGTCAGTGAACTATGAGGGCAAAAACATAAAATAAATAAAATAATCATTCATTAATCTTAATCGAGTTAAAATGTTCAATTAACCAAGATTTTGATTTAAAGGCAAAATCGCCCAGCTCTACTAACTAATTCACTCTCACTCATTCACAATCTTACTCGCACGTTCACTCACTCACCACCTCGTTTGCTCACCCTCTTCTTCACTCACTTGCCTCTTGACTCACTCGCTTACTCGTTCATTTATTCATTCATGCATTCACTTGATCACTCGCTTGCTCATTTACTCACTTATTTACTCACTTATTCATTTATTTACTCACTTATTCACCCATTCACTCACTTATTCACGTATTTACTCACTTATTCACCAGCTCACTCATTTATACACTCACTCATTTACTCACTCTCCACCTGGTTTGCTCACCCTCTCCTTCACTCACTAACTTTTTGACTCACTCATTTACTCATTCATTTATTCAGTCCTTCACTCCTTAATTCATGCCTTCACTCGATCACTCGCTTGCTTGTTCACTCACTTATTTACTCACTTATTTACTCACTTATTCGCCCGTTCACTCACTTATTTACCCATTCACTCACTTATTTACTTGTTCACTCACTCACTTTTTCACCCATTTACTCGTTCACTCTCTTATTTACTAATTGTGACCCATTTTTGACCAGTTCCAGGGTTGAAGCGGCATTTGATCAGATATTGTTCTTGTATTTGTGGTTGAATATATTTGAACTGCCATAAAAGGCCAACTACCCTCTAATGTGGTTCATATGGGATTAACGTGTGTTGAGAGAAATCACACTTAAATGGGGTTTACTTATGTCATTTTTGTGTACGATTTACTTGATGGAATTAAAAGGGTCTCAAAATCTGAACAGACGTCGTCACAAGAGATGCATTTGAACAATAATGTGCCTCAGCTGACAGACTGCTTGTGATCGGATCACTGAAAACATAATTTTAAGCTAAACTAAGTCTGCTGAAGTAGTCATACAAGAAAATCTGCATAAAAAATTTATTGTCTGTGTTCCCTTTAAATATATAATACTTAATTATTTAATTAATTAATTTATTAATTAATATTCAAAACACAAGATATACAGAACTCCTTTCATGAAATAATTTTTATTATCATTGTATGATCAAAAAACATACATTTATTCATATTATATTTATACTTTTTTTATTTGTTTTTTTTTAGACAACATGCAAGATTAGAACAATGTTATTAGGGCTGAGCATCATGGCTTTTTTGCTGGGCAATGTTACTTTATTTTTTTTACAACCTGCTCTGTGTCATCCAGTTAAACGATGTTCACACCATGTCTATACTGCACACCATCCAAAAAAAGATTAAAACCACATTGACACTGTTCTAAAATCTAAAAACAAAAATAGCAAAAGTAAAATGCATCAAAATGTTTTGCTAACTCCATTTTACGTCACTTTATAGTTACTTGCGGGTAATGAGGTTTAATGCAAGTTTTATTATATTTTAGGATATAAAGATGACTAAATGATGGCATAGTTTTCATTTTGGCTTTAATTCTGTTCAGAAGAGTTGTCGTTGCTATCTGACATTTCTTGATGAAATTGCTTAAACCCACGTCCATGTCTGAGAAGTATTTACTTTTCCATACAAGTTCCTTGTAATTGCACCATCTGGTCAAGTTTTTTTTCTTCTCCACTCCAACAAGCTTGTTGATTGAGTTCATTTGGAGAGATCAGACAAGATTCTCAATAACCAGCCCATGCTGGGTTAAATTTGTCTTAAGAAGGCCTGTACATTTCCTGACAGATGGACAGCATTTGGAAGGAAAAACAGCTGTTCTTACCCTGAATTTTTGGTTGTCAGTTGGGTCTGGTAAAATGGCCACGGCTATAGTCTGAAATCTTTTGGAACAGTCCACTTTAAAACAATTTTAAAGTTTCTATTTAAATTTTCCCCTTAAACATTTGAGTTTCTGGATTTTTGAATCCATTCAACTGATCTCACTGTCTGGAGGGAGCACTTTGAGCTTAGCTTAGCATAGATTATTGAATTGACCATTAAATAGACCATTAAATATTATTATTAAATTAATTAATCATTTTCCTATTTAAAGTTGGACTCCTCTGTAGTTCAATCATTTACTATGAACAATGGAAAGAAAAGTAAAGATCGGCTAAAATAATGGTAAAACTGTTTACCACTAGTGCAGTTGTAAAATCTGCCTATTATGAAAGAAAAGTAAAGTGTTCCATTAAGGATCTTTACAGATGGATCTTTGTGACCCTGTTTTAGTCAAAAGTTTCAAAGTTTGTATTTTAAGTTGATGCAGTTTTTTGTTTCCTGCTGATGTGCTGACACCTGCATTGTAAGTCGTGGGAGAATGGAGTAGTGTTGGCATCTGTTTACATTCTCTGATCTGGTCACACTTGTTTGTGGCAGGGCTCCAGCAAGTCTTTGCTCCTCTGGCAACAGCGGTAACGCTTGGATGCTGAAACGTCTTTTGTTTCAACCTTGTAAACAGCAACATGCCGAGAGGAATATAGTATCAAATTCACTGAGCTGAGAGAACTGCAACACACCTGCCCACTCGCGGCTCCTGAGCACAGACTCATTGCAGAACTGCAGATTCTTTAATATGGGCATGATCCTGTAATCCGGTAGGCGTGAACTATGCAGTTGTGGGCCACTGCAGGTGGGCTTCGCTATTGCCACAGCATCTGTAATCACCACTGATTCCAGCAAAACAATCTCAGCTGTGTTTATCCAACCTGATAGATGAGCAGCTCATTCAGAGAGTCAGGTAAAACAATGACCTGTTAGTGGTGTTTGCATCGCTGGTGCTGTTGCTCATACAATGGATTATGGTTTAACTCTAAATATTCAACATTTTCACATTACTCATCCTCCATTATTTGAACTGCAGACATGAAAGAGATCTTGTATTTCTAATCGCAGCAATATTTCACTGTAAAACATACTGGGTTCCACACAAATCCTTTGTGTTGTCTCAACACAAATTGATTGTTAACTTAGTGGATTGAACATAAAACAACGGTTACCCTAAAAAAAAAAAGCTCAACAATTGTGTTGATTCAGCTCATTTAAGCAAGTAACAAGCAGGACCATTTATTGAGTGCATATACTTGAATACTTGTTCTGTAATATTTTTCTTCTTTAGCAAATTATTTAAATGGTGTTCAAAGGCCAATTCATTTTGCAACTCTTAAATTTAGTAATTTATTTAGTGTTTTATTATAAAAACACTAAAACACCTTATGGACTAGGCTCTTTTGCTTAAGATCGCCCTTATGTTTCCCTTTTAAATGTAAGGGTGTTGCATAAAATAATAAAGTAGTTTTAATTTAATAAGTGATATTTCTTTACTGCATCCTTATTAATGTATCAATAACGTATAATAATCTTTATACCACATTAAAGACACATCAGAGAGTAACTTTCAGTTGTCGAGATTTTATGTCAAGTTGAAATGGTGTGTTTGTGCATGAAACATGCACTTTTAGATGCATGTGTGTGTGAGAGAGAAACCGTTGACACGAATGGCTTCTTTCTTTCTTTCTTTTGGAGATAATACAAAATATGGATACAGCCGAAAAACTTTACAAATTACATGTCCACTTTTGTAGTGTCAGATCTTGATAAAATAAGTTATAGGCTACTGAAATCATTTAAAGAATTACAAATATCACATATAATAAAAACTAATTTAATGAATATACTGTAAAACAAACAAAAACTATAACAATTTAGGTATATACAATACAAATAAATTAAACTATTTTAAGCCATTTTGAACTTTCATTGTACAAATCTGGAAAAAAAAAGATTTGAGATATTTTCAAAAAACAATAAACAATGGAGGAGTTTTGAAATATAAAGTATATTATAAAATATATTAAGTATTTGGATACAATGATATTAATCAAATCGTGCAAACAGAGCTTTTTTGGATGAGCAAAAACCATCAGAAACTACCTTTCAATTCCTTTCTGTCATCCAGTCCTGCACTGCTTTATAAACGGATTGGAAAAAGCTGCACGTAAAAAGAATGTTCTGTGTCCTCAAACAAATGTTTGTTTTTATAGGACGTGGTAAAATATTATTTATTTTAAATGTAGAGCTTTATCAGAAGGATATTTAATATTTTAAATTGTAATTATGCTTTGGGGAGAATCAGTGACGTTCTGAAATATTTAACACTACTTTTATTAAATGTATAGACCAATTACCATGTTTATAAACATTCAGGATGCGCACGCAGGGAGGTGGCAGAAAAAAACTGGGAGCGCTATTATTTACAGCGAGGGAATGACATCCGATGCGGTACAGAATTTGTTGTTGTCTTAGAAATAAGATATATTAATTATATATATTGTATATATTATTTACATAATGCTTTCAGTGTATAATAACAGCTTGTCACCCAGTGATAAGCACAATGATTCTGCAAAATTAATGTTAAAGTGAGTGGCATTCGTCTGACAGGTCCATTTGCGATGGCACCCTGGATCCAGCCCCAAATATACAATCTCATTGAGCTCCAAGTGATTTTACAAGAGAGAAGTTAAAGGCCTACAAGTGTTTGGATGCCAACAATTGTGTTCTGTGTGGTCATGTGCAAGAAATGTTTCCTGATTACCAGATTTAAAACTATGTAGTGCTTAAAACCAAGGTTCTGCTGAGCCAAAGCCAAGGAAAAAAAGACGGAGCTAATGTTATACAAGGCCTGGATAGGCCCTAATCATCAACAGCAAAACTGCATTCTGACAGCGAACTACACCTCTACGGCAGGCCCAGGGTATGTGAACTTACACATAAAGCTAAAGTTGGTTTTATATTCGCACATTCAGACTTTCTCCTTAATAATATAATTTCATAAAAGTATTATTTGCAAATTTTAAATGGCGAAATCATATTAGCAGCCAATGACTATCAAAGTACAACATTGTTCATAGTCAATAAGCAGTGTTAATGTTGTTTTCAAGTCACACTTGCAGGTTATTTCAGAGCGAATACTCAAAGTGCCGTGGTAAACAATATAGGGAGTGTGTCACAAGTTGTCACTGAATGAATGTGTGAATATAAAACCAACTTTAATAACTTACATCGAATTTGGCATCCTACCGCAAAACACGACATGTTTGCTATTGCAGACGGTCATTTTTTGCAACCGGGGACCCATGTGACGTCATGTGTGATGTAGGTTGGTAATTCATCTATATGCTACATTTCTTAAAACTGATGCGGATTTTGGAAAGCTGCTGTAGGCAAGTGCATTGATATAGGCTAACCTATATTTTATTACTTGCTCTTATGTGCTGAAACGCTTACGGTTTCCTTTACTTAAGATAACAGAATAATATGCTACATCTTTAAATTATTCTCTCAAAACGGGGAAATACCTATTAAAGGGGCTGTATGTAAGTTTTTGATTCTACTAAAGCATAAAAATACCATAATATGTGTGCAGATATTTAAGAAACATCCCAAGTGAACATACATGTTTAACTGAAAAACAATGCTGCAGTCAGATTTTCTGCTTTGAAAATGGTTTTTCCGTGCCGGAACGCTGTCTTTGTTTAGGTAAATTTAACCTGTACAATGCCAGTTTAGCCAATTATATTTTCGCACCCTGGGTTGCCTTGTTGGAAAACAGCGTACTTCATTCATTTATTCAGAAAGGCTCTGAAAGCATGCGTCCGTGACCGAAATGGACAGTTTCAGACACAACACAATTCTTGAGATTTTTGGGGCACAACTTAGTTATTTTATGTTCAATCCACTTAAATGTGTTAAGTTTGTTAAATTAAGTTGATTTTGTTTTGGGACAACATGAATGAATTGTGTGGAACCCTGGATTTTATTTTATTTTTTACAGTGTATTGTCCCATGTCAAAGGAAGCTTTCTGCTTAAATTTTGATTATGACATAATTGTTTAACAAAATATGCAGAGATTTATCTACTTTGGGACCTGGTTTCAATAAATAGCAGTTTCACACTCCCAAAATGCTGGATTCATTTTAATGAAACTCCTATAAAATGTGAAAGTTTTGCGCATACAGCTAAACGTGTCTGTGTGGACAGGGTTGAAATGAGGGTGAATAAAATGAACTCCTTTTTCCTGAAATAAGGCCACAGGTGTGGACTTTCAGTCGTGATGTATCTGTTTGTCTCTTTCTTGCCTGAACATGCTTTTGTGCATGTAAAAGGCCATTAAAAATTGAATGCATCAGTCTTTGTATGGAAGATTGATGAAATGTCATTAGGTCATGCTTTGGTGGACGTATGTCATTGTTTTGCTTGCTTTTCAGACTTCCACTGTCTTTTGTCGCTGCTTGACTGTATTTGGGCATCAGTGTCGATGTGTTTGCGTCAGGCTTCAGGTGCGGCTATGCTTTTCACCATTGAAAAAGGCACTTGAAGGTGGAGATTGTGTGTTGAGACTAACCTTTATACGGTTGAATTGGCCTACAACATGTTTTTTTTTTTACCTTTTCCATTTCTGAAGGGATAAGTTTGCTAATGAATCATTTGTATGATAAGAACAGAACATAGCTGCTTCATAGCAGATGACGACATGTTTGTGTTTGAATCACATCAATTAGTTATTGTTGTACAGAACATATTAGAGCAACAATTAGTAAAACACGCAAAGATGCATTAAATGTATAAAAAAATGGCATTGATTTAAAGTAGTTCAAAATTTCTGTTTCAAATAAATGCTCAATATGCTCATTTTCAGAAATGTACATCTATAACTATAAAAGTTTCCCCCTCAAAAATAATATATAAAAAAAACAATATAATATTTAGTGCTGTCAAATGTTTAATCACTATTAATTGGATGTAAAATAGTTTGTATTTACATAATATATGTGTACATATGTATGTTTATTTATTTACATTTTTTGTTAAAACTGTTATGTTTTATTATCTATACCAGCATATATAAAACTAATGATTGCAAAACAAAATATTTATATTTATTGTTATTGGTATTAGATATATATAAGCATTTTAAATATATGCAATACATTTTAATCATTTCACGCGTTTCAGGTGCAAAGATGCATTCTGCGTGAATGTCTCTTAAATATGCACAGGCAGTAAAAACCGGTGGCACACAACAATTTTATGCACTCGCACAAATGCTCTCAAATATATTTTGAGGTTGCGTAGATAAAATTTCGGGCGCATATGTGACCAAAATGGTCGCAATTTCGAGCCCTGTATTTATCTAAATAATATGTGAATGTATGATAAATCACATATTGTAGGTTGAAAACATAACAGAAACATGCAGTTAATGTATTCTTTAATTTAGTCGGTCTAGTAAGCTTTTTTGGCAATCATCAAGCAGTGGCCTACCAAAAAAACAAAAAAAACTGCTTAGCAACCACATAACAACACCCTTGGCAACAGCAGCATCTTCACATATTCTAGTTCTGTTTCCTCCATGAAGTTGCATCATTGTTTACACATCTCTGAGACTGCGAAGAATTAAATTATCTCAAGCAAGTCTGGAAAGGTCAGCATCAAAAAAGAAAACAAAAAATAAAGCACATTGATAATCTCCTGAGCAGAAATATCTCATTCCAGAGACATGGATTATATGCATTACGACCCGTGAGAAGTTCATAGTAGTTTCAGGCATTGTTTTTCTTAGCATTTGCTCGCTTGTGTCAGCGGAGTTTCGGAGGAGCGTTACACCCTTCTGGCACCGAGGCAGTTTTGATTATTTTTGTGGAGGAGAGGAATTGAGTTCAGATGTCAAGAGCAGTGGCAAAATGCCTGCCTTGTTTTTCTCCTCCATCCATGTTGTTTTGGTGGAGAGCCGACAAAAGGGCGCTTTGTCATGGAGAGCGGCATTGAAACATCGAGCGGAGAAAAAGGAATGGCAGAAGTTCAGTAGCCCTTCTGAGCTCCAGCACCTCGCCATAAATCCCAGCAGCCTTTGCTTCATGCTTCTGTGCTAGCAAAGAGATCAGTTTGATATGTGCCAGTTTGATATCATGATTTAAAGGGCACTTAGGTTACCACTTTTTCCAGATTTAATATAAGTCTTTTGTGTCTCCAGAATGTGTCTGTAAAGTTTCATCTCAAAACACCCATCAGATTTTTTATTATACCTGTCATAAGTTTCTACTTTGTAGCATTTAGCATCAGCTAGCAGTTTTTGTGTACTGCGCCTTTAAGGCTAGTCCTTCACGCCCACCGTTTCCACGTGCCTGGCAGCGGCTCCCTCTGCTGCGTCAGACAACAGACAAACACAAAGGAATAAGATCTCACGTAACGATTGTGAGGAAAAACTACAGTAAGAACTTTACCAATAAGTATTTGATGCATGTTGTGGAGTTGCAAGGATGAGTCACACACAATGTCGTTACAAAGTTCACGCACACACACAAATACACACACACACAGAGCGCTGACAGGCACACCCATACAGCGCACGTTTAGCTTTGCACTGTTTTTGCACGCAAATGTGACAGGATACAGGTTAATCTCCACTGCTGTATGGATATCTGTTACTTTAATGTGCAAAATAAACCTGATTTAACGTCCACAAACCGCGATTGAAGCGTCTTTTATAATTGTTCTGACATGCTGCTGTGGTGATGAAGTAAAGCTGAAGTAAATCGCTGTAACTCATTACACACATGCACTGTTTAAAACATTTTAAACTTGTAAAACTTACTCTTGATCACATTTGATAATGATTGATGATCCTAGCAAACTGAACAGACTTTTATTTACGGTTGCTTAGTGTGTGCACATCCTGTTCCTGTGTCTGGTTGATATGATTGATTATACACGTTACAAGACATGTTAATACGCAGCTGTCAATCAATTCAGTGAACGGGGGACCGCACTCCTACGTCAAGTTGCGGTCGGTCTCAAAACCGCTTCAATTGGTCCACCGTTTTTATGTTGTTAAATTGAAAAAAAGGACATACACATATGTCTGTCCAAATAGCTTAAAAAGGAGATTTTTCACCATAGGTGGACTTTAAATTCGAAAATTTTGTCTGTAAATTTTGCATGTTAAAAAAATATATTGGACCTCACGTTGTGCCAATCATATTGACACACTGCCTAAGAAACTTTTATCTGTCATTAAAAAAATCGTCTATACCCCCACCACACACACACACACACACATTTTTAGCCACCATACGAGCGAAAAGCTAAATACAGAATGCCGTCATTTGAGCTACAGATAACTTTGACAAACACTGCGTAAAAACAGAATGTGGCAAACAGTTGAGAACCCCTTTATGCTGGATTCAGTGACTGGCACACCTCTGGCCTGCTGCTGTGTTTGGTGTGTGTGTGTGTGTGTGTGTGTGTGTGTGTGTGTGTGTGTCTCCATACATTTGACATACTGTTCATTGATAATAGAAAGCATGGTCTGCTTTCGGTTCGATGCTTCGACACGTCAACGTGGCCATTATCTATGTCTATAGTAGCCTTCTGCCAGTCTCTGTTCTGGATTTGTGTATGTACATGAATGTGTGAAGTATCACAAGCAATGTATCAATATTCCACTGATTTCCTGAAATAAACTTTGCATTTTGGGATAATTCAACGCAGCTTTTTGATAATGAGCTTGAACTCTTCTATGCACCCTTCTAACCTTCCTCTCTATGCAATAATAGACGAGCACAATATGCGCCCCATTCCTTTGGAGAAGAGAGGAAAACAAAGCATCACTGCTTGAACTGGCTCCGAAATGTTTTGCGTTTTTTCGTAATGAATTCATTAATACGCATCGGACTGAGTGTGCAAGGTTTATTTACATGACAAATTTTTCGCATATGAATACAAAAAATAAACGTACAGGAATTTTAGGACTTAATGTGTGGAATTGTTTGAAATAATAATTTAGCTTTTTTGGTTTTGTGATGCGTTTAAAAATTTTCTTTTGCACAGATTATTTATGTATTTAAATAATGTAATAATTTATTATTACAGCATATTAACAACATTGATATGCCTAAAAGCTTTTTGACCACAATTTGCGATTGTGAAGTTTTTTTTTATTTAAATTTTTTAACAATTTTATTTTAGGAACTCGAATGGCAAAGCTTAATGCTTATAAGAACACATCAAAAAGTTTGTTTCAGACACTGTATTTTGCAGCGCAAATTCCATCAGATTTAAAACCATTGTTTTTTTTGTCACTCCGGTATGAGCTTAGAGAAATGTTTTTTGATCTGTTATTAATAATCTGTTATAATCTGTTCAGTGATTCATTAAGGTGAACTCGGCTACTGCTGCCACTTATAAAAAAAAAATTAAATGAATATTTTTGGTCTAAAATCAAGATCTTGATTAATTGAACATTTTAACTATTATGATTACCAAGTGATTATTTTATTTATTTATTAATTGTATTTTTTTGTGCTCATTGTTCACTGATTCACTGTTCACTGGTTTTGTACAGTAAATGTGCTCACATATTACAAGTGAGAGGTTTTTGAATGTAGGGTGCATTACTTTATTTTAAAATAATTGAAGGAAACACACTATCTACTATCTATGACTGTTTATTGAATATCAACGTTGAACAACTGAAATTAAACACACATTGCCTAAAACCAACTGTCACACTTTCTTATGAAAAAGTGAAAATGAATAACTTGCACTTTTGGAAACAAAGTAATTTATTTTCTGTGTTTTTCATATTAAAGTAGAAAATGAGCAGTATCTCTTCTAAATAAAATAACTCTTGCATAACCTGTAAATAATATGTTATCAGTGCATTTCTTGCATCTTTTTGTAAGCAAATATTTTAATGTAAATAATCATTTTAATGTTATGGAAAATATGCAGTCTCAAGGCGTCTCTGGCGCATTTGTGTGTGGCTCATTCATCGCTGCAGAAAGACTCCACAACAACTACATCAACTGTTTGTCATAATTTTGCCATGTGACATCTGATGCTGATTGTCTTTTTAAAGCAGACATGCCCAAAATTTGGGTGGGGAGAACCAGCTAATTTGCATTTAAAGGCACAGGCAAATGCCTTTCACCCAAAATTTTGACAAGGGTGTAATAAAGGATCTGACAGTTTTTTTTTATTTAATTATTTTATTTATATATATATATATATATATATGAAAATATGCAGTCTCAAGA
>CAIGQZ010032440.1:3315030-3331206 GCA_903798205.1 Danio tinwini | reverse complement strand
ATATGGCCACCATCTTGTCGTCAGATGCAGAAATTCATTTGGTGCACGAACTAGGACTGGACAATATATCGGTTCAGCATCGATATCGCAATGTGCGAGATATGCAATGTTGAGTCTCATTTATAGTTGAACAGGAACCACAGAATTGTAATTATTTACTGTATTTACATGGAATATATATGATTTATGCAATAAATCAGTTTTTCTAACTTAGATTTCTTTGTCTTGTTTTTAGTTTAAATATCTAAATTTCAAAGCAAAAGCAAGATTATTTTACATATGGCAAATTATTTTGCTTGTTTTAAGGAACAGCGATCGTGCTACCCACTGCGCCACTGTGATGCCCCAGACTTTCTCAAGTTAAAAACCAGCAACAATATATTTATTGATCTAAGAAGTTTTAGATATTTGGACTAGAAATGAGACAAAGTAAAGAAAGAAAAGTATTTATTGCATTGTGATTTATTCATTTTCTGTACCTGAATACTCCCAAAAATAGAGAAATAGAGCTATTCAAACTATCTTGTGAAACTGTATTCATATCGCAATATTTAATCGCAGACAAATAAAATATCACAATATCAGATATTTCCAATATCGTGCAGCCCTAGCGCAAACTCTTACAGTGCGTTTTAGGTATTTTCTAGCTCGTTAGTGTTCATGGGTTGTAAACTTGTTATTGGTGTGCATTTTGGGATTGTTTGAGTGGACTTCCAAATTTCCACTATGGTTTTAGAAACCATTGGAACTTTTGCTTCCTCAAATAGTGCACTATTAAAAGGCTATAGGGGTCGATTTCGGGTACAGCATATGTCTTAGTATCAACGCTTATAACCATGTCCACAAGACAGGATTTGTAAAGAAACTGGGATTGAACGATCTGATCCAGCTCTCTGTGATCCAGCTGCACTTCTGATTGAGCATTTGTAGTTGTGTGCGCGTGAGTGTTGTCAGAGCATTTGTGTGTGGCTCGTTCATCTTGAGTTGTCACAAGTTGTTGTGTCTGAGTTGCATTCTGTCGTTGCTGTGTTTATCCTGACATCCGACTCTAGTTATACTTCTTTGAAGTTAAATGATGAAGAGTGGTCTTCAAGAACTCTTTTTCATTTAAAGAGCTCTGCAGGGTGTTTTCACACCTAAATTGATTAACGTCACGTCACCACGCTATTCACGTCCTCTGGAGTTTCATGTAATTTCAGGTGTGTCATTCTTAATTTGTCGACTTTAACTGCAGTTTGTGACTTTTACTTTCATTCAGGAACATTTCATGCATGCCCCCCGTGACAAACAAGATGGATGCGAGGAACTGGTGAAAGAGTGTAGTTTTATTGGAATTTTAGATACCACACGTCGAATGGGAGAAAAACTCTCCACATTACTTGGTAACTTAGATGCAGAGACTCAGTAGGTGCAGAGAATACTGTAATCCACACATGTAAGTCCAGCTGCACTTTCATGGCGGGGAATTGAAAACAACCTTTCGTTGCGGCTAGGGATGTTAACAATTACTCGATCATCAATTAATTGTCGATAAGCCTTTAATCGATAGACCTTATTGATGACCGATTAAGCATAGACATTTAAAGGATAAGATATGCTTTGCGCTGTGAGATTTATTCACGACTTTACACATTACATAATCAAGTGTGTGCAGTTTACATGACCTTTTGGAGTCACTCTCCTAACCGAGATCCCTGCATCAGAGTTTTATGCATCGCCCAATATGCAGTATATTGGGCGATGCATAAAACTCTGATGCAGGGATCTAGGTTAAATCCACAGGTGCTGCCGTTAATCCACGGGTCAGGTAATCAAAAAAAAATAGGTCACATGATATTTAAGTATGGGTGGGTCACACGTGGATAAGATCAATCATTGGTGATGCCAATATATGATACCAATAAATGGTAAAATATTAAGGTGTTTGAAGCAATCTTGACAGACTGGCACAAATATGCTTTCATTTTAAAAATCGCTTGTCACGGCAGACATGCGGTGAACATCTCCATTCTCACAGGTTTTTGAATTCTCTCATCAATCCCTCTCAGTTTGGGAACATGTTCAGTGCTGCGAATTTTGTTAAGCCTGTCCTGCCTCATTGTGGTCAAATTACTTGATTTAATGGAGGATATCGTGTATTAAGGAGGATATACAGTAGGCAAATATATTGCAGAGAGCTGAGATCTATGATGTCTTTAAAGTCAATATTTAGCTTGTTTTGCATTAATGTAGATAGATTACATGTTTTAATTACATTATTGAACAAAATGAAAATCATTATTATTTTTAATCATCATCATTACTAATGAATAAAGAAAAAATTATTTGACCGTTTCAGCTGTTCACATCAACATGACTGGCACTTTCGGACTTCAGTACCACACATCTTTAGCATGAATTGAAATAGACTTTCCTTCCTAAAGGAAAAAATACAATAATTTTTAAAATTGCAAGGCGATTATAGTCATGTATTTGCAATTTCACATAAATCAGCATGCGAAAATTTAACTATTTCTATTGCTTTCTTTCTCTCTTGCTTTCTCTCTCTCTCTCTCTCTCTCTCTCTCTCTCTCTCTCTCTCAGCAGCA
This sequence comes from Danio tinwini, assembly GCA_903798205.1. NCBI lineage: Eukaryota > Metazoa > Chordata > Actinopteri > Cypriniformes > Danionidae > Danio > Danio tinwini. Next base: position 3,328,618 of record CAIGQZ010032440.1, on the reverse strand, counting down.
GTTGACGCTCGCTGCACGTGAGGGCACTACCATACAAAGCCACATCTCATAGCAAATTAATTTGCAACTTTGTTGCATAAAAAAATAGGCTAAATAACAAAATTTAATGAACAAACAAATTAAATAAAATGATTTATTTAAAAGAACTGAAACCAGCTCAAATGTTCTGGAATGACGGGTGTTGCAATCAAATTAATTCGATGGAATGATAAACAGACAGGCGCATTTTTCAGAAAATAACCTATTTTATTTAATAAAAAAATATGTTAGGCCTATATTTATTTATATAGGCTTTATTTTTTTAACTAGCTTGTATTAAATTACCATTCATTTTGGCTTTAACGAATTATTGAACAGATTATTAATAACTTATCAAAGAACATTTTACTGAGCTCAGTGAAAAGTTTTGTATGTAGGCTAATATTAGAGCCATGGCTGCGGCGCGTCGGCAATAGCCTATGTCTAAAACTAAACTGTTTATATTATCAGACAAACAATAAACACATATCCCAAAGCACAACATTGTGTTAGATTTTAGCAAATACAGAGGTGACACTGTTGATGACTATTATGACGATGATCAGACCTGAAGCCGTGGCACGCTTAACTGAAAAGCAAGACATGGATAAACGCCTTCACTGCATAGAAACAGTCATGCTCGGGCGGTGAGTCCTCCGTCCGCCTCCCATTTGAAAGGACCTTAATGCATTGTTTCTTCTGTGTGAAGATAAATATGATTTAATTAGCTTTTATCCGTTTACATTATATGCACTTTGCAGCAGTTCTGGAACTATCGAACCACCTGAAGTCATCATCAAATCCTGTCTTGCGCCGCACTGTTGCAGAGTCTTGTTTGAAATAATTTCGATCTCAGCGTCTATTTAGCTATAAGAGCGCTGTGATTTGCATTGCTTTAAATTATTTTCTAGGATAAAACATAATGCAAATGAAGTAGGTTATATAGGTTTTTTAAAATCAGCCGGAAGTTTAGGCCTATTAAATACGTTTAAAAATAGTTAAATAAATAAACAAATAAGAAACCTAACACTGCTGCGCCCCCTTTTTTGTGTCGACGATCTCACAGGGGGACCATATGGCGATCTGAAAATTTCTTATATTGCCCAACACTAGCCGTGAGATAGCATTGGTCTGTTATAGCATATGTTCTGTTCTTCACGGAAGCTATAACAGAAGCGTGTGCCGCATGTTCACCTCTGACGTATTCAGCCTGTAGCCTAGTTTGGGTTTTTTACATATAAGGTTGCATTACCTAATGCCTTATTTTTTATTCCTATAGTTTATATAGCTGTAAAATGAATGCTTAGCTAATTTTGTTGTGACGATTAAGCAAGAAGCATAATGGATTGCATATTCGGCTCATTCTTGAGTAGCCTGAACACAACAGCCTAGTTTTAAATGGATCATTTATAAGGATGAGCGATTAATCTATTAATTGATTTTTAATTTAAATGATCTTCGATCACAGGATTTTGTAAAAACTGACATCCCTAGTTGCGACACATTTATAAACGCAACACTGACAACCCATGTCTCCGAACAATTCTTCTTCTTCCGCTTGTTTTAATTACGGTTACAGTGGCAACAAAACGTGGCGTCTCTCTGCCATCTGAACACTGTAAAAACTATGTCTTCAAAGCTATCATGCATATTAATGAAGTTGCACCTCATACACAATAGAGTGCGCTGATTGGTTTGAACCAAGTCTTTCTCTTGAATTAATGATGAAAACGCAAAGACGTCACGTTGTACCCGCCGGTACAGACATCCAGTCTCCACACTGTAATTTACACAAGGATCTCATGGCTTTGATGCAGCTTCAAAATTTCTTTTCAAACCAGAAGAAAGAATTTGTTCGAAGTAACACAAAACAACAAGTTTTCACTTTTTAGTAAAATATATGTGTCCTAATAATGTTTTTAACAATGTGGGACACATATATGTGACTGTTAACATCTCAGAAAAACATGTTTTGGTGTTTCGTGACCCTTTAAAGGCACAGGCACAAAAACAGCAACAATTCCCTCCGACACATTTTTAGCAGAGTATAATAAATGATCTAATGGGTATTTTGACCTGAAACTTCACGGGTACATTCTGGAGACACAAAAGACTTATTTTACACCTTGTAAAATGGCCAAAATTGGAGCCCTTTAATAGTGAGAGCCTTCTTAATAGCCTAATGTGTTTTACCTCTCCTGAATTGCTGACACAGGCTGCCTTCATTTCCCAATCCATCTTTTTTTATGCATCTGCCTTTGTTGTTGCAGTTTTTCACCACCTGGCCCCCATTTGTAGCATCAACTTTGTGTGGGAATTTTTTCTTTCCTCCACTGTCTGTAATTGTTAGGATAAATGTAGGGTGAGAGGAAGAGAACAAGCCCGCGTGTCTCTTTTGTAGATGTCTCTGTTTGCTCACCGAGATGACAAGCCGCATTTCTCAGCATATCTTTTTACTCTGTCAAGCGTTCGCTGTCCTGGGCACAGATGGTGCTGGAAAAGGAGACGGGTCGGTCCTTTCGCTCCCCTCTCAAAGATTAGTTTTAAATAAATGAGGAGTACAGGGTTTGATATGAGGAAGTTCTAAATAAGGTTACATTTGCGACTGTATCATCAATATAAATGCAGTATGAAATGCTTTTTTTATTTCCTTGCTATTTGCCAAATGACATGGGCCAGAGGCGATCACCTGATAAACCGGATCGCTAGAGTGGATGATACGGGAAGATCCAGACGAGATGACCTGCTTACGGTCATCGGCAGGCCGGTTTCCCATAATTCCTCCATGAGCCGCCACCATTAGCTAATAGAAATGGAGGATAGTTTGTCAAGGAGGCTGTTCAGTGCTGCATGGAGATTCCATTTAGAATGTATAGTCGTAGTTATGTGGTAATTGTTTCTCATGTGGACCGGAGTAAAAATACATTTGCAAGGCTGCTCGGTGATAGAAATCATGTGTTCGGATGCAGATTTCAGCATGTTGGAGAGAGTTAAATCCAGAAATGCTTATCACATGGAGAGTCACATGTTCAGCATTGAAACATTGATATGGATTAAATAGATTTCTGGCTTGCATTTTGTCTCAAATGAAAAATGTAAATAATTAGTTGTTCAAAGGGTTTTTGTGTAGTTAACTGAAAGAATGGAAAGAGTAATACGAGAGTTTAAAATAATTCTTAACTGGGAAAAAAATTTAATCAAACCTTTTTGGATAGGATTTTTTTCCATCATCTTTACTTAGTTTTTATCTTTGTAACTGGGGTGTTTACACACCTATATGTTGTATTAAAAATGTTATTAAAAATATGTTGTATTTTTTTAAATGTTAATGATTATTTTTATGTTATAGCTGATGTTTATATGCACTAGCTTGTCTAAATAAATATAAATACATGAATTAAATGTTAAGTAAAATCAATTGCCTTGAAATGCTTGGCATCACATGTTATAAATCACCGTTTTCCAGAAACTAAATGTAGGAAATAATCACAATTGAATATCTAATATCTGCTTTTACTGATATATAATAATAACAACATTTTTAATATCAGCTGATAGCACATATAATGTTGAAATACCCTGCTTCCCTAGATTATACTCGTGCAAAGTTAAGCAGGCTTATGTGCTGCATTTATGCACGAATGCATATATGCATGTTTCTGAAATCCAGCTGGACCTCGTGCTCTTCAAAAATGCTTTGAGAAGCTGCGGTTTGAAGTTCATGCCATCGCTGTGCAGCATTACATTACTGTCTGTTGATCAGTCGATTAAAATCAGTCCTATACTGTTATCACCACACACCATTTAAATTAGGATGCATAAGTGAATGTAATGCAGCCAAGCGTTTACTTTTATAGATTTGTTTTTTCACCACCCACTAGTCAGGTGCCCACTGTTTGTCATGATGAGCGATTCTCGAGAGCTTCATCCAGAGTAATTCTGCCAGAAATGCATGGGATTTTAAGAAAGTCTTTGTAGATTATATATATAAAGAAATATAAATTGAGAGGCGATCTGCAAAAATAAATAATAAAGCCGGCTCTGGCGTACCCCTTTTAGGTTTTTATTCATGGCAGTCTGGAGGTGGTTCTTCATTTGAAATCCTCTCCAAAGACGTGCACCTACCTACACAAAAACCTCCTACTGCGAGGCCGTTATTATGTGATGATAATCAGAGAGCAGATTTAGCCTTTATTCTCATGTGAGTCTTGCTCATCTGTTATGGTGAACTCTTCAAGGTTACGTTTCCTCAGACGCACTCTATTCTGCATTTAAACAGTGTGTATTACATAAATAGTTAGGCCAAATTAAGTTTTGCATCTATTTACAATCATATTCTTTGTTTTTTTCTGCCTGTTATAACACGTCTTTGCTGTACTTTTTTAAATGCCGGGTGGTAATTAATCACTGTTTGCTGTTTGGCTTGAATTAATTCTAATTGTGTAATTCAATCTTATTGATATAATTAAAGTGTGACTATGATCTGGTACAATAATCTAATCAGAGAAACCTTCCAGATGTGTCAACTGGAAGAAATTTAAAACGTGCTTGCTTTTAGTTATGCTACATAGTACCTACAGTTTTAGTTTTTTATTAATACATTTTTTTTTTATATTTTTTTAGATTGTCAAGTCGTTTGAAAGTTTATCACAAATTCCAGATTTTCTGAATTTCTACAGATACACACAACACAGGTTCATTGTTAAAACGTACTCTCATATACATTTCTGAAAAGCACGAATTATGTCGTTAAAGCTATGTATGGCTGCATTTCATCTTTAAAACAAACACTATGGTGTAACTTGAACCCGTTGTTGCTGATGTATACTGCGAGCTTCTGGGCATACTGGTAGCAGCGGAAAAGCCATCCACAAGGAGGATTTAATTTTTATTTAATTTTAAATTTTGTTTCATTTTATTATTTTTTTACTTTTAATGTTTTTTTTTTGTTTGTTTTAATATTTTATATAATAAAAAATTAATCAAATTTTAAAAAAATCTAAATAAAAGAAAAATATTTTATTTTATTAAAATTTCTTATTTTATTTATTTTTATATTTTATTTAAAATGTAATGTTTGTTTGTTTGATTGTCTGTTTTGTTAAAAAAATACATTTTTATTTTATATTTTTATTTTTAAAACAATACAACTATTTTGTAAAACAAAAACAAAAGGCAAAGAATAATAATAAACAATTAAATATCAGGGTGAGAATGTAGTAAGATCTGAAAACGTGGTAAAAACCAAGCACATGCAAGGCCTTTTCTTTTTCTTAATTTTTCTTTTGAAAATAATGTTGGTTAGGTTTAGGTAAGGTGGTGGGCAAGTCAATCTGTGCTTTTGAAAACACTGTCGGTTGGGTTTAGAGAAGGGAGTGGATGGGGAAATTGGGCGGTTGGTCTGTCAGTCAGTCGACAGGGGCCTCTGGTGGATTTATGTGAGAACAGCTGCATGAATGGCATTTGTGAGAGAAATTTGAGATCTGAAAAAGCGTACACAGTGTCCTCTGGTGGATTTGTGAAAACAAAAACTGTAAAAAAAAACTTGCCTCCTATGATGTATTTTGTGCTCTCCAGAAATGTATACAGGGGTACATATCAATAATGTGCCTGGGTTAGCTACACAGTACTATATGCATTTTTGGAAAATATTTAATGCATGTTTAACTCCTTTTAAGCCATTCAATTTAGTTCATCTTTATTTCTATAGCGCTTTTACTATGTAGATTGTGTCAAAGCAGATTAACATAGATGACGTTCTAGTAAAATGACACTGCTTCACTCCAGTTTTCAGTTGAAGTTCAGTTTAGTTCAGTTCAGTGTAATTTAAATTTCAATGCTGAAAACCCAAACACTGAAGAGCAAATCTAACGATACTCAGCTCTACAAGTCCCAAACCAAGCAAGCCAGTTGCGACAGTGACGAGAGTAAAGCTTTAATGGGGTAGTTTCCTTAAAGATGTCAGGCCATCCACAATATAGGTGACTTGTTTTCTTCAGTACGTCATTTAAGAAGATTTTAAAGCTGAAATTGGGGTCTTTTGTAGTTCATTAAATGCAAGTCAACAGCTACAAGCAATTTGAGAGTGACAAACACTTACATGCAAAGCTCAATAAATACCCATGGCTCCTGACGATACATACATCTTGTGGATTCGGATAATTGTGTAACTCCTTTATGGTTCTGTTTGTCCTTTGTTTGTTTGACAGGCCGTGTGTAGATCACTAGAAGAATGACACCTTAAAAGAAAGCAAAGAAATTGGAAACAATATAATTAAGTAGACATTTAGAATTACTTGTCAATCTTGTTTGAAAAACGTAGGTATACATTTGCATACACCAAGTGACACTTAAATTGCTTGCATTTAGGAATATTTTTAGTGACATGCGTTAAATTGTTTTTCAGTTTAAGTAATTTTTAGTAAAGAAATACGTTAGTGTGGTTTATTTTTTAATTTTATCAATCTTTTTATGTTAATAACTAATAAATGTCTGTTATAAATCATAAACAACTGTTAATAATCAAGTTGTTCATTTGATGACATTCAAGTGTCACTTCAAGTGTGGTTTGCAAAGTACTGTGTAGTGTTTACTTGAGACAAAATATGAATCATGACAGAGCCTTAATTTTTTGTTTTTATTATTATTATTTTTTTTGGTGAAGTGTTAGAAAGTCCCAGTGGCCCAGAGCCAGTGTGCGAGAGTGTGGGGTTTGCTGACAGTCTGTCACTTGGCCCATTGAGCCCCTGTTGCATTGTCACTGGATCTTGCATTCATTGATCAAGCACATGTGTTTTTATGGTTTGCCAACTTAAACATTTGGTTTTCTGTGATGTACTGAATGATATTGTTGAGAATCACAGTAACATTATCCAGACAAGATTTGGCAAAGCTGAAAGAATACAACTTGTGATAGTCTCAATACAATAAACGCAGGTCTGGGTGATTTATTTAAATTGAATTCGCAAATGTGATTAAACAAAGCTGCGATTGTTGAAGCGCTGTGTTATTTGTAGTAAATATCATCTGAAGGCCTTGTGGAAACCCACAAATCTGTCCAAATACACACCAAGAAACCAAGGAAATGCCCTGCAGAATTTGGCGCTTGCTAAAAAAAAAGAAGAAGGTTTTACTGCTTACATTGTTTCAGTGTGACTATTTAACACGCGAATATGGAATAGTCTCACAAAAGGATTTGTTAAATCTTGACTGTAGTTATGAGGTGAGTTTGGAGTAAAAACATGTTAATATATGTTGTAATTTCACATGCAGCTTGTTACAGAAACGTGTCAATATCAACCAGTTAAAATTTAAACCAGTTTATTAAAATTTAAACCAATTTTTATGCATTATAAAAGCTTATCAGTGTGCTACTTTACTACTCTGTAGTGTCATCCCGATAATGAATTTAGCTACCAATCGCTACTGAGATTTTAAAAACTTCCCACAAAAAAAGTTTCCCATTAACATTTGAGCACTGTTGATCGCATTGATGCTTAACAGAAGTGACATGTTATTGGTCATGGAAATGGACATTTTTAAAATTTCGATACCGACTGGTTCAATATTGTGACAACTAGGAATGAGCCGGTGTAAGATTCTGATGGTATGATAACCTTGGATAAAAATATCACTGTTTCACAGTATGACGGTTTTGTGTTTACTGCTCTAAAATATATACTTTTTAAATGTCTGACTGAAAAACAAAAACGTGTTCCCCATTGATCACAATATATTTTATTTTGAAAAACATTTAAATTATTTTGGAGCAGTAAACATGTCAGTCTAAATAAATCAAATGAATCATTGACTTCTGCTTAGGGGTGTGAACCTGCACTGGTCTCACGGTTCGGTTCGGTTACGATTATTATGCCATCGATTCGGTTCAATTCGATATCTCGGTGCATCACGGTGCATTGACGATGCTTTCCATACATAATTAGATTTTTTTCTTTACAACACAAGAAAGTTTTTTTTATTAAAATCTATAAATATGTTCATATTTATATATTATTTGTAATACAATTTTGTCCTTTAATACAAGCAGTCAGGTATATGAACTGTACCTTTAATTTTACCTGCTCAAAAAAAACACTCTTTGTGAATGTTTTGGACAAAACTCCAACACATGCACAGAAGACAGCACGAGCATTCATAACAAATAAACTAATAAATATGATCCCGCTTGCTTTTTCAGCACTGGCAAGTTCTTACACCCCTATGATTGGTCATTGTCTTCACCCGCTCAACAGAAAGGGCTGCAATTAGAAATAAAAGCACCCCATGAGTGACGTGGGAAAATCAGCCGTGGGTCAATGCTGTCACACACCGGATGCGCCAATCAGCGCTGCGACACGGCACGCACATGACAGTTGAAAGTATCGCACACCAGATGCGCACATTTGCAGGCTATTTAAAACGAAACTAATCAGATGGCGCTCTGTGGCACGGTAGAATTATGAACAGTGTCCTGAGTCGTGGCTGGTGTGTGTACTCTAATTGAAATCTATTTTTAGAATTCTGAAATGCGTGGCGCGGCGCCGATCGGTGCTTCTGCAGTGTGACCTGCTTCAGTCTATATGCGCATAATACGCGATTATCAGGTAATCTGAGGAGAGTCAGTGAAAGATTTGCTTATTAAGTAGTAGGAGTGTTTTATTTACTCATCCTCGCCTCCTTCGCCATAGTATTCTACCGCGACATCGCGCATAGGGGATAAATGATGCCAGTGCGTAATAACCGGTTATAATCTATTACTGAACCGATATCAAATTGTCCCCATCTGCATCACGGTGCACCGAAGAAACGATTAATTTTGACACTCCTACTTCTGCTGTCTTTATTTGTTTTAAAAACACAGATTTCTTTACAATTTAAAACAGCATCTTTGGATATATTTTCTGCTGTAGATACTGTTGTTGTTGTCCCAAAAACAAACAAATAAACAAACAAACAAACAAACAAAACGTTTTTTTACACATACCTTAGAAACTGTATTACATTTTACACTTTACACTTTAAAACCTTGACTTTTCCAAACCGCTGTATACCTTAAAAATTGTTATCGTCCCATGCCTAGTTACAACACTACTACTCTGTGTAGTAAAATATGCTCTATCTAAACACACATGTTGAAGGTTTACTAGAACCACATTTACAGTGGTGCAACTGCAACTACTTTCCTTCCACCTGCAGTCACTACTTTTTTTTCTTGTGGTGATTGGCTGAGTAGAAAATCAGTCCTGAGATTCCTATGCAATCAAATCGCACTTACAAAGTAAATTGCATCATACTGAACAACCTCAAGACATGCAGCAAAGTGTTTGAATTTAAAGTGTCAAAGGAGATGGCCAAAATCTTTACACACATTGACACAGAGACTGCATAGTCTGAAAATTGCCAAATAGGCTTAAAGAATAACTAAATGTACTACAGAATGTTACGTTTACACACACCAGCACAAATTGCATATAAAAGCAATAGCCTTTCACAGCAAAATACTCACTACTATTGAGTACTTTTAAAAGGGCTACTTTTTACTCTTATTTTGAGTAATATTTACAACACATACTTTTACACTATTTAAACTACATTTTTGGCCAAGTAATGATACTTTTACTTAAGTATGCTTTTTCAGTACTATTTTCACCCCTGCAGATTTACTGACAAAATATGCATTAAAATGGCCTAGATTAAACTGGCCAGATTTTTTTATTTGGTCTAGAAGTAATAATGTAGAGGTAGTTTGAAAACTTGAATCCGCTACTGCTCATTCCTGCTGTATGAGACTTACTGATTGTCAGGCTCCACCCTCTTCTGGGAGGCAGCCACTTATGCCCTAAAGTGCCAAATTTGGCAAGCTATCTGTGGTGTCTTCTAAACTGAAACACATAGACACATTCTGGGGACACCAAATGTATTCTGTATGTCTTATGAAAATGGGCATAATATATAATAAAAGAAGCTTTGTTTTAGAATATCGCAATATTATCATAAATGCATTTGTTCAGGCCTAGTCTCAGTGCACACATAAGCCGCCACCTGGATTGGGGAAAGGACCTGGACTCGTGCCAGGGTCCATTGTGGAGAAGGCCAAGCCACCGACTCATGGATCCAGATTTGTCAGGCTTCCAGCTCCTCCTGCTCTGTCAGCCTCTCAAGCTGCTGATCCAGCCAGACAGCTGCGAGCTGCATTCCAGCCCCAAAAACCATTACTTCTCCACTGATATCCAAGATGGGGATCTCGCACTATAAATGATCTCAGCAGCTCTGTGCAGTGACCCAAGACATAATGTTTACTAAACGTATTAATTTCATCTGCTCGCATTCTTATGGGCTGCTAGGAATGAACGTGAAACTGTTATTAGCACTTGCTGCAGAGTGAGAGATACCTCAGGAAATTGATGCAATGCAGCTTTTAGTCTGTGTCTATTCAGCCTGAGGTGTCTGTATGCTACTAGCCTACTACTGCAAAAAATTAACAAAAGAAACGTATGCACATTAAAAGGGTATATAGTTTTTCATTTTTAAATAGCCATATATTTATAATAGCCATATAACCCATACTTTTTACCTTTACAGTTAGTTATTTGTACATTTTGTTGTTTTTATTGTTTGTTATATATTTTTTTGTATTTATTTTTTTGCTTCATTTTTTATTTCATTTTGTTTTAGCTGTTTTTTGGCATTTGGTCTTTTTATTTTATTTTATGTTTTGTCTTGTTTTGATTTCAGTTTTTTGTTTGTTTATGGGTATTTTTTTTATTTTATTACTATGCTTTTTGGTTATGTTTTGTTATCGATATTAATGTTTTGGTTATTTTAGGGCTGGGTGACATGGCAAAAATGCAATTTCAATAATTATTTTCCATATTAAACGATAATGATACATATTTTGATATAAGTTGTTAATGTTTCCAGACTTAATAGAGTACCTCAAAAGTGACTGAAGCCACAAAAATTAGAGGGTCCATTAAATGGCATGGCATATTTTAGGCTGATAAATTTTCAGTGGCCGAAAATTCGGTACATCTCTAATTTTCGCACACTTTTAGATTCCCATTGTTGCACATTTCTGCTGTGTGATTGGCTTGTAGCAAACAAAGTCCAGAGCTTATCGTTATTATTTTCAGAAATTATATCGCGATTCAATATAATATTGTTTTTCTGCCAAGCCCTAGTTTATGTTGCTTATTTGTTTTGGTTCTTGTTTTTGTTGTTTTATCATCTGTTTGGTTTGTTTTTGGGTAGTTTTTGTTTTTATGCACTTAGTGTTTGCTTAAAGGTCCCGTGAAGTGATTTGAAATGTGCATTTTTATTCTATGTTTGACGTAAGCTCAACTGAAACACGAAGAGAGGGTGGTACATAGTGTAGCTCCTCCCCCTTTTAAAGAACAGCCATTAACATTTTGTTTTATCATCGCTCTGCCAGTGAAAATGTTTAAACGCAAGTGCAACAAATGAAAAGCAAATGAGAAGTGTCTTGATGGGGCGGGGCATATCAGATACTAGAGAGCATTTGGTTGACGTGATTTAAAACCATTGCTCCATTTAGGCAGAAGTGACAAACTGCAAGCTTTACATGTTTATATAAGTTTTATATCTTTTAAATGCAAATTTTGTCACTGTTTTGGAGCACACTAGATATCTTAAAACAAACAATACTAATACCAACATCTACTAATTTTAATATCATGGGACCTTTAAAGGGCACCTATTTTACTCCTTTTACTCCTTTTACACCTTTGGTGTTTCCAAAATGTTTCTGTAAAGTTTCATCTCAAAATACCCATTAGATTATTTATTATAGCCTCCAGAATCTGCCCATTTCAGAGTATACTATAGCTGTTCTTGTAGCCTGTGGCTTTAAATAAAAATGAGCTGCTTTTCCCTGCCCTCTGTTCTCATGTGCGTGTCTGCTTCTCATCATGTGTTGCATCAGATAAATAGCACAGTGACAGACAGACTCGGATGAAGGTGATGTACAGCTAATTAGTTAAAAAAGTAAGTAGGATGGGGCAATAATTTGATAACTATAATTATCACGATATATATTTTACCGATAAAATGAATGATAATGACCGTTCGATAAGTGTTCGATAATATTTACGCACTATGCGTAATGCTGCGCAGACATTTTGCAGCCTGCCCTTCCGGATGCCACACGCAGTACAAAATTACAGCCACACAGTGTTAGTTGCACTTGGAGGAGTAAGAAAAAAAATAAGGTAAAAAAGGTCACAGTCACAGACAATGTTGACAAGAAACGTCACTAGACTTCAGTAGTCTGGAGCTACTGTACTTAGTTTTTTGCAATCCGACACAAAACAAAAAAAATTGCAATGTGCACTGCAAACTGCGCAAACTACTCGTGTCATCAAAAGCAGGCAACACCACAAATCTCTTTCTCAATTTAAAACAAAGCCACCCTTATGAAGATGCTAAGAAATTACAGACCCAAACAGATGTTGGTAACACCCCCCCCCCCCCCCCCCCCCCCCCCCCCCCCCCCCCACCAATACTTGCTCCCCCCCCCCCCCCCCCCCCCCAAACCTTTAATTATCCATGCTTAATCAGTCATCGATAAGATCTATTGATTAAAGGGTTATTGGCAATCAACAGATCATCAAGTAATCATTAGCATCCCTAATTAAGATATTAAAATTCTGTCACCATTAACTCACCTTTTCTTGTTTCAAACCTGTTTTAATTTTGTTCTGATGTTAAACAATCATATACAATAACTTGTAGGTAATGCCTTTAGTTGTTTAAAATATGAACAGTAAATGCTGAATTAAGATTGTTCATTTCTTTATTCTTTTTTATTTATGTTGTTAGAGAGCTAAAACATTTTACAAAATGTGTTAAATCAGCTGCACAAAGTGATTGGAATGCTGAAAAACCTTTAAAATTGATACATATAAATATTTGACATTTATCGTGATAATTGTCAATATTGACTGATTAAAAAATGTATTGTGATACTTTGTTTTCCATATCAGCCAACCCTACAATTTAGTTTATTCTATGTATTTGTGGTGGAGTTTATTCAAGCCTTTCTGAAATGATGAGTCTCACACAAATGCCGTTTGCAGTAAACAAACACACACACACACACACACACACACACACACACACACACACACACATACAGTTGCAATCAGAATTATTCAACACCCTGATTTATTAGCCCCCCTGTTTATTTTTTTCCCCAATTTCTGTTTAACAGAGAGATTTTTTCAACACATTTCTAAACATAATAGTTTTAATAACTCATCTCTAATAACTGATTTATTTTATCTTTGACATGATGACAGTAAATCATTTTTGACTAGATATTTTTCAAGACACTTCTATACAGCTTAAAGTGACATTTAAAGGCTTAACTAGGTTTATTAGGTTAACTAGGCAGGTTAGGATAATTAGGCAAGTTATTGCATAATGATGGTTTGTTCTGTAGACTATGGAAAAAATAAATAGCTTAAAGGGGTTATATATGGGTTAAATAGCTTAAAATGGGTTTTAAAAATTAAAAACTGCTTTTATTCTAGCCAAAATAAAACAAATAAGT
>CAIGQZ010032440.1:3294361-3310030 GCA_903798205.1 Danio tinwini | reverse complement strand
ATATATATATATATGAGCAATTCCATGCAAATGTCAACCTTGCCATGAAAAAAATTAAGTTTTGGCCTAAATAGGTTTGTATTTTACAGTACTCTAAAAATTCTCAAATGTCTCTGTCAATGTTTTCAAACAATTATATTTGATTTACAAAAGTCACACAAGTGGCAATTTCACATCTGTCACATCCATAACAAAGATTTTTCCTTATAAATATAAAATCAAATAAAATCAGTCATGTTTGTTCTATAGTGAGCCAACTCTTATCCTGTTGATTAGCATAGTTTTTTATTTTCGGTTGTGCAGTTTAATTCACAGAATTTCTACAAAGCATGTTGTATACTGTAAACTCGCAGACTTTTTTCATCACATCCATAAGGCATGTTTATTTTCCTCATTTAAAATATAAAAATGTTTACAGATTGATATTTTTCTGCTTCCACAACTCTGTGGTCAGTTGTTTTGGAAAATATAAACAGATGTTTCAATCTAATGTTAAAGGGCACCTATGGTGGAAAATCTACTTTTCAAGCTGTTTGGACAGACATTTGTGTATGTTTAGTGTATATACTGTCATATTGGTCATATTGATATAAACACAACCAGTCCTTTTTTTTCAATTTAACAACATAAAAACGGTGGACAAATTGGAGCTGTTTTGAGACCGACCGCAACTTGACGCAGGAGTGTGATCCCCCCGCCCACCAATATTGATTGACAGCTGCGTATTAACATGTCTCCGTAGTAACATTTGTTAATAAAAATTCTGTTCAGTTTAGGATCATCAGTCATCATCAAATGTGATCAAGAGTGAGTTTGACAAGTTTAAAATGTTTTAAAACAGTGCATGTTTGTAATGAATTACAGCGATTTACTTCAGCATTACTTCATCACCACAGCCGCGTGTCAGAACAATAATAAAAGACGCTTCAATCCCGGTTTGTGGACGTTAAATCAGGTTTATTTTGCACATTAACGTAACAGATATCCATACAGCAGTGGATATTAACCTGTATTCTGTCACATTTGTGTGCAAAGACAGTTTAAAGCTAAACACGTGCGCTGTATGTATGTGCGTGTATGTCTGCGCTGTGTGTGTGTGTGTGTACGTTACCTTTGTAACGACATCGTGTGTGACTCATCCTGCAGCTCCACACAACAAATGCACCAAATAATCATTGATAAAGCTCTTACTGTAGTTTTTGTCACAAACGTTACGTGAGATCTGTTTCCTTTATGTCTGTGTCAGTTGTCTGAGGCAGCCGAGGGTGGAGACTGAGGCACGCGCGGCAGGCACGTAGAAACGGTGGGCGGTTAGGACTAGCCTTAAAGGCGCAGTACACAAAAACAGCAAAAATCTATTGAGAGCTATAAAACACCATCTAGTGAAAGCTATAATAAATAATCTGATGGGTGTTTTGAGCTGAAACTTTACAGACACCTTCTGGGGACACAAAAGACTTGTATTAAATCTGGAAAAAGGGGTAACCTAGGTGAGATTTTACTGCAAATGTCACATCCATAACGCTAGAATTGCTCATATATATATATATATATATATATATATATATATATATCACAGCCTCTTGCAATTAACTAATTGCAATTTGATTTTGATTAATCGCACAGCCCTACCAAGGATAAAAGTTTTTATTTTCTAAGCCGATAAGGCTAGAAATTATACTCATCATTGTAATATCATTGTGCCTGCTGCAGCCTTTGGTAAGACAGCAAAGTTTATTGACTGTTACACCAGAATGAGAGTATAGTTCCTAGGCATATCGACCTTGAAAATAGCAACTTTTCCTTTTCCTGTATTAGTACATGATGTAACTAGAGAAGAATCCAGCTTTAAACAGGAAAAATTACAGAAACTCTGGTCATTTTTGGAGAGATGCTAATGGTCTAATCTGATTTAGTGATCTATGCTAAGCTAAGCTAAAAGTGCTCCTGTTTGACCTGGAGATCAGTTAAAAATGTTTGGGGAGCTGTAAAATGAGCCAATTTTCCAATAAAAGGAGTGTTCCTTTTAACCCTTTTGGAACTGAGCTTAAGGCGCTTGATGGTTTTCTTGCATCTATGCCAGGATGACAGACTGCAAGATGACTTTTGATTTAAATTTTTTTTTTTTTTAACCAGCTGGCTGGAATCCAGTGCTGCCACAGTGTCATTGCCAATTCCTCAGTGGCTCCAATCCAACTGCTTGGATTTAGCACTTTTCCCCTCCCACTGCTGTAATGTGGCCTTGCTAAGATAATGTATCTTTTTTGGAGATAAAGCACACATCTCAGCACTGATATTGATGTGGAGTTTACTCTATTTGTGAGAGCTCCTTGTTCTTGTTTTCTCCTGTCAGGGGCTACAATGCGAACTGTAGCTCACGCATGAAAGCTCAATTTAAAGAGTTTTCACAGGCCTCAAGTTCCCCGGCTGCTCTGCTAGAAACTGGATAAATTGACCTGTGGTTGCCGGAGATGTGGAGCATCAAAACAGGGCAAATTCTTCTTGAATTATTCATACATTAGGTCTCGCAGCACACTGACTTGCTTCTGGTGGACAGTGTCTGGGGTTGAGATGCTCCAAACGATCTCCTCCTCCTCCTCAGCCAGGCAGTGATCAGTAGTGACTCACCCGTGCTGTTATTTGGTCAGTTAGTTAATCTTCTTATAGAGTTCTGGAGCTGTAACATCAAAACCCAGAAGACTGAATTACAACACAGTTCCCTTGAGATTTTCCTCAGGGGTTTTCAACATATTAGTAAAAGAAAGACTCGAGTAAATGTAACTTGATGATAATTTTACATCTTGCTCTGTATTTTGTATTTTTGTAACTTGTATTTTGATTTTATTTTGATATTTTCTGATAAGTTGCTAGAAAATAATGTTTGTGTGTAAATGTGTGCAAAACGACCAAGTTCTGGATCTTTGTTTGATTATGATCCTAATTCATGCAAACATGTGACAATTTGCCTAGGCTGCAAGATTAAATGATATCAAAATTGTGATTCAGCAAAAGCTGCGATTCTCATGCACATCTTGTTAGGGAAACCTGGCTCTGTGATTAGTAGTAAATCTACTCTCTTGCGCAGAAAATGCAAATAAGAAATCAAACAGAGCAGAGGTTTTAACTGCTTCTATTGATTCATTGTGACTTATTAACACACAAGTACAAAATAAGCTCACTGATTTATTTCAAACACTCGACTAAAGTGAGTTTGGAGTAAAAATGCTATAAAATAAAGGGGTTGTTTTCATGTGCTTTAAGCTGTCGCAGCAAGTTACAGAGCCTAAGTTCGCTGAAGCAAACAGCTGTTGAATTGCTGAAGGATTATCTTTAGGATTACACAGATTAAATCATCAGGTTTTTTTTATTTTATTTTGTGTAGTTTTTCAATAAATGATGGTATGGAACTGTGTAGTAAATGCATGATTTGTTATTTTTGAGTAAAAAAAAATCTAATTGTCAAATAATGGAATAAAGCTTTATAAAGTGGATATAATCACTGAAATCTAGGGTAGTGATCCAATTAGAGTAGAGTTATAATGAAGTAAACCATCATTGAAATATCTTGACAGTTTAAATGAGCAGCATATCAACTTCACCATTACACCAGTAGGTGGCAACTCATCAAGCGTCATGCAGATCTAAAATATAGTTTTCAATATCACAAACATATATTGAAACCTCCCCCTGTAATGTGGGACAATATCATATATATTGGTATGATTTGATATTAGGTATACGTCTGAAAAATTATGAAGGAAAGCCACTGCCAGAAAAGCCAACAATCAATTTTGTCCTCTAAATAAAATGCATTTTTAGCCCTGGGTATGCTACTTTTTCCATGCATGTTCTGACTTGTGCTTAGCTGTGTCTGTGCATCTTTGAAAATACAGTCAATGGCAGTGTTTAATGTATTTACTTGTAACCTAATGCAAAACCTGTAACCTTAGTGTGTAACTTATATTTATTTTATAGTTGTGTTCCAAACTATAAATACTGAATGTCAAGTGAGTATATCTGCTTTTGATAATCGTTCTGACAGCAGTTGAGCCTCTGTTAACTTTGTTCTTGGTACACAGCAACATAATGTTAATTTAAGTTTTCTGGGCAAAAATTAGTCACATTCAAAATAAAAGTTTGTTTTGACAATATATTTGTGAAGGTTATATTTATTTATTATGTATATAAGATATAAATACACATACATAGAAATAAAATGTTATATTTACATTCATATATACTTTCTATCATATACTATGATATATATATTTTTTTTTTTTTTTTTGCACACACAAAATGTCAAAACAGACTTTTATTTTGCATGTGATTAGTCACAATTCATTGTTGTCCTGCACTAATTGACCCTTCGCTAAGTTCCGCCCTCCTTAGTTACTGTTGATACGCCTGTCAAGCTTTCGTGCCGGGCACGTCTATTACAATGTGTATGTGCCGGTGTCAGACATTCCCAAGGATACAATTAGTCATTTTTGGTGAACAGGTGAGATATCTGAGAGAGCCATTCAAAAAAGGACTGCAGCATGCATTATAGGGGTATATTCACAACTTAATACGCAACTGATTAGAAAATAATTGAATCAAAATGTTATCTCTTTTTTTTGTCAAAGAATCCTGATAGACTAATTGTTGTGCAATGAAATGTAGCGTTACTAACCAACGAGGAAACACGTATGGGCTGTGCTTCTAAATAATTAATTTATAGAAAGAAAAGGCCAGAAAGGGGAAATTGATGGATTTGTGCTAAATATTAGCATCATTGACCCATAACAATGTCCTGTACCTATAACTGTCAGTATGTTTGTGTGCTTTTTTTACAGTTTCTATTCTAATTTGCAGTTAAGTGGAAAAAAAAATACATTGAATTCAAATCAAAGTATAAATAGCAAAAGTTAACAAATAAGATTTTCCCTACCAGCAACTATTATTCAGACACCAAATATAAAAGCAGACAAAACAATGACTAAGTCTCTAAAAGACAGATGAAAACGTTGGAGAATTGTAGCTCTGTCATGGACATGTTGGATATAAATGACTAAAAAACAGCGGCAGGTGAAATATATTGATTAATCGTAAGTGCTCATTTTGAGATCACATTTCTGTTTGGTTCTATTGATATGTAATTTCAAATATTCGTAGCTCAAAACAGATGGAAAAATGACTGGATTGTGCTCGCTCTTGTAAGGGATTATACGGAGCAGTGCTCATAATATTAAGCAAAAAAAGAAAAAGACAGCTGTAAAACATAACCTGCTTTGTATTTTTGTAGGAAACACAGTTTAGATTTTTTTAGGGTAAGAGATGTCAGAGTTATTGCCGTCTATCACTGAATGTGAAAGGAATATCGAAAACAAAAGCAACTTAACCCCGCTCTTTAAGCGCCCCTCACACAGCTTGATCCATGCTGGCATTT
Organism: Danio tinwini; assembly: GCA_903798205.1. Classification (NCBI taxonomy): domain Eukaryota; kingdom Metazoa; phylum Chordata; class Actinopteri; order Cypriniformes; family Danionidae; genus Danio; species Danio tinwini. The sequence goes on along the minus strand of CAIGQZ010032440.1, from coordinate 3,304,602 downwards.
CTCCCCTTGGGTTTAAGGTTTTGGAAAGGGAAAAAAAATTCCACCACCCTGTCTAAACTTTTAGGATACCAGTATCAGATTTACACAATCCATATGCACAATGCTTTGGCTTGTTTCCCTCGCTTGAAAGCTTGACAGACCTCCTGCACGTAGCTACGGTTGCAAAGCCACGATTGGTGTGTGGCGGTTTTCGGGTGTGGCTTAGCGAAGGGTCAATTAAAAACGATACAGGACGAGGCAAAGTTATTAGCCCTCCGGTAATATTTTTGTTCTTTTTCAAAAATGTCCCAGGTGATGTTTGACAGAGCAAGAACATTTTGACAGTATTTCCTAGCAATTTGCCTTTTTCTGGAGAAAGTCTTGATTCTTTTAGTTTGGGTGTATTAAATATTTAATTTCTGTAAATTTCTTTGGTCAAAATTATTATCCTTCTGGCTATAGAACAAACCACCGTTCCCCAATGACTTGCCTAATTAACAAACTTTCCTAGTTAACCTAATCAACCCAGTTAAGCCTTTAAATTGCACTTCAAGCTGAATAGTATCTTGAGAAATAACTATTAAAATATTATGTACTGTTATCATGGCTGAGAAAAAATAAAGTTGGAGTTATTATGAATTTATTTTTCTAAACTACTGTGGTTTAAAATGTCTTGGGGAAAAATTCTCTCCATTAAAGAGCACTTGGTAATTTAAAAAAAAAAATAATACATTTCACAGAAGGTCTAATAATTTAGCCTTTCTGGATATATTATTTTCTAAAACCTTTTGCAATACTACAGAATAGACTGTAGTAAGATAGAGGCATCGTTTGTTCATTAAACCTGTTTTTAATAATAATTATTATTTTTAATAAAAAAAATGCTATCCTTTGTTTTTCCTGCTCCTCTGTGATCTTAAAACCAAGCCACATTCTGAACTGTAATATTTATGTACCGTAACACCTCTGTTTAATACCCTTTAACTCTGTCCAGTCGCTTTAATTGAATAAATCTGAGCAAGGTCTGTTTTTCTCTGGGAAACTTGGGTGGTAATTTGTCTGAACCCCACCAGCAGTGTCTCTTCTATTCTCTCCTGCTTGCTCCTGTTATTGCTTTGTTAATCGATGCGCTCTGATTCGTTTCTCAGGGATGCCTGCAGCGTCTCGGAAGACTCACCTGCAGATCCTGAGCTCAGGCCAGCAGAGCCACTTTTGATGAGATTTTGGGAGGACCACACTGTCAACTACAGGTAGGAAGAGAGACGCTCGGGGTTTATTGCTTTACCAGTTGGAACGTTGTTGTTGTGTGGCCTTGCAGTCTCTTGTAATGCGCTCGCAACAGCTGTACGTCTGTCAAAGGACACAACACTGAGTAAACACGGTTTAGTCTTTAATACGGGCACCTGGTGGTTTGGCGGTAACATACTTCTGGCACTGACTTCTGACCTGATGCTGTGTGTTAATAGTCTCATAAATGGACTAGTCAGAAGCATTTTCCTGTGCAGAAATGACATAGTTTTGTGTTTTTTTAATTAATTAAAAAATTTTTTTTGTTTTTTTTAGTTTATTTTTGAAATGAGCTCTGTGGTTAACAAGCGATATATATTAGGGCTGCACAATATATCGTTTCAGCATCGATATCGCAATGTGCGCATCTGCAATAGTCACATCGCAATGATATGTTATGTCCAGTCTAAATTCTAGTTGACCAGAAGCTACAGAATTGTGTTTAATCACTGTATTTCTATGGAATTTATATGATTTATGCAAAAATCTTTTCTTTACTTAATTTTGGTCTTGTTTCCAGTCCAAATATCTAGATTTTATATCAAAAACAATATTATTTTACTTACCCCACTACCAGATAATTTCCTTAAAACAAGCAAAATCTCTTTATTTTCACATTTTTTCTAACTGTGAAAACTAAACAATATTTTTACTTTGTCTAAGAATTATTTAGATATTTGGACTAGAAACAAGACAAAACAAAGTAAGAAAAGCATTTTTTGCATTTTGATTATTCAATTTCTCTACTCGATCGGCAAAGGACCTTGAGCCGGGACTTGAACTCGGGTCACCATAAACACCTCAGAGTTACATGTCAACGCTCCAACCACTAGGCTATTGGTGCCGACCTAAATATATGTTTTTATAAATGATTTTTATTTTATAAATATGACTCCACTGAAAAACAAATCTGTAGACGTTATATTATATAAAATTTCTTAAATTTGAGGTAGAGTTTGATTTATTTTTATGTGGTCGTTTGAATGTGAAATTGTGTAATAGTCCATATGCATGGCAGAAATGTTAGCATCAAATAATTGAGTAGGTTTTACTTTATTTACTCAAAGCACATTTAGTTTGACTTTAATATTTACTCAAGTATCATTTTAAACATTTAAATATTTTTCTTTCTGTGGTATTCACACACACAGATGTACAAAGTCATTGGTATAACTTAATTTAATTGCCACACATTTTCACTCATTTAAATCCTTATTTTAAGTTATTTTCTCTTAATAAAACCCAAAAGCAAAATAAGTTTTGAATCATTGATGTCAAATCAATATCCTTTGAATTACCTTGTAAATTAAACTTGTTCGGTGCAGTTTATTCTTGTTGAGAAAAACGAAGTTTTCTGTTGATCAGTGCAGTTTTCCAACAAGCAACCCAAGGTGTTGAACTATAATTGGCTAAACTGGCAGTGGACGGAGTTACACAGACCAAAAAGCCTTTTTCACACAGTGATACCGGTAAATATCTGGAAAATTTTCGGTACGACTTTTCTGGTAAATTAAAAGAAGCGCTGTTCACAAAGGCAAGGATGTTCTGGAAATTTTCCAGAAAAGATTGATCACACATCTATTCCAAAATACCGGTAAATTCTGATGTCTTTAACCAGAAATTTAAACGGCTGCGCTTGTATTTGTAAACATAATAGGGGTCAGGCTTATGTTGACTGTTTCACTTTTTTTTAAAGCTTTAGCATTCATGTAGTTGTTTTTGTCTCAGAGACATCCAAAGGCAGAAGCGCGAACAACAGTGTGTAAACTTACAAATATGTAAGTGTTTACATATTTGATTACATTACAAATTCTGTGGATGGATGAGTATTGTAAACTACTTCAATGTAAACATATGGAGGAACACATTCGCATGTCGAGATGTACATACTGGAGTACTCCTTCACGTGCACAAGTGCCACAAGGGGCTACAGCATGCCATTCCTACATGGGATGCACATTATTAAAGGAGAATACCTGACTTTAGCATGATTTTTCAGCTAAACAAGTATGCTAACTTGATATGTTTCTTAATTAACTGCAAACATATTATGGTACTGTATTTTTATGACGAAGAAGAGTCAAAAACTTTAACTTTAATCATAGTAGCGATGTCAATAGGCATTTTGTATTTGATCTGCGAAAAGAAAGTGTCAACTCCATTTACTATTTGTTAGCACCTGAGAATATCTATTTGGTCTCGAATTAAAGTTCATCATCTGAATGTATTTGAAACATAGTTTGAAGCATCGTTTATGAAACATTTCCCTTCTGAATTCCGAGAAAGACAAAGAGAGACACATGAGTCACACTGATGGCAGGTACCAGTGTTTCTGATCCGCCAAATATCTGGAGCCGTGCCTGACTGTATCCCTCATGCGGTTCACATTCCTGCCTGTGAGAATGCATGAAAAATTAAATCGTAGATTCCTTAACAAATTGAAGCTCTGCCAATATGTTGTTTTGCTGAGAGCTGTATTTGATCATTTAGGTTCAAATGCCTGCAAATATTCATTACTGAACATTTTTTTAGATGTTTATAATGCATACCTGAACATGTATATGTAGCTGTGTTTAGGGCTCACTGATGGAGATATGATACACACGGGCATCATTGATCTTTACATCAACTCTTTTGTTTTTTACCTTATAAGAGTAAAGGTGGAAGATGAATTTTAAACTTTCATAAATAATTGAGAGACATCGGCAGAAGTGAATTATTAATGGGTGAAAAAGGCATCTCTTGATGCGTAGAGATGGGCTAACATCAGTGTGTCTTCGTTTCACAGAGCACAGACGTGTTATTCCTCTCATTAAGGAAAAGCTTCATGCTGGAGTACTTGTATCCTCTTTTATAGTATGATCTGAAATATGACGTTCCATCTTCAAAAGAAAAGATATTTTCTTTTGATTGGGTGCTCCACAATGTGTGTATTAAACATTGCTATGTACACAAGGCAAAATGCACAGATATTGATATTGTTTTACCATTTCATTATAAGAAGTAATGACTTGTAATTCTTATCTTTAGCAGCGATTTCTAACTGGTAACCTCCCTAAAACTTGTATTTTTTTAAAAATTAATGTCTAGGTTGATTTATTGATTATTAAATAAGGTTTATACTTTAAGTACCAATTTCCACTATTAACTACTGACTTATTACATGCTTATTATTAGGGATTGTCGATTTATTAAATCTAAAGTATGATATTATTCTACAGCTCTAATCCTACCCAATACCTGAACTTACTGCTGTTTTACTAACTGTTATTGAGCAAGTAATATTTATTGAGTTAAAATTCTTAGTTAATGGTTTGTTAATAGCAATGGTTGTATCTTACAATGAAGTGTGATCAGTTTATGACTTAAATAAAACTTTTTTTTTTCAGTCTGTTTACCTAAAGGTTATTCTTGGACAATTTTCAAAGAGTACTTAATATTTTAAGTGCATATTAGGGGTGTGATGATTCAGTAAAGTCACAATTCGATATGAATCTTCACGCTAAATTAACAATAAAATATTTTGGTATTGTATGCTAAAAACAAATTGAATTGCATCATTATTGTTATTTTACATACATATGGTAAGAAGTCAGTAGTTATATTTTTACAATTTGGCCTACTGTTGGTTAAAATGCTACATTTTCTATAGACTTGTGGTGGTGGAATTGAATAGGGTTTGAATTAGTACTGCTCTTCAATGCACAGGACAGTGATGACATCAGAAAACAACTATTCATAACATGAATTATTAGTTTTGCTAGACTTACACTGCTAAAAGTCTTGTCGCCCAAATAAGTTTTAGGAACAACAAATAAAGGCCCGTTTCCACCGAGTGGTACGGTACGGGTCGGTACGCTTTTATGGCCGTTTCCACTGTCAAAATGACCCAGGCTCAAAACAAACCTTGTCATTGTCTTGATGAACAGCCACAAAGCCAAGAATCTGCCGTGTCCTGTTGTTGTTTTATGAGGCCGTCTAAAAGTGTGAGCGGTTTTTGCTTTCTCCAGGGAGCTCGCGTTCGCGTCTAGATTTGATATAACAAACTTCTTGAGCTGATAATAATAACGTCCGTGTGTGATTAATGAAGCGTCTTCGACATCTGATCCATTCAGAAAGAAAAGGACAAACGCGAGAGTGAAGCGCGGAAAAAAAGGAGAAGTCCGACAGGATTACAAGGATTCCCGAACTCAAATAAGGACTTAATGTATGCTGTGTGTCGTTTATCTGTAATTAGTAACATATCGGAGACTGTAAGGGTCTGTATGTGTTCATATATGTTGCATTTATTTATTTATTTTATGTAATTGCAGACGTTACAGTAGGCTGTAACACTGTCATTGATCTGCAGTTATAATCAAATCATGTTCATAGAAATGTTAGTAATAAACATTTATAAACAAGTATTAATATGTTTAAAGCATCTGTTTTGTTAGAAGAGCTTCTCATATAATGTGAACGACCTGTACAGCTTTACTGTAGACATTTATTCGAGCGAGAATGACGTCGACTGAAACTCTCTGTAGTACACCACGCCCACCAAAAGGGTACCCTTTGTAATGGAAACGCAAGCTTGATAAAGGTGACCCGTACAGACCCGAACCGTACCGTACTGTACCACTCAGTGGAAACGAGCCATAATAACTTGACTTCTAGTTGATCATTTAGTATCAAAAGTTTATATGAAAGGCAAAGGTCTCTAGATTATGCTGATTTTACCAAAATAAAATATGATTATGCCTTGATTTATTTTTATTTTTTATTTAATTAGGACAGTAAGGTCTGACTTTGCTTAGACAAATGTCTTGTCACTTAACAGAAATAATGTACAGTATAAAATATAAAATCTTGGTGCAGTGGAAGAAGAATTAATATTACAGTATGTATGACTCCCATGAGCTTGGATGACTGCATCCCCATACATCTCTGCAATGACTTAAATAACTTATTAATGAAGTCATTTGGAATGGCAAAGAAAGCGTTCTTGCAGGACTCCCAGAGTTCATCAAGATCTTTTGATTCATCTTCAATGCGTCCTCCTTCATCTTACCACATCTTACCTCCTTCATCTGCTCAAAAATGTTCATGTCTGTTGACTGGCTGGCCAGTCCTGGAGCACCTTGACCTTTTTTTGCTTTCAGGAACTTTGATGTGGAGGGCTGAAGTTGGACAAGGAGCGCTATCCTGCTGAAGAATTTGCCCTCTCCTGTGGTTTGTAATGTAATGGGCAGCACAAATGTCTTGATACCTCAGGCTGTCGATGTTGCCATCAACTCTGCAGATCTCTCACATGCCCAAGTCAAGTTATTATTTGTTGCTCTTACAGCTGGGATTGATGACAAGACTTTTGTCAGGTTGGTAAGCTGGTCAGGTTGGACCATTTTCACTTGGTAAAATCAGGCGTTTGTCATTTATTAGATTCCCTCTTGGATTGCGTTATTTATATTGGAAAAGAATCAGTATCAACTAACAGTATTGTTATCGATGAAATCTAAACTTTATCCATCCCTGATAATAATTGTTCCACTAAAATGTGATATGGTAATTTAAATAAATGACGCATAGCTTCTGCTTCAGCCAGTGCCGCTCAAGTCAGTGTTTGCCATCACTTTGAAAAAAAAAACTGCAAATCATAATTACTACTTGTATGGCTCCTAAATATACACTGAGGTGAAACAATCTCACTGTGCAACAAGCTAAACCTTATTCACAATTTAATACCTGTTATTCAGAGCCTGTGCAAATGGCTCTGAGCATGTACACAAGTATGCACTATGAGTCTCTCGCTGGTGTGTCCTCTTTCCTTTTTGTAATGAAATCCTAGTGTGTCAATTTTGTTTTATTACATTTTTTTGCACCCACGAAGACAACATTATGGGTTGTGGTACATGAATATTTACAACATATGCATTGCCACAATTTCTTGCTATTACAATGTATCATTACACCTCTAGTGCATTTCTGACATCTTTTTTCATTGACGATCTTGAAACTTAAGCTTATAGAATGTTTCCCAAATGTAATAGAAACAGGTGCAAAGTTTGACTATGCAGCACTGGCACAATCAGCCAAGTGACACTTATCCTGAGTCTCTATCACACCGACCCCAGGGAAGTCGAGGCATCTCTGCATTGAGACCTGCTGCAAAAGACAATTTGACATATTCTAAGTGCAAATAGGTCAACAAATAAGTAATAACATGAACATCTGTTAACATTCGCATACCTACAGCGGTATGATTCACTTATCGGCGAATGATGATTTTTACATGACCTTTACCTTTTCAAGCTTTAAAGGAGAAAAGATTGAGATGTAGGTCAGTTGAGCAGATGACAGATTTAGAAGCACATTTAAAAATTAAACAGATTGCTATGTAATATGTGCTATGTTGTTTACATGCATGCATCAGGATCTAGGCTATACGTTTCCCAAAAGCATCATAAACGTGAGTAGATCATCGAAACCACTGTCACCAACGGTCGACTTAAGCTTAGAGCGCTTTTTGGAAGTGCAGGCTTTGTTTGTGCCAGATACCAAGCCGTGGCTTGACTTTGACTCAATGTAAAATGACTCTGGATTAAAGTGAATTACTTGGCAAGGTCTATGAAGAACTTGATTTTACCTAATGAAAGTTTATTCATGAAGTGACTAAACAATTAGTCTTGACTGAACTTGCATAAAGTGAAACACTGTATTTGTTAGAGCATTGTCTGCAGTATTATACACCTATTATTAGGACTGGGCGATTTGGCCTAAAATCAAGATCTCAATTAATTGAAAATTTTAACTAGATTATGATTAATAAATGATTATTTTATTTATTTATTTTATTCACAATTTTTTTCGACAGTAAATATGCTCAGAGATGAAGTCCTAGAGCTGCATGGTTCTGAACCAGTTGGAGTTTATGGAGAAGTTTAGAAGAAAGCCTAGTAAGAAGTGCATTACAGTAGTCAAGATGTGAAGTAACTAATGTATGGATGAGAATTGCTGTGTTATTGGTTGTGAGAGAAGGGAGAAGCTGAGTGATAATATGCAGGTGGAAAAATGCAGTATGCGTAATATTATTGATGTGACCTTAAAATGAGAGTGTACTATCCAAGATGACACTCAAACTCTTGACCTGCACAGAGCGAAGAATTTTAAATCTATTGTGAAATGATCTGCTTTTTCCAAAACACTTTCAAATCTATTGTAAAATGATCTGCTTTTTCCAAACACTTGACCGTAGAAGTAGAAATAAGCCACAGCCTTTACGAGAGCGGGGTCACGTGACACATAGGGAAAGCAATTGAAAAAATCGTCCTGGAAAAATTTTTATTGACTATAGGTTCTGAATGTCGATTTCAATTACTTTTTGATTAATTGCCCAGCCCTACCTATTCTACCTATCACCCTCGCCCTACCTAGTTTTTGTAATTATTATTTAAAACGTCTGTTGTGCAGTAATAATATTACAATAAATTGGGCAATTTTGATATGGAAGAGTGTAAAAAATAAAAGGTATAAAGCATGTCAAGTCTGTGCTAACAGATTGCACACTGCAGTGATTATCGTTTCAAGAACAGCAATTTTAGCAGCAATGCATCTAAACAAGTGAAAAGACTTCTTTTACACTCGTTCCTTTGCACTCATGTAAATACGATTAATTATGCACCCAAGATCATTTGCTCTAGACAATGAAGATGCCAAGAGCACTACACTTGTGCCGTCCTTGTCTTTTGTGCGAGTGTTTTTAAATGTAAATGCAAGCCTACAACTGTTGCGGAGGGCGCCTGGATTATGTCTATGATTACTAATGCAATAGCCTTTTAAGCCAAATCGCTGTGACGCTCAAACCGATCTCTCGGTCATCCCATTTTCACTCTTTTTCCTCCCCCGTTTTATCATTCGGTTTAGTGATTGTCTTAGCATGGTCAAGGTGAGCTTTCGCATCTATTCCTATTTTCAGAGTAATTTTCTGTGGATGTGACACGGTATGTGCTCAGTATATGGCCGGCACTGCTTTGTCAAAGGAAATGAAGGTGAGATTTCAAACAGCTGACAGCTGCATATTGGCCGGCACCTCTGATGACTGTACCAAACACACTCCAGAGTCATCCTGCCCTGCCAAATCATCACTATTCCACACTTGAAAGAGATTTTCTGACAAAGCAGTGGCCGCACAAGGCCCAGGTGGTCACGGCTCCTATGTCGATGTTGAGTTTCAGAGAGCAGGAGCTGGTGGGATCACTCGTTCAGGCCGGCTGCTCGGCATCTGGTATTAACATTCGCCCTGAGCCATACGGAAAAGCCTGATAACCTACTAGGCTTTTGTTGTCCTTTATCTGTGCATAACATTAATCTTGCTCAATTTTCTTTGCTAAAGAGAGTCTGGTGATAGACTTATGTATTAATCAATTGCCTGTTTATTTATGCTCAGATTCAGATTGGAAATTTTAATATGGGTTAGATCAGGGGTGCCTAAACCCGGTCCTGGAGGTCCGGTGTCCTGCAAGGTTTATTTCCAACCCCAATCAGACACACTTTGGCTAGCTAATCAAGCTCTTACTAGGCTTTCTAGAAACATCCATGCAGGTGTGTTGAAGCAAGTTAGAGCTAAAATCTGCAGGTCACCTGGTCCAAAACTGAGTTTGGACACCCCTGGGTGAGATTGAACATTTATATGGGTGTCCTACTTGGTTTATGAATGTGTTGCAACTGTAAGTTTCAGGAAAGCTGACACTAGAGCAGTGTTATTAATTTGAATATTTTTTCTGTCTATTATTATTGTTATTAAGGTTGTTTTTGTCCTTATTATTAAACAAATATTTTATTAGTAGTAGTAGTAATAAGAATCTTTTTTACAATCAAAAGTGGCTGTTATTAGGTTGTGTTTATCTTGATTTAAATTGTTATTATTATCATTATTAATCATTACAATAATATTGTAATGAAGTTACGCCACCTGGCCGCCGGGAAGAAGGAGGCGGAGA
>CAIGQZ010032440.1:3270031-3285657 GCA_903798205.1 Danio tinwini | reverse complement strand
ACACACACACACACACACACACACACACACACACACACACACACACAATGGGAATTGTTATACAGTAATTGAACTTTTATGTTTTTTACAGCTCAGGCAAAGTACAAAGGCCAATAAAACTGGCAAACTCATATACTCCTCTTTTCAGCAGTTAATCTCAGCAGTGTGATTATACAGTTGCTTCTCGCTTTTTTGCTAAGCTGCAGCCGTGTGAGCGTCAATTAAGGTGTAACGTAAGGTTTGACCCTTCCGAAATCGATGCCTGCTTTTGCTCGGCCCATCTAATTGGTAGTCAATGTGATGAATCTAGAGGGTGGCCAATCGTATTTGTTTCCTCTGAAATCCAATAGAGTAAATTCACTCTCCCTCTGTTCCTCGTTCATGTCAGCATGATGCATTGCTTCTGGCTGCGCTATAACTTCTAAAGCAACCTTCTCTCTCTCTCTCTCTCTCTCTCTCTCTCTCTCTCTCTCTCTCTCTCTCTCTCTCTCTCGCTCTCCCTCTCCCTCTCTCTCTCTCTCTCTCTCTCTCTCTCCACTCGCCTCTCTTAACCTAAATCACTCTTTCCCTCTCTCAAAGTGAAAGAGGAAATCTTCTCGTTCCCTAAAGCTACAGGGCATATAGAATATGCCAAAAAGATTAAAGCACGGGTTTTTTTTCCTCTCCCCCTCCAGTTGTAAAGACCCTACACAATAGCATTTGCTCTCATTTCTGCTTATTATTGAGTAGATGCAGCCTGCAGTTTTATGTAGGCTATGTATTCGTCTTTGAGATGGTGTCATGTTTGTCCTCTGTGATATGCTTTCTCACATTAATAGGGTCTAAGTTGTTACGGTAAGGTGTTCCCTTACGTCTGCTTATTTCTGTTAGTTCTGTTTACTGGCAGGAGAGTCTGATGAAGCTTTTAAAGAAGATTTAAAATAAGCTTACATATATCCATGTGGCTTATTACTACTTCAGTACATGGATTATTGTGCCAGAACCACTTCGCCGGTTCTTTTTTTTTTTCACTGCCTCTTGAGCACAGTCATCTCAAGCGCTCTGACTGCAGTCATGTGGGCATTGAGTCTTTTTGTTTGGAGAGTAAGCTATACAAGTCTTTTTTGCTGTAGAAAATGGATTTGAGCAGCAGAGAGTCTTGCAATACTGAAAGAGTCTTTTTAAAAGTGCACTGTATTCTTTTGTGTAATCAATGGTAATTGACTTTATTTAGAGGTGATTTGAGATATAATGTGATTAGATATTCTTTAAGTTAGGGCTGAGCGATATTGCAAAAAAAAATCACTATATCATATAATTCGATATTGATAATTAATAAATATTTTTTCACAATAAATTTACAAATATTATGATTTTTTTATTTAACCACTTTATTTTTTTATTTACTAACATTAGGCAAATAAATTTAATAGTTAAAAACAAAATTTTAAACAAAATATCTTACCTTTTGATAATAAAATAAACAGAAGTGTAACAGAGACTCAGAATAAAATTTTAGAAAGTGTGTGCTTTGGTAAAGGTAGATCAACATCTGTAAGATGTCAATACTAATGATACAGTAAACCTCAAACTCTGTAAACAAAACAAATTCTGATAGTCAAATCTGAGCTTTCAAGTAAAGGAACTAACCATCGTTATTCAAATACATTTTGCAACATTACAAATTGGATAGACTATATTACTCCCTATGCTAAAAACTCTTTCAGATGGGAAGCTAGTGGCTGGGATGCACAAGAAAATAAACCAAAAAACCACTCTGTTGACATCCTTGCATCCTTTTTTATTTACAATCTCCTCACTGGAGGATATTGGTTACTATAACTGGTTGTTAATTTGACCTGAAGTTGACCATTACAATGGGCTTTGCGCTCTCGCTCTCCTGCCGTCTCTCTTAACTAAGCGACCATCACTTGTTTTCTCAGAGGATGACAAGTTTATGGAGAAAAGTAAAAAGCAGTGCAGTGTTTGGGTGCGCTGTGTTTGTCTGAGGTAATTAGTCTGCCATTATTACTGAAATGTGCATGTTGAAGTGTGAAACAGATTGGTTAGTTCTAGTTGCATAAGTCGCGGTACGCTCCCAGTATTCGAAAAGGTTGAGATGTTTTCAACTAGGTGCATCTGGAAAATGTGTGGTAGTCACATGTGCACCGCTTGAACGTGTGCTTCGCTTCTATCCTCACGTTGTGCAAGTTGCGCGCCTCCATTGGAAATTAATTATTGGCATTGCTTCCAAGGCGCGCTCTCAGCAGCCACATTTTAATAAAACTATACAGTAGCTCTTTATATTGAAACTTTATACCAAACTTTTTTTTATTATCAATATTGACAATGGTGTTCAATCAATAAATATCGATACTGATTTTTGTCGCTCAGCCCTACTTTGAGTTCTAAATACTGATCAGAATAAGTATGTTGTTTAATTTTTACATAAATGTGTCTGTCATGCTGAAATTTTTTTTCATAAATATTGTGATGATTTATTTGCACACAAGTTATTTGAATATTTAAGGTATTAAGGTGGGTGTTTTCTTGAATTGAATGTTTTCTGTATAAATAATATAGCATTTTAATTTTTTGTTGACACTAAAATGGGACGTCTCAACTTTAAACCAAGTGTAGATAAAATTGAAAGTACTATTTTTTATTTTGTTATACATAATTCATACTTTACTTTAGAAAAAAGATACATTGCCTTGATGACAATACAAGTCTGCCATGATAAAGAAAAATCTTACCAATCCCAAACTTAGAGTAGTGTTTGATTTTATGTAATATCATAAAACATAATGATTAAGGAATAATATAATGACATAATGAATAACATAATCTAGGGGTTGTCACAATATTGTAATTTGATACCAATCGATACCGACATTTTAAAAACGTCCATTTTCCACTAACATTTGAGTGCTGTTGCTTTACTTAAAAGTGAATGCGTTGCGTAGTGCTTTTAATATTGTTAAACGTTTTTGTTTTGTTTGTTTTTTTGGAGAAATTAGATTTAAAATGCCTTCAAATTCTTGATGATAATGGGTTGAAAAAACATCAATTAAACCAACAAACTTAAATCAAGAAGTTTGCACATTAAATATCATTAATTTTGTTATACTTTTTTCACAATACTACACATTTTGCTTTATTTTGGAACAAATACATTATCTTGGTAAACATACAAGTCTACTATTATAACAAACAAAAAAAGCTTACAAACCTAAAATTCTTAGAGGGTACTACTGTATGTTTTTATTTAATATCACAAAATTAATTATTGGAAGCATTAAGGACCTGTTGTAAACGCTTAACAAATATTTAGGAGGAATTCGATTTAATAAATTAACACCTTCAAATTTGTGATGGGTTGAAAACATCAATTAAACCAAGAACTATAACTCGAGCAGTTTACACATTAAATACCATAAAGGATGGCGCAATGGTGTAGTGTAAAGTATTTTTTTTTTTCTACATGTTTTGCTTTTATTTTGGAACAAATACTTTGCCTGGGTAAACATACAAGTCTACTATAATTACAAAACAAATCTTACTGACCCCAAACTTTTTAAGGGTAGTGTATGTTTTTATTTAAGATCACAAAACATTAATTATTGGAATTATTAAGGACCTGTTTTTAAACTGTTAATATATATATATATATTTATATTTAGGAGCAATTAGATTTATTAAACATCTTAAAATTTGTGATTGATTGAAAACATCAATTAAACCAAGAACTATAACTCGAGCAGTTTACATATTGAAGGCACAACATAAGGATGGCGCAATGGGGTAATGTGAAGTGTTTTGTCAGCCCTGGTAGGATTACGTTCATATTAGAAGCAGATGATATCAGGATTTTTTTTTTCCAATTAAACAACGTGCTGCATTCCTGTGCCACATTTCAGCTGCTTAAACAGACATTTATAATCTTTAAGCCTTAACATTCCTAATGCTTTCCTTAATGACATGTAATCTAGATTATTAGTGTCGGTGACTGGTCTTTAGAGTAATACATCCATATTTACCATTACCCTTATATAGCGCCAGTCAAAATGTCCAATTCTATGTAGTTTGTAAATGTGAAAAAGAAAGGACTGTGGCCTTATCAGAGACAGTTTTTCCCCTCCTTTAGTGAAACCCGAAGCATCTTTTGTCCTGCCTCAGCACAAATAGAGCCTGGATAACAAGAGCAATGTACGAACTGACACGGCCACTCCATTGTTGTTTGTCTCCTAAGAGGAGCTTTACATAGACGTCTCATTGTGTTTCAGACACTGAACACCGATGGTGAACTGAATGCTGCGCTGATGGCCATCCATTACACTCGATCATATTAAACCCCATCTAATCATGCCTAATCAAGTCCGGCGCTTTGACACGCTTCTCTTTTAAACAACAGGTTAAAAAAAGACATGTAAGCGGTTTGCGCAGCTGTCCTGAATCAATCGAGCATGAGCCGTGGGAGATTAGACAGCCTGTTATATCCTCCTTTATGGCGTTGTGGTATTGTGTCTCTACTGAGTTTGATGGACAGAATAGGATATGGCAATGGCCTCAGGATAGTATTCAGAGATGAGAATTGAATCTTTTTGAAGATTGCAAAAGCTGTTTTTGGAGGGTGTTTTTCTAGCCACAAGAGGGTTGTGTGATTGTTTGTACATGGTGGTTTTATTCAATTAAGCATTCTTTATTCTGTTTAAAAGGAAGTCATAAAATATGTTGTCAGATATTTTGCTTTTATGTTATAATATAAATCTTTGTTCTAATATTTGTATAAATGAATGCTTACTATTATTATTTTCGCTCTTTGTGAAAAACAGTGAATTAATTTGGCGCACAACCAAAAAGTAAATACCCACTGTAGTACTTGGTGAACTTCATTGTGCTTTATCCATGCCCCACTGATTCTCAAGACGCTACACTTGTCTTGTCTAAATAGTAGTGCTGCACAATATATAGTTTCAGCATCGTATCACAATGTGAACATCCGCAATGGTCACATCGTGAGTATACTAGGCATGGGACGATGACCGTTTTGAAGGTATACAGTGGTTTTGATAGTCAAGGTTTTAAAACCACTACAATTATTTGTGTTATACCGTTCCTAAGGTATGTGTAAGATTTTTTATTTACATTTTTTTTGTTTTTATAGGACTATAAAATATCCAGTAGAAAAGATATCCAAAGATGCCATTTCATTTTAAATTGTAAAGAAATTAGCGTTTTTGAAACTAATGAAGACAGCAGAAGTCAATAATTCATTTTCATTATTTAGCCTGACATGTTTACTACTACAAAATTTTTAAAATGTTTCTCAAAAAAAATATATATTGTGTTCAAAGAGGGGAAAAGACAGAATTTTTTTTTTCCCAGAATATGTTTTAGAGCAGTAATCACAATACCGTGAAACCGTGATATTTTTTATCTAACGTTATCATTCCGTCAGAATCGTATACCGACCCATGCCTAAAGTATACGCAATGTTGAGTCTGGATTTTAATTGATAATTTTGCAAGTGTTTTTTGAGGCCTGTGACTGTGTGAAGGTTTTAAATGACTGTATACCTGAATACATTTCGACTCCTCAAAAAACTTTAAAATACTGTTCATATAATTTGTAAATTTTTCTTTATTGAATTTCCCTATGCCTGTAGATTGTTTTTTATATTTTACACAGATGCACTTCCCTACAGAATCATCCCAATCAATCTAAAATGATAAATTATTTCCAAATAGTTATTAAACAAAAAAAATTGTAATCATATCGCAATATATAATCACAGAATTAATCATTTTTCTAATATCGTGCAGCTCTACTTAATAGTGTTAATGAAATATTCCATGATTCATTCTTTGCATTGGTAAAAAAAACTAAATGAACAATGAGACGCAGCCGTTTAAGAAGTGTAAATATTGCATTTGCATTGTTCCTAACATATTTGTATCTGTAATATATTTATACACTGTGCACTTTAGAAGTGACCAATAATCTGATCAATATTTTATACGTTGATTGATTTCTCCAATCTAAACTGTTTCTCAAGTGAGTTCTCTTAGCTGCGTGGCGATGATGTACCACAACACTAAAGAGACCTGAGGAGAGGTGGGGATTAAAGTCTTTAATGTCTGTCAATTGATCCACCATAGCAAAAATATTTGTGGTGTTTAATCTATTTGAGACATTGTATTTTGCTTTGTGCATAACCGACATGTCACAGGTCTATTTTTCATCTATAAATGTTAGAAGGTCATGCAAACATATCCATTTGGGGCTATCAGATGTGGGCGAGTGAAAGACCTTAGCTTTGTGCAGGCGCACTAAAAAAGGCAAACAGAAATAGAATAGTGAGATAATTCAGTGTAAAAATATGCATTTTACTAAACTGTTTGTTGTTGATATTAATGTGTCTTCTGTAGAAATGTAAATCTACATGTGTATATTTAATGCATTATATCTCATAAGAAAATGTAAGCTTAGCATAGTTTAAAGCTCAAATGTTGTTTTTCTTATAGCAAATGTAGTAAACTTTAATCTTTATTTTATTATTATTTTTTTATTTATTGATTTGAACTTTTACTGAATTAATGCTAATGTTCGGGAATTTGTTCAGCTAAAAATAAAAGATAAAGCTGTAAAAAAACTAATTGGAAATCTGCATTGCTATAAGTATAGCCTATGTAAGAGAATCTGCAGTTTGCCACATCTTAGGCTAATGTGCATCAGATCTTCAGTAAACAGCCATCAACACCTCCAGCCATCTCCCTCTCCCCCCTGCACTTCAGATCAGTGAGGATAATGTGCGTCAGATCTTTAGTAAACAGAAGAGAGGGAAAGCACCAGGTCCAGATGGTGTTTCACCAGCCTGTCTGAGAACCTGAGCTGACCAGCTGGCTCCCATTTTCACACAGGTCTTCAACAGATCCCTGGAACAGCGCAAAGTTCCATCCTGCTTTAAATGATCCACTATCATCCCAATACCAAAGAAACCAAAGATCACAGGACTCAATGACTACAGACCTGTTGCCTTAACATCTGTGGCCATGAAGTCATTTGAAAGACTGGTGCTAGCACATCTGAAGGAAATCACTGGACCTTTGCTGGACCCCCTGCAGTTTGATGATGCAGTCAACATGAGATTGCATTATATCCTGCAACATCAGGACAAACCAGGGAACTATGCAAGGATATTGTTTGTGGACTTCAGTTCTGCCTTTAACACCATCGTCCCATCACTGCTTGAGAACAAACTGACCCAGCTGTCTGTCCCTAGCTCTGTCTGTCAATGGATCACCAGCTTTCTGATAGATAGACAACAGCTAGTCAGAATGGGCAAAATCACATCAGACTGCCGCACCACCAGCACTAGTGCACCCCAGGGATGCGTTCTCTTCCCACTGCTCTTCTCCCACACACCAACGACTGCACCGCAAAAGACCCCTGCATTAAGCTCTTGAAGGTTGCGGATGACACTACTGTTATCGGCCTCATCCGGAATGGCAACGAGTCTGCATACAGATAGGAGGTGGAGAGGCTGGCTTTATGGTGCAGATACAATAACCTGGAGCTGAACACGCTCAAAACTGTGGAGATGATAGTGGACTTTAGGAGAAACCCCCTGCACTCTCCCACTTACCATCATGAACAGCACTGTGGCATTTATTCAGTCATTCAGATTTCTGGGCACCACCATCTCTCAGGATCTGAAGTGGGACATTCACATTGATTCCATTGTAAAGAAAGCCCAGCAGAGACTGTGCTTCCTTCGTCAGCTGAGGAAGTTCAACCTGCCACAGGAGCTGCTCGTACAGTTCTACTCAGCTGTCATCCAATCCATACTTTGCACTTTAATCACCGTCTGGTTCAGCTCAGCTGCCAAAACTGACCTCCATAGACTACAGCAAATAGTCCGGACTGCTGAACGAATCACTGGCACTACTTTTCCTACACTTCAAGAACTGTACTCTTCCAGAGTGAATAAAAGGGCTCGCAAAATCACTTTGGATGCCTCGTACCCAGCACGCTACCTGTTGGTACTGTTACCGTCTGGTCGGCGCTACAGAGCACAAAAACAGCCAGACACAGGAAAAGTTTCTTTCCTCAGGCCATCTACCTCATGAACATTTAAATATTCTCCTACTGTGCAATAAACGTGCAATACTTTCTCATACGCATCGGTACACAGCACCTTATAACCTGTATATTTACAACATATCTGTACATACAATTCAACATCCAGATATTTTTGACTGACTGCATCTCTGTTTAATGTTTATCATCTTTTTCTTTTCTCATATTTAATGTTGTGTTGTCACTTGTCACTTTATGTACACTGGAAGCGTTGTTGCCAAAACAAATACCTTGTGTGTGTAAAGCAGAAACTGATTCTGATTCTGATCTTTTCTGTTAGTGAGTGTAAGAGGAATTGAGTTTAACTGAAAGTTAAAGAAATTAAAAAGCCTTCAAAGTTTTTTTTTTTTTTTTTTTTTTTTTACATTGCTTTGTATTTGTGCATTGTATTACATCTAATTACATTGTGTTGAATCAAATCAAATTAAAATTGAATTATTGAATTGTACAGCATCGTGATAGTGGAGTATCATATTGATAGCTACTTTTTATAGCTATGTATCTTTAATGTATCATATCATTGGCTATACAGTACATTGAGATGCTTATCGAATTGTCCTCAGTTTTAAGATGCACATCCCCAATAGATACGCTTTTTATTATTTTGGACTGTTGGAAAAAAAAAGAGGGAAAACTGCTATTGTGGAGCTGATTCAACTGATGTTTATTACAACCATATTAAGCTTAAACAAAGGTTTGCTTAGCTGGTTTTCCTCAGAAAACAAAATGCCAATCACTGCTGTATCATTCATAAGATATTTTGAGGAAAAATCTGATATTAGTCCATTGTAAAATGTGTATTGCAAAAAAATAAAAATAAAATCTGATGGGTTTCAGTTTAAAGTCATGTTTTAAACTGGAAACTTTGTATTGAGTTTTGAACCAGGCATTATGCATAATATGATATGATAAGATTTTTATTCAACTTTGTACTTTTTAACTGTTTTTAAAATATATTTTAAATACTTAAACCGTGATAAAGCATAAAACAAAAAAATCAAATAAATAAAATTGCATAAAATGTAAAGCAGGTGATAACATGAGCTCTGTTACCAAAGGAGGAGACCTCATTTTTCTCCACCTCAAACACGTATTACTCAGAATTAAACAAAATAAAATCTAGATTTACAGTTGAGGACATGCTGTCGTTGTCTCTCACATTGTCCCACAAACAACATTAAAATAGTGTAGATTAGTGTATGTTTTATATTCATTTTATAGTCATTTGACAAATTTTATTTTATTTGAGTTACGCAATATATTTTCCCTGGTATTTTGTTTCTTTTATAATTATGTAACTTATTATGTAACTGTATTTGTGAGAAGTAACTGGTAACTATAACTAATTACTCTTTCAGTGCCCAACACTGGTGATGACACACCCTTTTAACTCTGGTAATGTGATCCATTCATTTGCCAACAGGATGTTCAGTAGGAAATACTGTAGAGAGAGACTTAAATTTATTCAGTGATATTTGATTAGCTTGTGAGGGTGTCTTTCATGCAGTATAAATATTAACAATACATCCTAAAGCAGTCATCCATGCTATTATTGCTGATGCTCTGATTTAAGTGTTAATAGATCTGTTTATTAAACTGGGAGCTGCAACTTAGCATTTGAACTATTGACATGAATAAAGCATAAAATGGTTCCTATTTATATTAAATCATGTGACCTACAAATAAAGCAGCTAAAACAATGACGTGCCTGACCAGTTTGGATTTAATGGAGTCTAGAAAAGATTAACTGTGACTTGAAAACCACTTAATAATGGAATTTGAAAAAATACATCTTATAAAATATTGCTTTGCAATAAGTTTGAGCGAGTTCTAATACAGATAATGTACTTTTTTATGCCTTGAACTAGAAGGTCTGCGCACAAACTGAGAAATTTGATTTAGTCGACTCGCTCTATGAAATTGATTTTGTGTGATTGGCCTTCAGTTTAATCTCATTGGCAAACAGCTTCCAACATCCTGAAGATGAATTCACTGTTATCGTTGGAGGTAATTTGAGGGTCTAGTCTGCATTTTCTGACCGGAGATACAAAGCGACACGGCTGATATTTATTTTTCTGACCTTTGTGGCTCCAGTGTCCTCTGAAATAAAGGTGACATTTCTCTTTCTCTCTCTCTCTTTCTCTCTCGTCCCTCTTGTTTCTACTCTCTCCTGGTCTTCGAGAGCCTGCGGTAGTTAAAGGGGCTAAAAATAGCCTGGTTCCCTTCGTGTTGTGCAACCTAATTAAGAGGAGAGGGACGAAGGTGCTTCCGAGCATCTGGGCTCGGCATGTAATAGCTGCCCTTGTTTTTATTTGTTAGTGGATGCACACTGCTCTCAATTATCCCCAGTAGCATGGCTTCCCACTGAAGACATCCTTAAAGAAGCTGACGGAAGTTTTTCTGCACACGCTCCCGCAAGAGCTTCAGGATAAGCAGTTTCCTTTAACGTGGAATGTCATTTTGAACAAGGCGAGCAGCTTTATTTTGGGAACATAAGATGTTTGGTTATTGTTATGAGTTTGCAGCTTCACTTGTCGATACCAGGTGGATACGTATAATGTCTGCTTGCTTCTGCACTGAAATTTCTTCATGAGGTTGAAGGATTGATTCATCCTAAAATGGAAATTCTGTCATTGATTTACTCAACCTCTTAAATTATAAGACTTTCATTCATCTTTAGATCAAAAGTGAAAATAGAATTAATATTATCTAAGAGATTTCTTTCCATTCGAAAATCTATTCAGCTAAAACTGACTTAAAACTGACGCTTGCAATGAGGGCGGGTTTTATGTACAAGTAGTCACCGTTGAATCAAAACAAGCCATCAGAGTTGTTTGAAAACTATTGAACAGGACCCATTTTTGGGTCAGTTTAGAAAAACATTTTTAATCCACTTCAAATGTTGACCGTATATAACAGACACTGTATCGTATTAGTTTATTTAGAGTAAAACCAGTATTAATGTCAAGGAAAGCACTTTTTACTTAGGAGTTGCCAAAAATGAGGTGTTTCTGAGAGGTTATAGTACATGGTGTTGCAGAGGAACTGTGGGTTTATAATTTCCATATGAGTGGGTCAAGCTTTCTTTCGACTTTTGCAATGCAGTAAAGGCTTCTTGTAGCACCGGCTACAAACACAGCTTAAAAAAAAATTATAATAAAAATGTAAGACTATTTAAAATGGTCGTGTTACTTAAAAGTACAGTAGATGACATGTAAATGTGAGGAATAAACAATCACTTGCTATTGCAGTTTGGTTAATTATTATTATTTTAATTGCCTAAAAAAACACAATATAAGTGCATAATTGTTTTATCAGGTGAGTTTTTTTAATAAGTTTCAATTCATGTAATTAGGTTTATTAAAACTGAACAATTAGGGTGTAAACCTATTCTGGTTTGGTATGAACCCAACATTTTTGTGTGTTTTTCATATTACAATGCATTGACAATTCATTGCATTTTTAATTTTACGTCAAATATACTGTTTTGTTCTAAAATACAAGCAGTCAGACATATGATCTGAACCTTTCATTCATACCTGCTCAAAGAAAACACAATTGTTGAATATATCAAAATCAAATAAGTGAAAACATTTGATTATGATGCAAGCATTGTTTTCTGCTGCTAAGCAAATTGAGATTTTAACAGTGTGCCTTTAGCATTGACATGGGGCATCTTGGGATCTATTGTACCATCATTGTCAGTGTAGGACTGTTCTAACAAACTAACATGCAGCGAAATATGTCCAGATGTATGTTAGGCTTTTAAAATAGCATTTTTAATTACTCAGACACATCTTGCCTTAACCACTACCATGACAAATGTATGGAGCCAGATCAGTCTCAAAAATAATACATTTTCAAAATATAATTTATACATCCACAACACATTCACATTTCGATTCACATTTACAAAATTCAATTCGTAAGTCCAAAACACGATTCAAAGCTACATAAATCCAATTTGTAAGTTCAAAACCAGATTCAAAACTACACAAATCCAATTCGTAGGTTCAGAACACAATCAAAAAATACAGAAGTCTAATTCGTAAGTTTAAAACACGATTCAAAAATACACAAGTCAAATTCATAAATTCAAAACACGATTCAAAAATACACAAATCCAATTTGTAAACTCAAAGCATAATTCTTAAATACACAAATCCAATTCCTAATTCAATACACGATTTGTAAATGCACACATCCAATTCATAAATTAAAAACATGATTTGTAAATACACAAATACAATTCGTAAATTTAAAACATGATTCGTAAATGCACAAATTTAATTCGTTAAATCTAAACACGATTTGAAAATACACAAATCCAATTTGTAAATTCAAAACACGATTCGTAAATATGCATCCTTTTGGTAAATTCAGAACACTATTCGTAAATACTCAAAACCAATTTGTAAATTTAAAACACGATTCGTAATTACACAAATCCAATTCATAAATTCAAAACATTATTCCAAAATACACATCCAGTTCGTAAATTCAAAACACGATTTGATTTGGAAGTGCACAAATCCAATTCGTAAATTCAAGACACGTTTCGTAATACACAAATCCAATTCGTAAATTCAAAACACGTTTCGTAATACACAAATCCAATTCGTAAATTCAAAACACGATTCGTAATACACAAATCCAATTCGTAAATTGAAAACAAGATTCGTAAATACACAAATCCAATACATGAATTGAAAACACGATTCGTAATATACTCAAATCCAATTCATTTGGCGAAAATATTTATGAATATTTTACTTGTGAATTCACAAATTGTGTGTTGTATTTATGAATTGTTTTGAATTTACAAATTGGATTTTATAAATGTGAATTATGTTGCGCATGTATACATTTTATCTCATTAATGCATTATTTTTCAGACTGATCTGGCTCCATACAGATGGCATCAGAAAACTGTCAGTACATCATAACTGATCATTGTCCGTTACTAAACCAATAACAAATTCCATTGTGATGCATTGTAGAAACAACTTTGACAGACCTAACTAAACCACTTCTATTGGTTCTTGTGAAATGCACATGCTGTGCAATATTCTGTAATCAATCTCTGTGATTCTTGAGGAAAATCAAACTGTGGTTCAACAAGGAAGATTGAACCTTGTTGGTTTAAGAACAAGTTTTCCAGAATGCTGTAAAAATGTTAGCTAATAGATGTTTAAATCTTAATAAAAGCCTACATTTAATCTGCTTATTGAATAAAGTGGGATCTCTTTAAAACAATGGGATTACATATGGATTTATTTTCAGAGGTGTCATATTGGGGGTGAACAGACACTCGATAGAGGGGCATAAATATCTCAGATTGCATTAAGAATAAATTCATTTTTTATTTAGAAGATGAACAGAAGTCTCAAGGGTTTAGGATGACTCAAGGGCGAGCAAATGATGGCAGTTTAATTTTGGGGGTGAAGTGAACTAATCCAGAGGTGTTTTGAAAGCTAGTTAAATTAAAATATCTCCATTCGCCACTTTAACCCTGCAGATTGTCGCTTAAAATGAAATCGAAGTTTTTATGACTTTCTAAGTGTTGGGGTCAAGTTGGCACTCTCTTCACTCGTCTGAGCCATTAAGGTGCACAGAGGGATGAGATTGAGCTGACAGCTTATTGATTTCTTTCTGGGCTCGTGTCAAATATGTTTTCTAAATGATGTTTTGTCTTCGCTGCGGCTGTGTGTGTTTTTTTGGGTATCATCGACTGATGGAGGGTCATGAGAAGAGGATGGAAGGATTTGCTTTGATCCAATGACACGTCTCCAGGATATGAAGACTCCTGTAGGGGTTTCTTCTTCTGTGATTCATCCATGTCTGATTGGTGTCAAAAAACATTTGTTTGCCTAGTTGTTCTTTATATTCTGCTCACTCCTTTTTGTTTGTTTACCATCAGGATTGGCCAGACTCTGTGTAATTAGCTGATTTTGCGTGATTATAGGCTCGTTTGGGTGACACCTGCTAAATGATTGCTTATGGATTGTTAATAATCATGGTCATTTCTTTGTCAGTGTTTTCTTTTTGAGATAAATTAAACTATAATATGATTTTGACAAGTGGTATTTATTAAAACTTTGGTCTTCTCTTAAACAAAAGCAAAACAAAGGCAGTGATATGGCATTTATTATTATTATTATTATTATTATTATTATTATTATTATTATTATTATTATGTCATGAGCATAGTTTTCTGGCATCCATAATTGCCGTCTACGGCTTGTGTAATGGTAAAATTGACAAATCAGGGAACAATACATAATATAGAATACCAGGCAGAAAGCGATTACGCAAAGCAATGCATCCATATTCCAAAGTTTGCATTTCTGTCCGTTTCTGTTTTCAAACACCAGCACTTACAAACTAAAATGTGCTCTTTCTCAAAACTTTACTTTTCAAAAAGTTTCATAAAAGCGCTGCAGGCTTGATGTATGGTTTTAATAGCACCAAAAAAAGACCAAGCATAATCACAATCACTACACTATGCGACTGTTTATTTAAAACCATTTTTTCTAATAACGTTGACAGTTGTCACGACATATTAAGAAAATAACTACAGTATTTTAAAATCATTTAAATAAATTATATCTAAGATCTTAAATATAGATTAGGGATGCTCTGATCGATCGGCCGAATATCAGTATCATCCGATAATCACATTTAATGACTCGATCGGTATTCGCCAATCTGGCCGATCTCATGAACCACTCGCAAGGGTTAGTTTATAAGTTTACAAGCAGAGGAAAATGCACATGCACTCCCGTATATTATACAGTACATAGCCTACAGCAGTCACAACACCTGAGGAGGTAAATGATGTGTTGAGGCCATGTGTGCAAGTTCACTAAAAGCTTGCTGGAATTATTAGATAAAAAAACTTGCTTATAATTTTTTTACATTAACTTTTTCATGCTCCAAACTTTTACTTGATTGAGACATGGTACTATGACGGCAAATCAATGACAATATTAATCGAGCGCAGTGGTGATGTTTATGTGCGAGGAGAAGTGAACCGCGAGCATATTACAGGCCTACACGCGATGAAACTACAGCTCGCGCGCGCACAGGGGATCTTCACGCACATCATCATCATCATCATCTGTGCGCACGATGTACGCTCTCGCGAGCGAGGTCATGCCTACAGCGCGCGCGCGATCACTTCTCTCCGCTCGCTCGCTGGATCTTCTCTCTGCTCGCGCGAAACTTGGGATTTTGTCAGTCCTGAGGCGGGACTCGCTATACTTATGTCTAACGCTATTGGTTGCTTTCCTTTTCCGGAAGTTAGCCAGGATTGGACGCAGGTTAAGATGATGCACATTTGATCTGTATGCTATGGAAAGCTAGTTTGCCCATTAAATAAAAATACATAGGATATATATCTTATCATAATGTCATAATGTGAAACTATAATAGACTTTCAATAATGAGATATTTCTTGTACACTGTAAAACCTGATAAGTTCACAGAACTCAAAAATTATTGTG
>CAIGQZ010032440.1:3250929-3265031 GCA_903798205.1 Danio tinwini | reverse complement strand
TGTGTGTGTGTTCCCCTCAGGAAATCCTAGAACCATCATTTTCCACTGATCTTTATTATTAATATTGTTAATAATTATAATAATATACAAAGCTGCGCTGCACATGCAATATGCATTATATGGAAAGATCTAAAAAGCAAATACCATCTAAACTCTTCTGAAGACTCTTCTATTTCCTAGAAAGATTATCTCCAA
The DNA here is from genome assembly GCA_903798205.1 of Danio tinwini. Lineage (NCBI taxonomy): Eukaryota > Metazoa > Chordata > Actinopteri > Cypriniformes > Danionidae > Danio > Danio tinwini. The sequence continues at coordinate 3,264,836 of CAIGQZ010032440.1, read as the reverse complement.
GTGTCATAATGAGCAGTTAATCAGCATAGAAGTAAAACTGAACATAGAAGTGCTGTACGGGACAAATCAAATGGGTTCAGAAAGTCATTTTTACAAGAATTTTAGTTAATGTTAGTTGATTAAGATTAATCATTTTTATTTGACAGTTTCTCGAGATTAAATCCTCATAAAGCATCTCAGAAAGTTTCTTATGATTATAACTTGCAAATTATATATATTTTCATATTTAACGGTGTGATCTTTAACCTGCGTCCAATCCTGGCTAACTTCCGGAAAGGGAAAGCAACCAATAGCGTTAGAGATAACAAGGCGAGTCCCGCCCCAGGACTGACAAAAATCCTAAAAGTTTCGCGCGAGCAGAGAGAAGATCCAGCGAGCAAGTGGAGAGAAGTGATCGCGCGCGCTGTAGGCATGACCTCGCTCGCGAGAGCGTACATCGTGCGCACAGATGAAGATCCCCTGTGCGCGCGCGAGCTGTAGTTTCCTCGCGTGTAGGCCTGTAATCTGCTCGCGGTTCACTTCTCCTCACACATAGACATCACCACTGCGCTCGATTAATATTGCCATTGATTTGCCGCTATATGGTACATTCTTCTTTAATCATTTGCAATGTTTCCAAATTGCATTGTTTGTATTTTTTCTTTCTATAATCTTTATATCCATGTTATATTATTTTCTGTAAAGGTGCTACTGGCCATGACATGTTCACACCTAAATGGTTATAAGAGACATGTTTAAGGAATTATATGCAGCAATCTTAATTTATTCTCTTGGGTAAGTCGAGATCTCTAAAGTATCATACTTAGAGGGAAAATGTGATTTATGCATTATAAAGCTTGAAGCATTAGAATCAGTATTTGGTATTGGTCAATCATCATGACAAGGAATCAGTACTCGGTATCGGCTGCAACCCTAATATACCTGTAAAACCTTTGCATTTAGATTGTTACATTTTTCATATTCTTTTCATGACACAGTGCATTGACGATGCTTTCCATACACAATTTTAGATTTTACTTCACAGCACAAGAATTATTATATTTAAAGGTGCTGTATGTATGTTTTTGACACTTCTAAAGCATAAAAATACCATATTATGTGTGCAGATATTTCAAAATTAACATACTTGTTTAACTGAAAAACAATGCTGAAGTCAGATTTTCTGCTTTGAAAATGTTTTTACTGTGCCGGCACGCTGTCTTTGTTTAGATAAATTTAACCTGCACAATGCCAGTTTAGCCAATTATGTTTCAGCACCCCCCGGGTTGGTTGCCTTGTTGGAAAATAGTGTATTTCATTCATTCATTCTGAAAGGCTCTGAAAGCATGCGTCCGTAACCAAAAATGCGACCTCCTGTGGACAGACGACGAAATGAGACAGATTCAATTCCACATGAGGTTTACATTGTAACCGCGTGTCCTAACAACACGCTTTGTGACAAGATACGCAGTGAAGAGCAATTTGGCTGTTTGCAGACGAAACACGACAGAAATTTAAATACAGCATTTCAGAAGGACAGAATATGCACTCACTCATGAAACGGTAAGGTTTAGAATCTATTTATTACATGTTAACCCTCTTTAACATCATTAAATGTAGATGCTAAAATGCTGTTAAAAAGTTCAATTTCAAACAGTTTATTGTATTTTTAAGATCTGAGGTGAATTATCTGCTGCTGCTTTCAGTATAAGGCAATAAATGTCATGTAAAATGGCATTCAAACTCACATTGTTAATGCGAGAGTGAGTGGGCTTTAAAATTTACCCCTAAGAATTGGGACACCACTACAACACCTGCACACGTCATTATATGTCATCACAATCTCTTGCTTCATATGAGATCAGACGATTGTGACTGCTGTAGTTATCCCAGTTGTGTAATTTTTTGGTATTTATCTTCAGGAAATCACTGAAAGCATATATCATATTATCATAACGATCTAATGTGGCATTAAGATTGTAAAAGTACTGCACATTTACACCGTGGCCATATTTATCTATGTAAATACAAGAAAACAACACTAACATTATAGCAGACACTGTAAAAAGCTCATTCTCTGCCACTAGATTTTTCTGACAGGGTGTTCAAGTGTCATCAAGTGACAGAATGTTGTAGGACTGCTGTACAGGAGTTATGATTAGGGATTATAGCTCGTGAAATTTAGCGTATTTTATTTTAGCAGTTTTTTATAAAAGCATGACGGTAAAACACGAACGCGGTTATGAATGTATTAAAACATATGTTTGTTGTAAAAATTTGTAATAATGACAAAAAATACTAATTTGTGGCTCTCTTTACTTCCGGGTGCAGCGAAACTGCCGTTGAAGCTGGTGCATTCTGGGAAATTTTCTTACCCTTTGGTTTGGAGTGTGGTCCTGAAAAATCTTCATTTGAAGGGGTGTATACCCCTTCCCCTTAGTCCTACGCCTTCAAGATATTTCCTCTTTTGCGTGTCGTTGCTTTTATTTAGAACACAGTTTAAATCACTTGCTCCTGTACTCAAACTGGCATCCCGTCATTGCGTTTATTTTGATCCAGAAGTGCATTACCTAGTTCAACCACTGGGTGTCAAACTTACATACTGCACCTTTAAATGCATAATTTATAAATACATTTATATTTATATAATGTTTGTAATACAATTTTGTCCTTTAAAACAAGGAGGCAGATAAATGAACTGTACTTTAAAGGTAAATTTACCTCCTCAAAGAAAACACTTTTTAAAAGTATCAAGCAAAACTCAAGTTCATGCACAGAACAACATGAGCATTTAAAGCAAAATAAACTAATGTAAATATTATCCTGCTTGCTTTTTGAGCGTTGTCAAGCGAGTTCTTAAATGCCTGTGATTGGCCATTGTGTTCCTGCGCTCAACAGAAAGGCTCTGGCGTTTTTCACAGATGAATGATGCGGTTACAGACGGCCGCAGTTACAGTCTAGAATGTGCAGATATCACAGCTGATCCACCTATTTAAATGGATTTCAGTTTAAAATCGATTTATTGTGCAGCCCTACTGGAGTAGTGTGGATGCTCGGCATAACCATAATGAAACCTTTATGTTTTAAATGAAAATTAAAAAGCTTTTGTGTAAACGCCACCAAAGTTTGAATATGGGCTGAGATTAAAGGATAAGGGTTCTGCAATAAGAAATATTTGCTTTGAGTACTAGTAAACAACCAGTATGCAAGATAATAAGCAACAACAGTAGATAAGTAAAAATTGGTCTCCATTCTAAAGTGTTACCATTTTGTTTACTGGTAGCAGCTTATAGATGAACTATTAAATGAGCATTTGCAGTTTTCAATTTCAAAGAATTTGCATAATGTGTTTAAATTTAGTTTGCTTTATTGATTCAATTTACATTTTTTTGGTCCTAACTCATGCTAGTTGTAATCTCTGAGACTCCAGACCCTAACAGCCTGCGTCCCTCCACTGTTCACCCTCATTTGTAGGGGACAAGCTTCCTCCCTACCCGTAATCCCATTTCCCCTGTGATAAGACGGTCAGTTGGGTGTAGGATTGCATGTCTCTGCAGTGTGGTTCCTCGGGGTCAGTGCACTCCCAGTGAAACAGGAGATTACGCCTGCTGATTAGGACAGAACTTAGATCAGCAGTGCGGCGGACGCACTAATACAGCTGAATGCGGGCCATGCTGTGCGTGGGGTGGGGAAGGAGCTTTTGGCAAGTTAGCCTGTCCTCAAGCTTGGCAACGGCAGCAGAACGGTGGCAGCACACTGTGTGCAGACAGACTGGAGTGTTTACCAGTACAGTTGTATCAAAACTAGTGTGTGTGCGGATGGCGGGTGTGAGAGCGCACAGGATGGAGCTCAGCACACACACCGTCTGGCCTGGCAAGGGCGAATGCAGTCTTCTGAAGGAGACTGAGTGCCCTTGAGATTGGAGCCGCCAGCAGGGAAGATTGATTTGTTGCTCTCTGCTGCTTCCACCGTGCCTTCATACATAATAGGGACGTCGAGTGTCCCCTCCATTTCTGCCAGTGAAGAAAGCAAAGTCCTTACATCTCAAGTATTTTGGATCCGTCATGACTCCTCGAGACGTCGCACTTGTTTATTCATCAGTATCAACCTATTAAGCAAGATTTTCTCAGGACGATTGACCGCCAAACGGAAATCCGGCTGTGGTGATACCTGTAGTTGAGGTATATCTGCATCACTTTGCTGTCTGGCTTTCATATTCCCATCATTTTGTGCCCTGGCTGTAATGGCCTATAATTGATTTGAACTGTGAACTGATCTGCAAAGCTTCTTTTTTTTTTTTTTTTTGCTGTCGGCAGTGAAGTTTCAGGTTTCATGTGGTCCACTAGTTGCGCATTCATCTGCTGTTTCATCTGCACATTTGGTCCAGCCCAGATAAACAGGATTAGGGATTTAGGATTACACTTCACCGACCTTCTCCAGATTGTGCTGCGTCTAGGCCCTTTGGGTATCTAATGCTGTTTGTCAGTTCAGCATTTGAAGCCCTGAGGAGTTTACCAAGTGTTCGTCCCAATGGCATCTTTACCCTTTGAACCAAGCAATCTGCTAAATGGCGAAGCCTGTTTTTATGAAGCTCTTGTTTGCTCTCATCCTATCAGCCTCTTTATCTCGTTCTCGGTCCATTTCTCCAGCTCTCTCTCCATTCTATCCTGCTTCATTCAGTCTCCGGTGAAGCACTAATAGAATTGTTTTACTACTCTAAAAAATATTTAACACAATTGTAGCATTTTATTGGATGAGAATTAAATATTTAGATAAGTATTGCATTCATTCATCTTTTTATTATCATCATTTATGCATTCATTAATAAAATTAATATATATAATTTATTTTAATGATGCATATTTTCTATGTTGTTAAGTGTATAAATGCATTAAATTAAATCCAAATTAAAATAACACAAATTTAATTGGAAATCTTGACAGAGATATGTGCACTAGCATTATTCTGGACAACGATTATATTACTTTACAGACATACACTTATCTGCCACTTTATTAGATACACCTTACGAGTACCGGGTTAGACCTTTTTTATACCATTAGAACTGCCTTAATCCTTCATGGCATAGATTTAACAAGGTACTGGAACTATTCCTCTGAGATTTTGGTCCAAATTGACAGATAGCATCATGCAGTTGCTGCAGATTTGTCGGCTGCACATCCATGATGTGAATCTCCCTTTCCACCATGTTCCAAAGGTGCTTTATTGGATTGAGATCTGGTGACTGTGGAGGCCATTTGAGTACAGTGAACTCATTGTCATGTTCAATGACACAAGTCTGAGATGATTCGTGCTTTATGACATGACGCGTTATTCTACTGGAAGTAGCCATTAGAAGATTGGTACACGGTGGTCATAAAGGGATGGACATGGTCAGCATCAATACTCAGGTAGGCTGTGGCGTTGACACAATGCTCAATTGGTACTAATGGGCCCAAAGTGTGCCAAGAAAATATGCCCCGTACCATTACACTACTACCACCAGCCCGAACCGTTGATACAAGGCAGGATGGATCCATGCTTTCATGTCGTTGATGCTAAATTCTGACCTTACCATCCGAATGTTGCAGCAGAAATTAAGACTCATCAGACCAGGCAACGTTTTTCCAATCTTCTATTGTCCAATTTTGGTGAGCCTCTGCAAATTGTAGCCACAGTTTCCTGTTCAAATGGCCCGTTTCCACTGAGTGGTACGGTGCGGTTCAGTTCGGTTTGGTATGCTCTTATGGCCATTTCCACTGTCAAAAGGCGTACCGTACCACTTTTTCGGCACCCTTTCGAAAGGGTTCCAAATACGAGAAAGGGTACCAAATGGTGGAGCTAAACGGGTAGCTGAACGCTGATTGGTTACAGAGATGCGTCACGAGCTCGTGGAGCTAGCAAGAATGAAAACAAAGGAACCGGCATGTTTTCAATACACCGCCGAGACAACTACATGCATATAATAACGAGAAATGGATGACCCAAACTCAAAAAAAACTTTTTCGTTGTCTTGATGTACAGCCACAATTTCAAGAAGAACAAAATCTGCTGTGTCCTGTTGTTGCTTTACGAGGCCGTCTAAAAGTGAGAGCGGTTTTTGCTTTCTCTAGGGAGCTTGTGATCTTGTCTATATTTGATAAAACGAACATCTTGAGCTGATGATAATAACGTGTGTGTATTTATTAAAGTGTCTTTGACATCTGATCCGTTCAGAAAAGAAAAGGACAAACGCGAGAGTGAAGCGCGGAAAAAAGGAGAAGCCCGACAATACACAAAAGCTAATTGTTTTTAACAACCTAAATAATGAACAAACTACCACGTTCATCGCATTTTGGACTTTTTTTTAACTCTGAATGAATTACTCTCTAACAAAGACTACATGTGCTCTTGAAGATTACAGACACAGATGAGAGGTTTGCTCTGACTGGGCTATATTGCATGTTTATTTTTAACTCAAATAAGGACTAAATGTATGCTGTGTGTAGTTTTTTCTGTAATTGGTAACATATCAGAGACTGTAAGGGTCTGTACGTGTTCATATATGTTGCATTTATATATTTATTTTATATAATTGCAGATGTTACAGTAGGTTATTTCACACTGTCATTGATCTGCAGTTATAATCAAATCATGTTCATAGAAAGGTTAGTAATAAACATTTATACACTTATATTTATATATAATATATTAAATACATATTATATTTATATGTTTAAAGCATCTGCTTTGTAAGAAGTGCTTCTCATATGATTTGTGAATGACCTGTACAGCTTTACTGTAGACATTTATTCGAGCGAGAAAGACATCGACTAAAACTCTTTCATACACCACGCCCACCCAAAGGTTACCCTTTGTAATGAAAACGCAACCTGATAAAGGTGACCCGTGCCGACCTGTACTGTACCAGTAAGTGGAAACGAGCCATTAGCTGACAGGAGTGGCACCTGGTGTGGTCTTCTACTGCTGTAGCCCATCTGCCTCAAGGTTGAATATGTTGTGCGTTCAGAGATGCTCTTCTGCATTACTCGGTTGTAACGAGTGGCTATTTAAGTTACTAAATGCCTATCTGGCCATTCTCCTCTGACTTCTGCCATCAACAAGGCATTTGCGCCCACAGAACTGTCGCTCACTGGATATTTTCTCTTTTTCGGACCATTCTCTGTAAACCTTAGAGATGGTTGTGCATGAAAATCCCAGTAGATTAGCAGTTTCTGAAATACTCAGACCAGCCCGTCTGGCACCAACAGTCATGCCACGTTCAAAGTCACTTAAATCACCTTTCTTCCCCATTCTGATGCTCAGTTTGAACCGCAGCAGATTGTCTTGACCATGTCTACATGCCTATGTGCCTAAATTTATTGAATTGCTGTCATGTGATTGGCTGATTAGAAATCTGCGTTAACGAGCAGTTGGACAGGTGTATCTAATAAAGTGGCCGGTGAGTGTATTTTACATAGCTGATATACCAACATTCTCTTGTGACATCATAACCTTGGCTGTTTCATAATGAAGTGTTTTTAGTTTGCTTGCCTAGAATTGTCTTGGAGAACTGGCGTGTTACATCAGATATTCAGAGCAAAAAAAAACAATGATACGGCCCCTATAAGACTATTATTAACAATTCATTTCTTCTCTGGGAATATTGCATGTTATGATATCAATATTTAGGCCTAGATCACACGTCTTTCAGACCTGAGGGGATTACAAACACAGCTTTCATGTGAGATGGGTTTACCCCAAGCCAATAGCCCATAAAGATGGAAACATGTCCTCTTCTGCTAGTGTGGCATCCAATATTCGGTATTATTAGCTATTTATTAGCTATAAATCCAAAAGCAAGAATGTTCTTTGAACACATTGGCAGTGGGAATTGCAGGCTCTCTCTTTCAGACGGATTTGGATATTTATCGCTGAACATAGTCTTTGAACTTTAAGGGTTTTGTTTGTAGTCCTTTGCCTTTGAAAAATTAAGGTTTCAGCAAATTGTCTCCTCACGTCTTCAGTTTGGCTTGGAGATTAGAACACGGCCTCCTGCTGAAAATAAGCTCTGCATGAATTTATGTGCCAAAAGCAAAAAAACATAGCGTATAAAACATTTACAGCACGTTTAGTTACTTACTGTGCACACTTGTTTAGTCAAGACACTGCCTAGTGTGACAGTAGTAGTCATCTGTGTGGTCAAGACAGATAACAGCCTCTCAGTCAGGGTAATTGCTGCTATTTTCATAAATAATTTATTATAAGTCATTGTATGGACTGCTATTTTCATAAGAAAGCTGTTTATTAGGCTAGTTTCTGTTAAAATAAATATTCTGTCTACCTAAAGTTTTTAGATTCATGTCATATGGGAAACGGTTTGAATTTCCGCAAAGTAAAAAAAAAAAAACCTTAGTGTTCCATTTGTGACAACACTACATGCATATATACATACATATATACACTATGCTGTTGAGTGTGTAAGTGCATAAGTACATAGTGTATAGTGTGTCATTTGGGATGCAGCTTGAGAGTGCAGTGAATAGGAGAATGCAACAAATAATCAATCCTTTTACAATCCTATTTGCTGAAATTAAAAAAGAAAAACTCAACGATGGTGTTATCAAGACTTTCAGAGAAAGGAAAAATCATTTTGTGAGACGGCAGCCTTTTCTGTCCTGTCCTGTCCATAGATGCTGCATTAGAAATGCCTTGCATAAGTGGTAATTTGTTTTTTGTGTTTTGATGCAAAGATGAAATATTGTATACATAAATACATATAAATATACATGCGTTTTTTAAAAAAACTAACTAAATTTTAAAAACTTTTGTGGATTTAAGATGCTGTTTGACTGTTAAACGCGTCATTACAGTCGTGTCATTACATAAATAATGATAAACCAATTACAAACATTGATAAATACAGTAAAGCAACAATTCTGTTCAAGTAAAATACACATTAAAGTCTAGCAATATTCAGATACACAATTTTTTTTATAATCAAATGTAAAATAACACTGTATAGTCTACATTATATATTTTTACACAAATACAATGAATCTGTAGTTAGAAATGTAATCTCTTCTGCCTAAATACTTTAAACTCACTTGAAATCGTCACACAGACCCTAAAAAACGCATAATTGATCAAAGTTTTGGCAACTTCATGGTTAAATGTTGCAGTGAGTCTACAAATCATGAGTGATGTGGCTCCTGGTCAATATTAATAGCGGTTTGACATTGCAGATCCTGCGATGTGACCATTGCAAATGCGAATATTGCGATATAGATGCTGAAACCATATATTGTGCAGGCCTAGCATCTACTTAATTTGTTACATTTTTGACAAATACAGGATGATTATTGTGCATGTGTATTTCATATATTCTGAATAGCTGCGGAGCGTTACAGCAGAGCTATTTGTAAACCTCACAAATATGGTCAAAGCTGAACTTTTCATTAAAGGGGTAATTTCATACCACATACCTAACTAGAGAACAATTTAACTTATTTAATCAGTGCACTCTGACACATCAAACTTTTAGGCAAAAACAAAAAACTTGTATAACACTTTTTTTTAACAGCTTCCCAGTTTTTACAGACACAATCATCCTGAAGTCAGGAACATTTTGAATGTTGCTCATCTACTGAGGCTGAGTTCATTTCCAGTGACCTGCAGCTGGTGATTTATCTTTCTAAAAAATTACACTCTTTAGCTTTCTCCCTCTGGTAACTTTTCCCCCTCTGTTTTGTTTTTGTGCTCTATAAAGACACATCATGAATTAACAGAACCACACATATTTCTTTACGCGCCTGATGACAAGTTTAGCATGTTTTATTCATTATTTTAACGAAATACACAAATATTTCACTGACGGACAAAACCAGGACTTCTCTGCTTGTAGGTTGAGACGGAGCTTGTAACAAAACAGGGGTGGTCAGAGCCAGCATTAGTCTCAGTCTGACTACCTCCATTCATGAGCAGAAACAGACCCAACAGCAGCCGCCGTCATCATCATGTGCTGCGAACAATGTTTGTCATTGTGACCATTAAATGGCACTGTACCGATTTGGGCGGGGTTCTTTTGATTTTATTTTTTTGATTTTATTTTTTTTAGCTCTGCCAGCGGTTAATGCTCGGTAGAAACTAGTCCTGCGAGGCGAGCAGCCCAGGACGAGTAGCCAGGCATTGTCCTGTTGTCCTGGCACACAGATGCATGCTACTTGCTTCAGGAAGTGTCCTGTGGTTTGAGCGGGATTGAGTGGAGCCCCGGTGTTTGAATCTGTTCAAGCATGTCATCCTTTTTATCATTCCATTCTTCTAGCAACAAATTTAGCTTCAACATAAAACAGAAAAGAAGAGACTGTGAAGATAAACATTTGAATGCTACAGATAATTTTTCCCAACCCAGGCTCATTCCGATTACGTACCCCTATATACGTTTCTGAAGATCACCAAATACATCCCCGGAGCTATGGGTATTTTTTAATTTTTTCAGTTTTTGTTTTTTGCGGGTTCGCCAGAGGCCAATGTGTACGCTTTTTGAGATTTCAGATTTCTCTTACGAGTGCTATTCGTGCCTGCTCTTCTTGCGTAAATCCACAAGAGGCTGTTGTTGGCTGACTGACCAATAAAAAGCACAGACTGACCAGCACCCACCCACTTACCTAAACCCAACCGACAGTGTTTCAAAAGCAATCCAGAAAAAGAAAAACCTTCACAGCAGCCTGATTTTTCACACATTCTCACCCAGTTATTTATATGTTTGTTTTATATTCTGTCTCTGGTTTTTGTCTTACCTACTTTCTGGAACTGTTCTTCACAAGGTTATTATAGCTAACGATAACGAACAAAAAATTTAACAAAATTTTCAAAAATAAAAAAATTAATTAATTAAAAATAGAATAAAAAAATAGAATAAGCTAAAACTGTATTGTGTAAATACAAAAAAGTAACTACAATTATGACAAATGTATGCCTTTTAGAAGTAAATCTATTTACTTCGTGCTGCCAGGGGTTTGACCCATACAGAACCTCAGAATTGTTATGCCATTGGCCAGATCAAACCGGTTCCCCTCCAGTCATCCTCGCTGTTGCTCCCACAACAAAAACAACAAGTCATGACAGTCATGACATGACAGCAGCACAGTGACAGCATTAAATACAACCCGAGCAGAGACCTAAAAGTATTAATTTAGCACATTTGCGCCCAATAATGGGTATTATTTCTGTATTAGTGATCCTGATCACAAACGATTTGTTCTTTTTAATGGATCTTCTAAGTGAACTGGTTGATCTAGTTCACCAAATCAAACTGAATCATTTGAAATGATTTGCGTCTACAGTACCGTTAAGCACTTATCCACAAACTACTTTTTAACATGCTTGATACCCCCTCTGGCTCGAAGAAAAACAATATGTAGTGAGTTATTCAGTTATTAGAACAGTACACTGAGATCAGATTTGAGAAGCGATGAACCGATAACATTGTGCATGCGTGATTCAGCAAGTACATGAGAGCCTGCTGTTACATAACTAAACTTAAACTGCAGCGCAGGTAAACCGAGGGCTTAAATAAGGATCTGGCGAAACATACGTTTATTTCATTACAGAAAATCATTACAGTGAACAATGTTTCAGTTGGATTTCAAAACGTATATTGTAAAAAACTTTTCAGATCATGGTGATGTTTTAACTGACTGAAATTATGATTGCTGACTTTTTAATGTTCAGTCTAAACATGGTAAGATTGTCACAAAAGATCCTGTTCTCGGTAAAGATCCGAACTTCCTAACACTACTGTGTATCTAACCTCAAAAGCAGCCTTGCACACACTTTACTTAAGGCTAAATCTTTTTGGCTGTTGTATTATTTAAATTTGAGGATGGGTAGATAGTAGTAGTAGATGGTAGTGTTCATGTGTCCTCTAAGTACATGTTTCAAAAAAATATATCTTTGGTTGAGTTTTTGCTATACAATATTTATTCTGATGATTCTGAATCCTGCACCTAACAAATCTCATTATTTACAAAAATAAACCAATAAACCAAAAAATACTGAATTAAAACTAAGCAATTTCAAAATATAAAAACGAATAAAAACTAGTTAATTTACCTCTAAAATAAAAAAAAATGAAAAGACAAAACGAAATAAAAGCTAAAAAAAAAAAAGAAGAAAAATCCAAAACTATTATAATCTTGGTTCTTCGCCAGACTTGAACCCGTCATCACGGTCAACTCCATTCTGCATCTCAAATCCACCAGCGTATGCGGCAAGCCACTGGACAAACTGGTAACAGCGGAAAAGTAGTCCAAACAGAGGAAAGCGGTCAGCTGGTAAGCGCATAAAGAAACTGCGTCATACCACCTCGTATCGTTCGTTTTAAAAACGAAATGCAGCCATACATTGCTCTGGCTACATAATTTGCAATCTTCAGTAATGTATATAGGGCTATGTTTTCAGAATGCCTATGTTGATTTTTTTCTCCTGTCAATAGTTTAGTAAAACCGCCTGTGCACATTAATATCCTCTGCTTTTTCCACTACAGACCTATAACTTTTTTATTTAGTGCCAATCAAGTCCAGATCACATGTAGATGTCGCGCTTTTGATTTGTTTTCCAGTCTTGGTTTTATTGAGGTCGTAACTTGAAGCACATAAATCTTAAACATTTTACCACTATGGCACCATTTGAATATTAAAAAGCATTTAATTTTGAGATTGGATCTGTTTTAAAATATAGGAAGTTTTTGGACATTGTCCATACCTGTGATACAACTAACTCTGAAAAGGATTTCTAAGAGCCAGAGCTGACTATACAGTGTGAGCTTTTGGGAATGAAGGTTTGCTGTGCCCCTGAGATAGGGAGTGTTATGGAAGCTATCCTGCCATCAGAAAATGGCTTTTGTGACTCCCAGGCAGGGTGCATTTTTTTCACACGTCTGTTGGGCTTTGAGACTGTGAAAAAAAAATAGAAAGGAAAGAAAGATCTGGGACAGAAGAAACTTGCTGGCGTGGGTGAGATGGTGACGGCTTTCTAAATGTCAAGGTCCTTATTTTTTCATGCCTTGACACTTTTGTTTTAACACGTTTTTTCCATTCCTTGTTTGTTTTTTAACCTATCAGCATTTTGTTTATTTCTTTATTTTTGTTTTGCTATAGTCGTGAAACGTAAGTTGATAGAATCTAGATATCTATTATAGACAGTTTATTTTGTTTGTTGGAGCTATGTTTAGAATAGATCAGCTGTGAACGTGTGCACATAGCTTTCATAAAATATGACCTTTAGTCTAGCCTAATTAAATAAAAAGTGTCGTCATTTTACTTACCCTGACATTTTTTTAAACCAATATGACATTATTCAGTGGAAAATAAATGAGCAATATCACTCGAGTAGCCATGCAAGTAGGCTGTAGGTAACCACAGCCGTGTTTATATAGAGACATATTGCATGAATACAGGTGTGATATTGTCTCAGTTCGAAAGGCACTAATCTATAAATAAAGTGAAAAACAAACTTTGAGGTGGCTTACAAACTTTTTACTTCCTTCAGAACTAATAGTAATGAAATTATAAGGCCTTTGATCTACCTTGGAAATTAAATGTACCAAAAACAAGGTTGATTTTCCATTGATAACAATATCAATCTAGCAATTTAAAAGCATAATGTCATAAAGTATCACCAAATATGAGTGAATATATCAAATATGAATAAAAATGTATTAGTATTGTTTCATTTATTGTTCACATGCAAATTGAATCAACCAGAATTTATGAAATATATATAAACAATATACAATATATACATATACATTATATAAACCAATACACACACACACACACACACACACGTATATGTATATATAAACAAACACCTATATAAACAAAGAAATACATATATAAATACAAATATATAAACAAACACATGCACACACACACACACACACACAT
>CAIGQZ010032440.1:3217000-3250529 GCA_903798205.1 Danio tinwini | reverse complement strand
ATATATATATATATACATACATACATACACTTTTAATTTTATACAGTCTATATACTTGAATTTTTTTGTTCTGGGTGTGAGCAGTTTAGCCTCATGTCATCTGAGTCATACAGTTCAGAGCACGCAGTACACAATAGGCTGCTTCAGCCATCTCTAGTGAGGACTTGTGCATATTAAAGAACCGAGCTCTGAATAGGAAAGCTTTTTTGACTGTAATCCGACCTCTGACGACATGCTGATGGCTGTTCACGTTCTTCTGCCGGACACAATAAGAGCCCAGTGACAGGTATTGTGGCGTGTGAGTAATCCTGGTGTAAAGGAAAGGAGCTATGGAGCTGCTGGGTGCTAAAAACATTATTCTTTCATGTCCCTTGTGGAACGCAGCCTAGATTCGCATTTTTACTTTATAAAATCCAACCCTCCCCACCCTTCAGCTTAAGCACATGTTCTTTTCTTAACATCACCGCCCTAAAAATTCCTGATGGGGATTTTTAATCCCACAAGTCAACATGAGAATCAACAGCTGTTTCAGGATTGTGAACGTGACAAAATTTTTGCATCATGTATACCAAGCAACCTTTGATAGTGATAATATGGCCTTCTTTAAGGCTCTTATTTTTCTGTCTAGAGTTTCTTCTCCCCTTTATCATCTTTTTAGAGGCATACTCTATTGCTTTCTCCCATTTTTGAGGCAATCACACAATCTTTATCCTGCACTCCTACAAGGCTTTGATTCTTTGTTCTTTTTTCACATATCCCATTCACAAAGTGGGTCTGTGATGCCTTTGAAAGTTGACCTGTAATGCCTCCCAGACATGATGTGTCTTGTTGCTTCACTTCAGTCTTTCCTCAAACGGCATGTGTGGCATTGTATGCTTTTCCCTCTAGTTAAATGACATGTGGGTCAATGCCAACAGGCATATGTATGAACTGCATCTTTTGAAGAGATGTTATTGAACATGAACAAAAAAACTTGCCCTTCTGCATAGTAGACATCTGTAAAAGCCACTGTTGTGTTGTTTGTTTAGGTGTCTGCACATTATGAATGGCTTTCAATCAGCTGCTGGTTTTTATGTATGTTGACTTTTCAAACCTTAATTATCATTTTGTCTAAATATTGTTCACAATGTCTTTGAAAATTGCTTCAAAAGGTTTTTAAGTAACAACACCTTGAAGTTACACTTTCGTCAGCCCTCTTGCAAGATCTTGTCACACTTGCCAACAGCTTTGTGTCTCCCCTCACCTTTAGCCTTTGAAAAAACTTGCTGCAATCGCCATTAGTTTTATCCACATTCTGCAGAAGTTTCTACTTGGTCAATGTTAATCTGAATCCTACTCTACTCGTTCACCTGTGCCACACTTTGCGTTAAACCCTTCATTTAAGATGAAAAGATTAAATGACTTTTGCCCTTTTGAAGTGCATGAAGGATAGCAAGGATCACTTTTTAAAGCCCTCACTAATCAATACAAGCCACCTCCATTATCCCGTAATCCTGGCATTGCCTTTGTAAATACCTCTCTAGACACTCTTGGTATTCAGTGAAAAGAAACCCAGGTTGTAGGGCTCCCACGGCATCATGTGGGTTTGGCTTTTGCAGCCAACATTCGGATAGAGGTAATACAAGAGTTGCTCCTGTGGTCTAGCCAGAATTCATTGCCTTAGAGTACACAGATGCCTTAGAGTTAAATAAAATTGTGCACAAGTCACAGGACTAATTTATTAAAAAGGTGCACTACAAATCTTTTGGAATTAATTGCATTGAGTTCACTTTTACCATGCTTAAATTAATACTGTTTTTTCCTTCTTTTTTTTTAGGTAAATTCGAGTTGGCAACAATGCTTTGGGCATGATTTGTCTAGAGCATCAAGTGCAGAAAAGCAAGAAGCCTCCTTCAAGTCAGAAATCTATAATCTTCTCCACACAGAATCTGGAGATAAGGACTCAGAGAGGGTAGAGGAGGGGCATAGAGGTGTTGGGCAGGGGGCTGCTGGTACATGTGGGGGCAGTGCACATCCCTTGCTGGAGAGTGGAAGCCCACCTTGCCCATGCCGTCCCCTGCCCGACCCAGTCTCGCCACCCTCTGCAATGGTGACATGAGTGTGTGCATTACGGAGAAACCTGATTTCAACCCCTATTTTTTGTCTGTTTGGAAAACACATACAATAGACTTGTAAATAGAGGACTACATCTGTCCTGATTTGTGTGGTCGCAAGGTGATGATGCTGATGTGTGGACGTGTAAGGCGGCTCTTCCGTCAGCTCACGCTGCAGACCAGCCTGCTGCTGCTCTTTCTGTTCTGTATGGTTAGTGTCCTCATCTCAGCCTATTTCCTGTATGGCGTCAAACGGGAGCTTGAACCAGCAGGAGCAGGAGGTGTGGTTGTCCCTGAAGAAGGTACAGCTGATTGGGAAGATCCTCGCGCAACTCCTTCCCCACCTTCAGCAAGGGTGCTGCCTGCCAGAACAGCCAAACCAGCAGACATGTCTCGAACTGATCCTGTAGTGCTTGTGTTTGTTGAGAGCTTGTATTCCCAGTTGGGACAGGACATTGTGGCCATCTTGGAATCTGGGAGATTTCGGTATCAGACAGAGATTGCGCCTGGAAAAGGTGACATGCCCACACTCACAGACAAGAACCGGGGTCGATTTACATTGGTCATCTACGAGAACATCCTCAAGTATGTCAACCTGGATGCCTGGAATAGAGAGTTACTGGATAAGTACTGTGTGGAGTACGGCGTTGGAATCATTGGCTTTTTCAAGGTGAGCCATTTGTGTTGTACAGCTTGACCTTTTACAGCAAATAGTGTCACTAATGGGTGATAATGTGTCTCTTAATTCCGGTGGGTCAATCACTTTGAACTAAACAATCTCACAACTGACATTTTGCAGTCTGATTCTAATGTTAGCTTGCAGAAATATTGCCAGCAAAGGGAGGTTGGGGCATTATGCTAACCATTGCAGTAATGGCACATTACTGAATGTGAATGTCCTTGTTGATTGTCTTGGTTCTTGTTCTATGAGTAAGTTGCTCTTCAAAATCAGTAAGAAGAAATAATCGGCCCTTGAGTCTGTACATTTGACTATTACTCATTGCTGTCTGTAATTGGCAGCTTGTAAACCTCTTCTCCTAGTTTTAATGTATTGTTTGCCTTAGGCCAGGCCCGCTTTTATTACCCTCACAAGCTCGAGTGCGGCACACTAATTGTTAGCGGAGGTTAACCCAGTTGATGAGAGTGTTAGAGTCTTGCTCGCCTGCAGCAGAAAGGCGAGGACATCAACACGTCTTAAAAGGAACTGCATGAAACTTGTGCTCGTTAATTTTTATTGGCTCAGGCTGCTCCAATTCTCCTCAGAGCTGTTTTTACCCCAGGCTCGGCTGTTTACACACTAACAGGAGCAGTTCAATCTATGATTGGCTGGAAATGCTGTTTTCTTGTCCAGGCATTTAACATCCTTTCCTTGCTGGATTGTCATTGATTTAGAGATGCGATTGTGTCTCATAACAGACTCTGAAGGTATAGGGTTGAGCAGAACAAACATTTATTTTCTTTTAAAGAAAGATTCTGCCTCCAGTTCACTTTAGCAGTGGTGCATGCATAATTACATTCACATCAAGCATTGACTTGCACCTGTCAATGCCAAAATCATTTATCTCTTACGAGTTAGAGTCTGTGTTGGCATAATCTCTAGGGGCCGTATTAAGCCTCCAGCCACCAACCACACACATTTGCTCATTTCTGAAACCTAGTCAGCAAATGACCAAGCATTTTAAGGTATCATAAGGTGTGTCATGAGATAGTTACCTACTTTTTATCAGCTTTAAGACCTGCATGGCCTGTATCTATTTAAAACGTCAACAGAGTATTAAATTCAGATGCTTTTATTGTTTTGTTTTTTTCATCGGCAAACAAAGATTAATGTTGATAAATACTGAACGAGAATTAAGTTTGTGTTACTGAATCAATGGAGACAAAAACATGGGAACAGAGGCTTGAGTGAGGCATTGATTAAGGATACTGGTATGTGAACATCTCCAGTCCACCCTTTGTCTCCAAGTGCTGAGTGAAATCACCACCTCCTCCAGCAGTTTTAGTGTGTTGCCTTTAAAAGGAGGAGAAAATGTGCTAGATTCATTAGTGAACAGCACGTTTATCTAGAGTGTCCCATTGCTACCTCTGGTGGCAGAATAATGGCTGTGTTAGGGGATGAGCAGGCTACAGGCCTCTGTCCAAAATGTAAGGCTCATTGTGTTTGTTCTGCTTAGTGTGCCGTTTATCACCAATTGATCCAACTTCATACGGTAGATGAGTGTGAATGTTGTTTAAACAAACTCAGGCACCCCTGGCACTGCAAGGCATCTAATTCTAACTCTAGAGTACTAGTTTAATTCTGCTGAGAAAGTAGAGGAAGTACCTGAATAATACATTGGTAATATACTAAAGGAGACAGTAAAACAAATTTTTTTATCAAAAATCTAGGGCTCTATTTTTAATGATCTAGGCATAAAGTCTAAGGCGCATGGTGCAAAAGCATTAAAGGTGTGTTCGAATCCACTTTTGCTATTTTAAGGATGGAAAAATATGCCCTGCGCCCATAACTTTAATGAGTTATGGGTTTGTTTTAAGCATAACATGCATTAAACCAATCAGAGTCTCGTCTTCCATTCCCTTTAAGAGTCAGATGTGTTGCTCTATGGCGCCTTTGCTATTCACATGGCGGACTTTGTAAGTGGAAAAACTGAACGCTTCACTAGCGAGAAAACAGATAAACAGACCATCTGCAGCGCAAGGATTAAGAACGAGCCTCCTCCATTCAGCCTCTTTACTTTCTCTTTACTTTTACTCTTTACTCCTTTACTTTCGTGGATAAGGAAACGTTGTTGTATGCACTCCACTAAAAACATCTATTAGCCATCATATTTAATTTAGTTTAAGTGCAAAGTTTTGTTTCAAAACTAGTTCAAATTTCCAGCAAAGTAATAGAGTTATATCCAAACACACGTTCGATTCTTATGCCCCATATGGTTATGCATACATCTCCAAAACCTGACAGGTGGACTAATCTAAACTTTTTTTATTAAAACAAATATAAATATACATATAATAATAAATGCTGCAAATAATAATATTAAACAAATGCAATATCAATTAACTGAAAAAGGCATGAAGGCATGAAAAAGGCATGGAGGCAGTGATTGTTATATTTTTGTGGAAAATCTAAATTTTTGTAACATTTGAATCCTTAAATTTTTTTAATATGTAAAGATATTTGTGTATTGCTGTATATCCTGTGTGTATTAAGCAATGTGTAATGTTTAAACCCACATAGGCACATAACTACCATGCTCTGCACTGGATTTCAGTTCTTTAAAATAGCAACGCACCAACAATGCGCCTTAACACACCTCCTTTACATGCCCATGAGTCCACAAAGTTAACTCATAAATATGCTATTTAAAGGTGCTGTATGTAAGTTTTTGACTCTTCTAAAGCATAAAAATACCATAATATGTATGCAGATATTAAAGAAACATCCCAAGTGAACATACTTGTTTAACTGAAAAACAATGCTGAAGTCAGATATTCTGCTTTGAAAATGTTGTTTCCGTGCCGGAACGCTGTCTTTGTTTAGGTAAATTTAACCTGCACAATGCCAGTTTAGCCAATTATAATTCAGTACCCCAGGTTGCCTAGTTGGAAAACAGCGTATTTCATTCATTCATTCATTCATTCAGAGAGACTCTGAAAGCATGCGTCTGTGAGCAAAATCTGACAATGTCAGTGCAGTGGACAGTATCAGATGTCGAAATGAGACAGATTCAGTTCCACATGAGGTTATTAATTAGCAAATAATATAAATATTACAAACATAAACATTAGGTGAGCAGGTTACATTGTAACTGCGTGTCCTAACAACACGCTTTGTGACGAGATACGCAGTAATGAGCAATTTGGCTGTTTGCACCAGACGAAACACGACAAAAATTTAAATACAGCTATACAATATACAAAATGCAGCACAGAATATGCACTCACTTACGAAACGGTAAAGTTTAGAATCTATTTAATACATGTTAACCCTCTTTAACATCATTAAATGTAGATGCTGAATCACTCATGTGTTTAGTTCTAAAGTTCAGTTTCAAATGGTTTATTGTATTTTCCAGATCTGAGGTGAACTATCTGCTGCTGCTTTCAGTATATGGCAATAAATGTGAAGTAAAATGCCATTCAAACTCACGTTGTTAGCATTTAGCACTGAATAAAGCACACAAGGTTTACCTGAGGTGATCACTGTCATAGGTTTCTGTTGTTCAGCTGTGAGAAATAGAAGCCATTTTTAATATATCAATTCGATGTGTTGGTTAGAACTAAAACTACTTTTATTATGGAAAATATTTCCTCTATCGCGTGTCGTTGCTTTTATTTAGAACACCGTTTAAATCACTCACTCCTGTACTCAACCTGGCAACCCGTGCTTGCGTTTATTTTGATCCAGGAGTGCAATACCTAGTTCAACCACTGGGTGTCAAACTTACATACTGCACCTTTAAGCAACATAGTGCAAAACGTAAAAATAAGAGTTGTGCTGATCTGAAAACAGCAACAAATCTCGCCATATACGTCTTGTGCCTTATTGCGCCGGGTGTATGGTAAGGCCACTAATGTTCTTCACTGTGTATCCAAGCATTTACAATACTTTGTGAAAAGAGAAAAAAGTGGCACTCTACTTTCCTGATGTTTGATCTTAGCAGTTGAGATATGATATGCTAGCATCTAAAAACGGATTTCTGGATTGGAACATGATTTTCCAAACTGTACTTCAAGTGGCTTCAAGTGGAGCTTTTTTTCCAAGAGGGAAAACTTTATCTTAGATATTAAGAAAAATGGGTTATTCAAAAATAGTTCATAGATCACAAGTGTGCATTATGGAAAAAATGACCACAAAGAGTATGAAGGCGGGGGAGGGGAGTCCTTAACCTGTATGTGAATGTGACCCATTTGAAGGGGAATTTTATCTTGCTGTTTTACCAATCATTTCTCTTGTGTTCTGTTCTTCTTCCATTACTTCATCAAAGGCTAATGAAAACAGTTTACAGAGCGCCCAACTTAAGGGCTTTCCCCTCTTCCTGCACTCCAATCTGGGTTTAAGGGACTGTAGTGTCAACCCCAAGTCTCCACTGCTGTTCATCACCAAGGCCCGAGAAGTGGAGCATGGTCCCTTACCTGGAGACGACTGGACTGTCTTCCAGTCTAACCATACCACCTATGAGCCTGTGCTGTTAGCTCGGGGACGGAGTACGGAGACCAGTGGAGCTCCTGGACCACTTCATGCAGCTGTGGTTCAGGATTTGGGTCTACATGATGGCATCCAGCGAGTACTCTTTGGCAACAACCTGAACTTTTGGCTCCACAAACTGGTATTGGTGGACGCAGTGAGTTTCTTGACGGGAAAGCGCCTGTCATTGGCCCTTGAGCGCTACATACTAGTGGATATTGATGACATCTTTGTTGGGAAGGAGGGAACACGGATGAAGGTGTCTGATGTCAAGGTGGGTGCTTTTTTTTCTTTTAATAAGGCTCAGTTGGTTTGGTAGTTTACAATTTCTTTAATTTTCAATTTGGGTTCATGGGTCATATAATTTTGCAGTATACATACAATAAACTCCTGTATTCTTTATTGTATTACTTTTCCCCCACTAACTCCTTATCATGTGTTTTGAAATTTTAGTAAATGCTGGACATGTGAATTCTTCTTATTCAAATGGGCACGCATTAGTGAAGCATGAGCTGTTTAACATATTTAACATGAAAATAGGACACAATTTTCCATCATTTTCCAGCAAAGCTGTGGGAATTGGGTGCTGTGAAATGGTTAAATGTATGGTTGTATAATTTCCCATTTAATTAATTGGTAACACTTTAGTTTAGGTCACAATTCATGCTATTTACTACTGGTTTATTATCTGCCTATTATTAAGATATTACTGTTCATTTGTACTTAATAAACACAACTATGATTGACTAACTAGGATGAATCTTGCACATCATATAAACTATGATATTATTCTACAACCCTAATCCTACCCAAAACCTAAACCCAACTTCTACCTTACTAACTATTAATAAGCAGGTAATTAGTTGTTTATTAAGTTAGTAGCGGTAGGTAATGGTTTGTTAATACCATGAAGTGTGGCCTAAACTAAAGTGTTACCAATTATTGATATCATTATTAGAATTAGAAATTAAGTTAATGAATTTTAGGAATTTAATGAATAAATTTATTACAAAAAAGTTTGGTGTTGTAAAAAAGTAAAAAAAGATAGCTGGGATCTATGAAAATGTTAGACATTTAAGTAGTGTTCACACTTTAGAAATTAGAAATTAGAAATTTAGTTTAATTAATTCTAGGGATGTACCAAAATGAACTTTTTGGGCTGAAACTGAAAATGCTTTGTAATAATTTTATATACAAGTTATATGAAGTAATTTTGGAGGACTTTTAACTCAATATCCTAAATTATACAGGTAAAAAACACACACAAGCCAATAAAATAACATTTTATAGTACAGTAGTGCTATTGCAAGCAACATGAACAAGTACATAGAAATGTCCTGTTGACGCTGTATTTGTGTAAGCTTTGCTTTTCCGGTGGGCATGTGCGGTTCATACATAGCTAGATATAATGTTCCGTGTACATGAATAAAATATTCACAGAAGAATATTTAGCTATTGTGAACTTTGACTGTGGCATGCTTATACAAGCTACCCATTGGTGCATGCAGCTGCAGCTGCTCTATCCATTCGGTTGATATATCAACAGAATGTGGCACAAGCCATTGGAATGAATGGGTTTCATAGCACAGCACTTTCCATGTCTGGTGTGAAAGCTAAACTGAACACTGCTCGGCAGTGCGGCACAGCTAAATATTGCTTAAAATTTGGTGCATTCCTAATTTCAGTAAAATACACTTGCTCTGTTGAAGGTAATTTAAATAAATCTGAATGCTAGTCACACTTTACAGTAGGGTTTCTTTAGTTAATGTATTTACTAACATGAACTAACAATGAACAGTACTTGTACAGCATTAATTAATCATAATCAATCATTTACTAATGCATTATTGAAATCCAAGTTCATGATCGTTAACAGTAGTTAATGCAGTGTGCGTTAACATGAACTAACAATGAACCACTTTTTTTAGCATTCGTTCATTCATTCATTTATTCATATACCTATGGCTTAGTCCCTGATTGTCAGGGGTCGCCACAGTGGAATCGATCGCCAACTATTTCATCATATGTTTTATGCAGTGGATGCCCTTCCAGCTCCAACCCAGCACTGGGATACACCCATACGCTTTCACACACATTCATACACTGCAGCCAATTAGTTTACCTATAGAGCATGTCTTTGGACTAGGGGAAACCGGAGCACCTGGAAGAAACCCACATGATCACGGGAAGAACATGCAAACTCCACACAGAAATGCCAACTGACCCAGCCGGAACTCAAACCAGAGACCTTCTTGCTGTGAAGCAACAATGCTAACCACTGAGCCACCGTGCCACCTTCTTTATTTTCATTAACTAATGTAAACTAACATAAACTGTAATAAATGTTTTGTTCATTGTTTGTTCATGTTAGTAAGCGCATTAACGAATACAACCTTACAAGTGTTACCTCAAGGCTTAATCATGTTTTTTAGCTATTGATTAAAAATGCCAGCGTGAATGCTAAGAGAACCCGAACTAAATGTATCATTTTCTGTTTTGTGACACATCATTGAATATTTAAATCACTGGCTAAGTGAACTAGCAAAAACAAAATCCATATTTGTGAGTCAGGGATCGAGAGGGAATTGTACATAAAATAAAATGTTTTGAAGGCAACTAATTAAAACCAAGGGAAATGTATATTGTGGAAAAGAAAAAGAACAGGCATGGATATAAACTCATTAGGGGAACGACTAATGCACCTAAAAGGCAGAACATGGAGAAACTGGTTTGTTAGATCCATCCAACTGAAAGTTTTTTGTGGTGTGACAGCACATGCTCCATCACCAGTTTGTTTATTTGATTTTTTTTCTTTTGCAGTTCTCCAACCTCTGCTGTTGTTTTTCCAAACATCTCTTCTTTCCATTTCCCATTTTTATTATATTTTTTACGACTCGCTGTTCAATGGGCATACAAAGACTCGCCGCAAGCATGAATATTTCAAATGCAGTTTTCGGCGTCCTCCTTGTGAATCTCTTGTCTTCTGAGCGCTCCGATGCAGATGTTCAGCCGAGGGAAGGAATAGAAAGCAAACATAATCAAAGCAGTCTTGTCTGTCTGCGGACCTCTGTGCAGTTAAATATGAATCAGGCTTTTGATTGAGTCACACTGGAGAGACAGGCAGTCAAGAAAGAGCAGTAAACAAGTCAAATAAGAGGCAGATGTCGAGCTAAATCTGAGAGGGATAATAAAGCAAACCGAGTAGACCAACAGACAGCAGACATGCTTACGTTGTCCCTCTAGCACTGTGTTACAGCAGTGCACATACATACATGCGTTGGCGTGCGTCTTTTGGCTTTGTCTCTCTTTTGAGTTATCGTCTGCTATCCGTGTGCTGTTTGAATGTGTTTTGTTTGCATTAACTGGCTTAGGGCTGTTTATTAAATTACTAAACTCTTCATTTCAAAGGCACTACTGGAGACGCAGAATGAACTTCGGAACCATGTGCCCAATTTCACCTTCAACTTGGGATTCTCTGGAAAGTTCTTTCATGCGGGTAAGCAGACGACATTGCTAGCTAAACAAAATGGTAAACACATACTTGTTTGGTTTCTGTGAACTTTTTTTGCCCTTGTTCATTATCAGTCAAGCCTTTGCGATGGTTAGAATGCTGTTTTTGACAGTAGTGTTATCATTTTGTGTCTGTTTACTGATATTTCAGGCACGGATGAGGAGGATCTTGGAGATGACCTGCTTCTGTCATACAGTAAGGAGTTCTGGTGGTTCCCGCACATGTGGAGTCACATGCAGCCTCATCTCTTCCACAACCAGTCGGTGCTGGCTGAACAAATGCTGCTCAACCACAAGTTTGCGGAGGTGGGTGAGACTCGACGTCAAATACAAGAGATATGGGGATGCATAAAATTACTTATTATTTTAGTATCAAGTAATTGAGTTCCAAAAATTTATAATAACATAATAATAATATTATTAATATTTAAAGGTGCAGTAGGTGATCTGCCAGAATGCTAGCATTAGCATAATAGCTTTTTACGACCCTCCCTGCCATCCAAAGCCACGCCTCCTTAAGTCATGAACACGTGAACGCGCACTGATTAGATATAACACTAGACCATGTCATTCACCAGTTAGAAAACTTTATGGAGAAACACACTTTATCAAGCGTAGTTGTTGACAGGCCAGCGGGTGCAGGAATTATTTTTCCCCAAAACTGTCACTGGCTGTCACTGTTGTCACAAATGTGTAAATATAAATCTTAAATATAAACTTCACCTCAGTAAAGCTGGTTAGGCTTTTTACTTAACATTTACTTACGTTTTGTTATAAAACTAAATAAAAATGAGGTCAGAAAAAAGGAGTGCTAAAAACAGAAAACATTACACTTACATTTACGTTACCAAGGCAACGAGTGACTTTTCATTTTCAATTGTGCTCGCTGATCCTCGTACATCGCTTGTTTTTTTAGCTCCTTTTTTATTTGAACAACTAAGTGAATGCTCAGGTCTATTTAACCGACTAAAGTATCAATGCTGTAAAAGGTACTACATGAACTTGAAAATAGCCAATCTTTTGCCGCACCTTTTCAGTGGCTGAACAACATTTCTGTGCATATAAACTCATTCATAAACAATAACACAATCCACATAAGCTTCGCGTGGCTAAAATAGTTTTAAAACATACCTGTCTAAAAGAAATACTTCAGCCGTGGTGTCACCCTTCAGATGATTGTTTTGAACTGCATAACGTCATATTGCCCTCCAGCGTGCAAAAGTAATTCCGATATTGATTCAAGGTTTAGAAAAGTTTTGATTCTGCATTTTTGGCAGAAGCCCTTTCAGAAACAACCTTTTTTAATGCATACTAGGCCACATTGGTCTTTCAGAAAGAAGTTCAGATTGATGCAGAGTTTGCCTGATGACGTCTCTCTGTCAGTGGTAGAGCCGTGCTTCATGTGTACACGTGAATGACGTATCTGTCTGCTTAAAGAGGCTGCTCAGAAGTTCAAATTTAAATTTGTTTACAGACATTTTGAGATACTTGTTGTAATTGAGTTATTTGTCGGTCCGACAATATTTATTTGGATGAACATTTCTTTTGTTTTATGCCTTATCCAGAATATAAAAACGCATATAAATGCATTTAGATAATTTACTTTAATCAATACTATTGGAATGTAAAGAGACTTTCAATCAGCACAACAAAAAATGTTTCTGAAGACAATGACCTACTGCACCATAAAGTTTTATTTATTTTTTTTTTTTTATTAACTTGCTGAAAACAAATATGTACAGTTGTGTGCATGTGTGAGTGACTTAAATAGTTTTTAATACTTTTATACTTTCTCCAGAATAAAAAATATGATTGGAAATGCTGTGAAAATTCACTTGAGGAAATATAAAAAAAAGCATAAAAATTCACTGGAGAGCTAATAGTTTTGCACTCAGCTGTGTGCGTGTTGGTGTGCGTGCGTGCATGCGTGTGTATTGCTCTTAGATATACCCCAAATTAATTATATTTCATAAACAACTATACAGACATACATCAGAGTCCTGAAAAAGTGTCTCAATAAGAGGAGTGCTCTGAGTGGGCAATGAGAGGCTGAATGGACACTGACACATTGGGCCCCCCTTTACACTAATAGGTTTTAGTTTTAAAACGGCGAGATATATAATTAATCTTGTCTAACGACCTATTCCCAGACTTTGGTCTTTTGAATCTATGACTTGTTCTCAGGTAACATGTTTTGGCTGAGCGCAAAAATAAGTTAATATATATTAAATATATTAACTTAAGTAACCACAGACACTGATTCTGCACATTTGTCTAATTGCTTGTCTTTATTTCCTATATTGTATAAACTTATTGTGCATTATACTTTTATAATGACCATTATTGTTTATTAAAACTGATATTCAGCAAAGGAGAGGGTATGTTTCATATTTTTCAATGAAAATGAAAGAAGGCAGTGATGTTATATAGGCTCTGTTTTGTTATAAATATGCAAACAGTGAAGATGACGCTCATATAAATATGCAGCTATAGGATGCCTCAACATTTTTAGCGTCTGCTAAGTTGTTAATATCAAAATAAAAAATAGGCAGTTCCTCATATCATGTTTTCATTTTATTGTTAAGATAGTGAAACAACGTAGCCATGGTGATGCAAATGACGTTATAAAATAGCCTACACTGTTCCCTTTGAAGATTTACCCGACGTGATCTCGGGAGATTGTTTTTTATATATCAAACTTGCGAAGTCTGAACTTAAAAGAAAAAGATGCAAGACTAACCTTTGTGTAGGCTACTTAATATTGAGGGAAAAAGCCACAATCAGATAGGCGAATGTCTGCAGCTATGCCTCCGTTTTCAGATGTCTCTGTTTTTTTGTCCCATCCACATTGACACGAAGCAGCAGCGTTTTAAAATGAAAATGCCCTCTTCGTTTTTGGCGCTCGAAAACTCTGGCATAGTGTGGACAGAAGGCGAAAAACAAAAACCTATTAGTATAAACGTAGTCTGAAAATGTCATGTCTGAAATCATCAAAACACAATTTCAAATAGGTGCTATCCCTATAAATCATAGGTCTTAAACTCGATTCCTGTAGGGCTGCAGCTCTGCACGGTTTTGCTCCAACACTAATCAAACACAGCTGAGCCAAATAATCAAGGTGTTCAAGACTAGAGACTATTAAGCAGGTGTGAGTTAGAGGTGGTTGAAGCTGAACTATGCAGAGCTGTGGCCCTCCAGGAATTGAGTTTAAGACCATTGCTATAAATAAATTGCATATTTGCATTCTCACCTTACAAAAATATCCAAATACATTGTGGGCCAACAGCTGCAGTATTTGTCAACTCAAAATATAGTGACTTTATCCTCTGCTTGGCACTGGCTTCGGGAGGAGTGATACACATGCGTGAAGAGGCTGGAACAATGATCATTGTAGAAGAATATCCCACATCTGTCAGCCAATCAGATTCAAGAAACAGAAAGACGTGCATGCCATTTAAGCAAATATTCTTTAGAGACTCTCTCAATGACCTTTTACAACAAATAGATTGCGAAGATACCATGAGCAATAGCTTCCTCAGCGGGTTTTAAATGAGGTAATTTAAAAGGAAAGGTATAATCAATTCTAATGTAAACAAAAGCAGTTGATTAAGCATTTTCAACCGGTGATGTATTTGCTTTTAGTATGTTAAAGTATGGTCATTGGGAGAAAGGTCTGAACAATTAGTGACGCATATGCTGAATTTTTGACCTAGTTATGTGTTTGCTATTCATTTAGGAGCATGGCATTCCTACAAACATGGGTTATGCAGTGGCTCCCCATCACTCTGGAGTGTATCCCATCCATCTGCAGCTGTACGAGGCCTGGAAGAAAGTGTGGAGCATCAAAGTGACCAGTACAGAGGAGTATCCGCACCTCAAACCTGCCCGCTTCCGCAGGGGCTTTATACACAGTGGCATTAGTGTAAGAGCACAGCTTTTATTATGTATTTCAGTGTAAAAAAGCTGGGATGGAAAAGTGGGAGAATGAGATTAAGAAGTAAAACGATCTTGAACCGGAATCCTTGGAGCCAAGCTGTAGCAAGCATAATGTGGGTTGTTAACAAGATGTTGAATTTTCACTGTCACATATGACAAAAATGAATGTAATTAGTTTTGTTATCATTCAAAATGCGTTAAATGGTTAAACATATGTTTTTCCATGGACCTCTTGTTAAAAAACGGCTGTTATTGCAATAGTTTTTTTTGCATTATATATATTCTATCTCAAGCATAGTTCAACAAATTACAGCTCTTATAAATTGAAAAAGTAAATCATAAACTCATTAACAAATACATCAGGCCTAATTTTACATCCATATTTTTAAAAACCACAGGAACCCGATACATTTTGTCATTGAAATTTATATATTTTGGTGTGAAAGTATATGCTACAGTATATGCTAATTTTAAATCAGCAGTTCTACAGAAAACTTTAATAAGCTGAAGGGGCATATTTAAGATCATTTGACTAAAGCCCCCTATAATTCCCATTACATACAAATGTTCAGATTTTGTCTCAGAATTTTCTCCATATTTAACTTGACATTCTTTTTATTGACAATGTACAATAAGTCGTGGAGAAAAAATCTAATTGTACTCAAATTTTCATACAAAATAAAAAGCACTAAATAACAGGGTATCCACAGGGTCTTAAAGTCTTAAAGTCTTAAATTTCCAAAAATAAATTTTAGGCCTTAAAAAAACTCACTGAAATATTGTGTTGTATGTCCTAAATCATTGTAAACCGGTCCTAATTTTTCCATGTCCAAGCAAAGCTACCCAATCGGGCCAACACGCATCCGATCACTAACATTGCAAGTAAAACTTTTATTTACCACTGAAATATTATGTTGTAAAGTTTAAATCATTGTAAACAAGTCTTAACTTTCCTATATCCATGTAAAACTACCCAATCAGGCCAACACGCATCCATCAACTAACATTCATCTCAGTAAACGTTTACCATAAGTTTATTTATTAACACTATTTACCAAAATGGTTTAATAATCTTCCTTACAATAACATGTTTTTTATGTTTAACTGGGCTATTAGAACAAATCCTTAGCATAACCTTGTGTAAATCTGAAATGTAATTTATAATGGTCTTAAAAAGGTCTTAAATGGCACCTATAATGAATATCATCTTTTGTAAGCAGTTTGGACAGAACTGTGTGTAGGTATAGTGTGTCTACAGTCATACTGGAGTGATAGAAACACAATAAGTCTCTTTTTTTTTATTTCCTGATGTAAAAATAGAATCTAAATTCCTCCCATTTTGAGGCCCACTGCAACGTGACGTAGGATGCAGTTTCCCTGTCTGCCGAATTTATTGACAGCAGCATATTAACATGTCTCCGTAGTAACACAGATAATCATATCCACAAGACAAGGACGTGCGCAAAACAACTGGGATTAAAAGATCTGTTCAGCACTCTGTAATCATAAATCATCATCAAATGTGATCAAGAATTAATTTTACAAGATTGACACAATTTTAAAACAGTGCATGTTTGTAATAAATTACAGCGTGTTACTTCAGCTTTACTTATCACCACAGCTGCATGTCAGTACAATTATAAAAGAAGATGCTTCAATCCCGGTTTGTGGACTTTAAATCAGGATTTATTTTGTACATTAACATTACGGATATTCATACAGCAGTGGATATTAATGTGTATCCCATCAAATTTGTAATGCAAAAACAGTACAAAGTTAAATGTGCGAACACACACAGTGCATGAACTTTGTAACAACATTGCGTGTGACTCATCGTTGCAACTCTACAACAAATACATCAAATAATCATTGGGAAAGTTCTTACTGTAGTATTTCTCACAAACGTTATATACGATCTGTTTCTTTCATGTCTGTCACTGTGCTGTTTATCTGATGCAGCCAGAGACTGAGGCACACTATGACAGGCACGTGGGAACGTTTGGCAGGGAGAGCTAGCATTAAACGCACAGGCAACAAAAACAGCTACATACTGTTCAGAGCAGAAAATTCCAATATTGTGAAAGGTAAAATAAATAATCTAATGGGTGTTTTGAGCTTAAACTTTACAGACACATTCTGGAGACACAAGACGTATCTTAAATCTTAAAAAAGTGATAAAATACGTGCCTTTTAAAAAGTCTTAAATTTGACTTGAAACCTGTAGAAACCCTGAATAAAAATGAGTGTCCAACAACTAAGATAAATCGCACTTTATGCTACTGCTATTAATTGCAGTTTTTCCTAATTTTTGCAGTCACAACCTAGGACATTTTTACAGTACAATACATATATAAAAAAAAAACGTAACATAAAACGTAAAAAAAAACTGAGAAAGATTGGATAAAGTTAGTGACCCTTATATTTACTCAAACATTCGTTAATTTTCTCTTCAGCTTAATCCCTTTAATAATCTGGGGTCGCCACAGCGGAATGAACCGCTAACTTATCGAGCATATGTTTCACGCGGTGGATGCTGCAACCAATCACTGGGAAACATCCATACACACACACACACACACACACACACAATTTAGCCTATCCAATTCACCTATACCACATGCTGTGGGGGAAACCAAAGAGCCCAGAGGAAACCCATGCAAACACAGGGAGAACATGCAAACTCCACACAGAAATGCCAACTGACCCAGCCAGGACTCGAACCAGCAATCTTCTTGCTGTGAGGCGATTGTGCTACCCACTGCGCCACCGTGCTGCCTTTTTCTCAAACAACAAACTTAAAACTACATAAATGTATAATGTTTTTACAAAAAAACTACTTTTTTTCAACTACCACTGCACTAAGGCTCAATTCTGTATGAATAAAAAACATCTTGTATTTTTATTCAGACTTTATGGTTGTATTCTTAAATAATAGTATGTTGAATTCTTGTTCCAACTGGAATAGAACAATAAACCCCAGGCTATGTTGTGTTCGATTTGAGCTTTGAGTCCCAGCAGGGGGTTAAGGGCAAACTGTTTGTGAAAGTACAGTTTTATTTTTTTTTTACTTATCAGTTGTGCATTGCTTCAGGGGACGATGGAGAGAGTATGACAAAAGCTCGCTGAATCATGACAGAGCGCTTTCTCTGTCTGTGTGTAAGAATGCATTTCAACTTGCCATAATAGGCTGACAAAAAAAACATCTTGGGAATCATAAACTACATCTATATTGCTGTGTTTTTTTATGGATACAATAACCATCTAACATTTCCTAAGGCTGACATACAGCTATTTCCCAATGCTTATATCAAAGAAGGACAAACATGCATGAGGAAACAGACTTGTGGTACATATAAGCGTTCATGACATAACATGATACTATTAGCTCCATTCAACCATCACTTGATGTCTAATTAGATCATGCATTCAAATGCGCAGGCCACAATGTTGGGTTTGCTGCTCTCTAAGAGCACAAACATTCCTACAGTTCATTATTTGTGAGCTCTTGCGGGACGTCCTCCAGTTATTGTCCTTCATTTTTCAGCACTGAGGTCATACAGTCATTCAGTTCCCATTGCAGTCGAAAGTGACTCTCAAATGAGATTACGTGTTATTATGGGTTACCAAATGCAATATGTTTTTGTGTTTGCACATATGCAGCTGTGAACACCAATATATCAAATAATATCAAATAAGGACGTTTTCTACATAGCTTTAAGTATAGCATTAAGCTTACAAGAACTTCTTAACCATTTTTAAATCAGTGTAGAAGCAGTTTTTGTGTGTGTGTGTGTGTGTGTGTGTGTGTGTGTGTGTGTGTGTGTGTTTTTGTGTGTGGTTTTCTTTAAAAAAATCATTTTTATAATATGGAATCTCTGATTTATATCTCAGCAATCAAATCCAGGGAGAAAATGTAATGTCAAATCTTCCAAGACATTTAATACCACTTTGCTGAAAGGTTTATTTTTAGGACATTGAAAAAAGGCCATGAATGCATGTACCAAAGAAGCTAGTTTAATCAACTAATAGGTTGCATATGTCAGTGTTTCTCAACCACGTTCCTGGAGGACCACCAGCACTGCATGATTTGGATGTCTCCTTTGTCTGTCAAACCCATTTCAGGTCTTTCAGTCTCTGCTAATGAGCTGATGATGTGAATCAGGTGTGTTTTGTTAAGGAAAGTTGAAAATGTGCAGAGCTGGTGGTCCTCCAGGAACGTGGTTGAGAAACACTGGCATATGTCTTTTTTATATTGTAAAATGTAATAGTCAGTCACAGATATGTATACTATTTTTCCCCCAAATGTTGTTGAATTGCACACTGAATGGAACTCTGTCTGTTTCAGGTTTTACCGAGGCAGACTTGTGGTCTCTTTACTCATACCATCTTCTACAATGAATATCCTGGAGGCTCTAAAGAATTGGACAAACTCATAAATGGAGGAGAGCTTTTTCTCACTGTGCTACTTAACCCAGTGAGTGTTTTTTTATTGCCTGTAAATCAGTGTGTGAAGAAGGTTTCTTTAAAAGGTCTTAAATCAGAGATAACGGTCTTAAATTCATAAAGTTGTATCAGTTAATGTTGCATGTACTGCTACTCTTTTCTCCTTCAGCATTTTTTTGTTTCTGAAACCAATATCTAAACATTTTTTAAATCAGCATGCATGTACTTGAGTTGCAAGTTGTTGTTTTTTTGTAAAACAGACCAAAATTAATTGAATTTATCTTTTAAACAACAATAGCTCTGATAGGTTGCTCCCCAAATATTTACATTTATTTATGAATAAATGAAAGTATTTATGAATTGTTTTCTCTTTAAATTATTCTTCAGTGCCTCCCACACATAGACTTTACTTACTGTATATACAGATATATTAACAGCCACCCAAATGTGAACTTTTTTGTATCTGCTCAATATAGCCAAACATCTGCAATCGATTAATTATTGGAAAATAGTCTCTCGTTTACCAGTTTTGTTCTGTGTGCACGAGAACTGTCAACACTCCCACAGACAATCTCAGATGCTCTGCAAAGACCTAAAGAGACCTTTAAGGCTTTTATTTAAAATGTGTCCGGCCGGGGTTTCTAAATTTCTAAATCGACTTTTGCTTTTGCTTTTCCAAAGCTGTCGTTAATTGTATGCACACAGCAGCGAAAAAAAAAAACATTAAATATTTAATTCTTTAATCTAAACGACTCAGAAAAACTTTACTAAATACTCAAGAGAGAACTGCAAAATATTTGTACACTATTAGTAGTGGCTAATCAACTCATTTGCCATATTTAAATAATCTACAATTTTTATTGTTGGAATTATTATAATTATTAGAGATATTGTCTGTTTTTATTTACTTATTTTATTTATTTCTCATTTGCTGTATATTTTTTGTTTAAGGTCAATAAAAACATGTTTTATACATCTAAAATGCTTTAACAATACTATACAAAATGTCATGCCAATATAGCAACCTAAACTTGAATGAGAGATAGGGAGAAGTGGGTGCACATGGCTCCTGAATAGCATAAAAGAAAAATAGTGGATTGCTTTTTTTTATTTCAACAGTCTTTTTTTAACTTTAACCCATTGAAAAGAAACCATGCATAACAGTTTATTAATAAATTTAAATATTGTTAAAAATCAAATTATGTTTTGTTTGTCGGCTATAGTTAACAATTTATGTGATGTGGGTTAAAAGTGTGCTACAATCAAGCTACCACCGCAAGTATATTTCAAACCTGTGGGAAGCACTGCTCATTATCCTGGTCCTAAAAAGTCTTAACTCAGTCTTAACTAATAATAATGTATTTATAAATTTAGCTTTTTTTACATTTATAAATGATAGATTTGTTAATGATGCATTTTTATTTAAAAGATCACTGGATTACTTATAGCAATTATTCCTTTTGAAAACTTTCCTTTTTTATATATATATATATATACATGTGCACATTTTGTTAATGCTTTACTTATATATGTCATAATGTGACTTGTAGTAGTGGAATCTTTTTTATGTTAAACAGATTTGATTTTAGATATTTTTTTCAATATGTACTTTATTCTTCAAATGTCTGACCTGAGATTTTTTTTTTCACCAAGAAATGCTTTTATTCATCAAGGCCACATTAATAAAAGTAAAGACATAACATTACAAAGATTTTGTCTTTCACGTAAAGGCTGCTTTTTCGTCATAGCATATTAAATTCAGTAAATCATAATTTTTTTACAAAAAAGCAAAAGCAAACGATAATCATTAGAAATGTTTCTTGAGCTTCAAATCAACATATTAGGCTAATTTCTAAAGGATCACGTGACACTGAAAATTTAAGTAATGATGCTAAAAGCGAGTGGTTAGTTGCATTAATATTTGACATTTTGTCTGTGCCAATAGCCTAGTTGTCAGTGCACTGACATCTACTGCACTGCAGGCTTCCTGAGTTTGAGTCCAGACTTTCTGACCTTTACTGATCCCATCCCCCTCTCTCTCTAACCTTGCTTTCTGTCCTATCAGAATAAAAAAGCTAAAAATATCTTTAATAATTGACATTTCAAACATCAAAATAGAAATCTGTCATATTAAATGCTAATAAATTTTACTGTTTTACTTCTGGCTAGTTTTACCAGCCGGCAGTTAGCTCTCTGCAACTCTCACATGGTTGTCCACTGAAGCTAAGCAGGGCTGCGCCCGGTCAGTATCTGGATGAGAAAGCTAGGTTTTTGCAGGAAGTGGTGTTAGTAAGACCAGCAGGAGGCACTCAACCTGTGGTCTGTGTGGGTCCTAACGCCCCAGTAAATTGATGGGGATACTGCTCAGTGAGCACCTTCGGATAAGACATTAAACTGTGGAATTTCTTGTGGAATTGCACAATTCCATGTGTGTTCAATGAAAAAGGTCATGAGAGGGTTTTTCCCAGATATTAACAGGTGGAGTTTTGGTGTAACATCACTTATCAGTCATTCTGCAGTCTTTTTTCTGTTGCGCCCAAACATACTTCCTCTTTCTGAAACACTTCTCTGCATACCGGAACTGAACAGTTAAGTGCATCTTCAATATATTTCACAACTTCTACAAGCATCCAGCTCCTTATGACATGTCTAAATTTCTTGATAGACAAAAGTCTGGAGCAAGGCCCCCCGCACTATATTTATTCTTATTCTGCTAATTCCCTCTTGTCAGCAGTTTCTTCTAAGAAGTATGCAACAAAGTTAGAAAGAAGAATTATGTTTGGTTAATATATGCTATCATACAAAAGAAACAGATTAATTAATCTGTTTTTAGTCTAAGCATTTTTTGTAATTAAAAATTAAGACCAAAGTAAAATAATATAAATTCCTTTTTCCCCACAAAACTAGGTTTCTGACTCTTTGTGGTGATTAAAAAAAAAGTAAGAGTTTAACTCTAGCATCCTGACCAAAAATTGCCCTCTGGCCTCTGTCCATCATGGCCTACTAACAATTCTCATATCATAATTGGCTTCATCACTTTGTCTCCTCTCCACCAATCAGTTCTTGTGTGTTGTGCGGTCTGGCGCAATATGGCTGCTGTTGCGCCATCCAGGTGGTTTCTGCAAACTGGTAGTGGATGATGAGATTCAAAAAATGTGTAAAAGCGATTTGAGTGTCCAGAAAAGTATGTAAATGTACATGTAAATGTAAGAGAAAAAAAATTAAAAGCAGCCTGAAATATCTTACCAAACCCAAACCAGTGTTGGTTTTTAGGGCATCTGCCCAACCGTTTAACTCCCTTTTGAGGGTCTATCTCAATGTAATTTGCAACCTTTTCAAAGATTCCAACTAGATGTTCAGTAGGAATATCCCAAACCACATTCATTGCTCAGTGTTTAATAAAAGACGTTGTCATTGCACATTTATCCAGTAGTCCGAGCACTTCATGACTTCCTGCGCTTTTCTTTCAATCCAGATCAGCATCTTCATGACCCACCTGTCCAACTACGGGAATGACCGCCTCGGCTTGTACACCTTCAAGAACCTAGTGAAGTTCATCCAGATGTGGACCAACCTGAGCCTGCAGACTCTCCCGCCTGTTCAGCTGGCGCAGAAATACTTCCAGATCTTCCCCGAAGAGAGAGACCCCATCTGGCAGGTAACAGAGGAGCTCCGTCAGGGGTCTGGTCTGACCTGCTATTATTATAGCAAACAAATGCAACTTAATTTAGCGAGAGCAGATCAGCAGAGGTTGATCGGTGTTGCCGTAATGTGCGGCGAAAGCTTTCGTATGGCTGTCTGCACATTCACTCTGATGTACAAAGGGTGGAAATGGTTTTCCGTGTCGCATGCCAGGAAATCAGAGGATGCTATTTTCAAAATTGCTTGCTATAATTCAGTTGAAAGTTGGAGGCGATGCTGGAGATCAGTCGTTCTCTTTGTGTCTTTCCCTCCCTGCTCTCACCATTTCAATTCATCCAGTTCTTTATTTCTTCTAGTCTCACTCCTTTGTTTTCTTTCACCCTTAGAGCAAGAGAAAGTGGGAGCCTGAAAGCTCTAAATCCCTCTTTTGATCTCTCTGGTTTTTCTGTCAAGGTTGAGGTCCCATCTCTTTTTCTGTCGGCTCTTCAGCGTTCCACAGTTTGCCCTGCTCTGAATAATCTTCTTTCCTCTGCAGTGGTTTTCCCCAGAAATCTGCAAGCGTTCAGAGGAAAGATGCAACTTGGAAGAGTTTAGTTTAGACTTAACACAGCTTGTCTTGTGGCCCTGTTACATCATATGTTGAGCTAGTTTTGCAGTCTGCATCCTACATGACCAGCTGTCTTTAAAAGAATAAATATGGTTAACAATACTATAGGAAGTTTAGCACTTTGGAGGGTTACCTATTGGTCATGGCACTTAAAGGCGTTTTTCATGGGTTTGGACTATATGCCAGACCCCCTAGTTATTCAAGATTTTTTTTCAAGAATCAGAAAATGTCTAATACCCACTTTATATCTTAGCCAGGCAGTGAAAATCTCTGTTTTGTTTTTTTAAACGCAGTGATTTGGTTTCATTTTTGGTTTTCATTTTATTAAGTAGTACCTTTATTAATTAATGCTATGGGGATTTTCTGGGCTTCTTTTTTCGCCAGAGCGCCCTCTGGCCTTCAGACAAGCTTTACTGCTGATCATAGAGCCGTGTTTTTCTGATTAAATGTGCACAGTGATGTCATTCTGGTTAATCACCCAAGCCTAGTTAACTGTGTCGAACTGGACCAGAGGCACACCTTAAAGTTGTATAACGAATGATAAAATAAAAACACATCTTTATATTGTACAAACGTTGACTGTGTGAAGAGGCCAGAATGCAGCAAACATGTCCTTATAATTCAGATCTTATTATTTCCTAATATTCCTTATTGTCTTGTTATTGTTTGTTTTTTTTTTATAAATATTTATTGTTGGGAAAGAAGACCATAGATGAAATATAATGTCACAGTAATGCCACAAGTGGCAGTGTAATCATAAATATGATTGATTTTTAATAAGATAACTATAGAATATAATTATTTTCGCACAGTGTCGTCTGTTTTATTTCACCAGCGAAAATAGTTCCCAATAAACCTGGAGCACTTATGCATTACTACAGTGTTTTGGACCTGAATAAATCTCTGCGTCAATGATTCAATGATCCATTCATAAAAACAGACACTTGCTTCCTTTCTAAGTGAATCAGTCACTTTGAACTAATTGTTTAATGAATGAGTCAATAAATCACTCATCAGGTACTTCTCAACACTCACTGGCTGCTTAATATTTTTTATGAATAAATAATATTTTTTTATGAATAAATAATTTAAGTCTTTCGAAACATTATAAATATATTGATTGTATTTTCTGAACCATAATAAATTAATACAATTTG
This sequence comes from Danio tinwini, assembly GCA_903798205.1. Classification (NCBI taxonomy): domain Eukaryota; kingdom Metazoa; phylum Chordata; class Actinopteri; order Cypriniformes; family Danionidae; genus Danio; species Danio tinwini. Next base: position 3,225,953 of record CAIGQZ010032440.1, on the reverse strand, counting down.
AATTTATAAAAGTAATAATAATTTCTTTATTTATACATTTAAAATGGTAGTGAATATTTGTTTTTTTTTCATCCCCTTCCTCAAAACGTCCACTATTTTGAATCCATTGTCTTAAAGAACTTATTGCATTGCATTTTGGGATGTATTTGTAGTCTGCCAATAACTTCTACATGTCTTTTGAGTAATAATTAATAAAAAGCAGTTACAAAGTATGTGTAATATATGTATACTCATCTTTGCACCAATAAAATATACATAACAACCAAATAATAAGCAATATCTGCATATCAATTAATGTAATATTAATTGAACTTACAATAGAATATTTTCTCCCAAATTTCAAAAGGACATGCGAGTTCCTGAACATGATGCATGATGGGATATGCTCATTCTCAAATACCAAAAAAAAAGCACAAACATCAGTGTGGATTTAGTGTACAATAAAGACTAGGGATGTAACGATTCATTGTGAGCCATTTGAAAATCAACTCAAATATGTGACTATTTAAACCGGTAGAAATGTTGACTGTTGAACAGATTATCTCTTCTTAAGTGTATCACTAATACTTATACTAATTAATTACACAAGTAATATTAATTATTCACTTTCATAATCATGTTCAACTCCTGTCTCTATCCTACTAAATAATTAGTAATTTTATAATCAGTTTTTTCATCAGCAGGGGGAAGTGTAAATGTGCAAAGACCTCAGCTTATGCCAGAAAACAGAGATATTCTGATATTGCTTTTAAAAAATGTCAAATTCCAGCACAGTCACAGTTTTAGTTTGTTTATATTAATGAGTCTTTAGTTTGTATTATTTTCTCTTTCTTTCTTTTTTTTTGTAATTTGTTTTTAAAATAGCAATTTAGTTATGGCAGAAAATATATTATTTTGCAAAAATGTGTAGCATTTAAGAAAACAATGAAAGGGCTCTTCACCTTAAATTTGTTTTCAAATAATTTTCAAATACTTTTAGAAAAATCGTGATAAAATTTCATTGTGAGATTAGCAGTGGAAGAGCCAGAGGAGTGTCCAGGGTCCATCCCTGACATCCGATTGGCCACCTTGGGTGCCACCCCAAAATTTTATTGCTGCTGGCAGTTCCTGATGCTGATTGACATCTAATTTGTCTAAAGAAGTCTTTGAATTTTGCTGACAACACTCAAGCTATTTTCAAATCAATGATGAGCCGAAGACAAAAGCATGGTTTCAAGTAAGACGAATAATAATACATCATAATATAATATTTGAAATATATTGTATAGTTTATTATAAGGTTTGTTTGCTGTGGAACGTTTATTATCTGCTGTGTAAGTTAACGAGGCATAGCGACGACATCAGTTAACTTAATGAGATTAGAGAAATCAATTAGCTTTTTAGACAGTTAACGCTATACTTCATCTGTGCTAGTATTACATGCACATTCTATGTATATGTAAGATATTATGGTGGCTTGAGAATGTCAACATATTGTTACACTACATTAACGTATTCTTCTTCTTCCGTCTTCTTCTTCTTAGACTACTTTAAGAATGCATCTCCTCCTAGACCGTTCATATTACAACCACCAAACTAACTCCAAACCTCCAAACTATACTGAATTAAGTTGCTATATCTTTTCCAACTGATCCGACTTGTGGTTTTCCGAAAACTGTCCGGGAAATTCGGAAAAGTCCCATTGACTTAACATTGGACCAAACTTTGTGACCTCATAACTTTGTACCAGACTGATCATTTACCTCCTATAACCAATCTGCCAATCACTGATCACCTTTCAACTTACTAGCCACACCTTAGCAACCACTCACCGCACCCTAGCAACTGTCCTATAGACTTCCATTGTAAAAAAAAAATGCCATTGGCTTTACATTAGACAGACTAAAAATATACCCATTCATATTAACATCATACTAACCCATACTTGAAACATACTAATAATACTAGCAACATGCTAATTCATACTATAAACATACTAGCAAAAATGCTAATTCATACCAAATTCATGCTAGTCAAGCTAGTTTATACTAGAAACATGCTAGCAGCATGTTAATTCATACTAGAACCATGCTAACAACCTACAAACACCTTAGCAACCACCTAGCAACACCTTAACAACCGCAGAGCAACACCTTAGCAACCACTCAGAACAGCCTAGCAATGCCTTAGAGACCATTCAGAACACCTTAGCAACCACTTAGCAACACCTTAGCGAACACTCAGAACCTCCTATCAACCTCCTAGCAAGAAACATGCCAATCCATACTAGAAACATGCTCACGTATGTAAAGCATGCCGCACAAGTTTACCATCAGCATAAACTATAATCCCAAGCGTTCATCAGTAATAAATTCACCACCCATATGTGTTAATTCAGTGTAATTTTCCATTTAGTACTGGCGAGTAGTTAAGCAAAACTCTTTGGTCATTAGTGCCGCAGCGCAAGCTTTTCTTTTCCTCATTAGGACAGACAGGTGCTTGATTGCTGGCGGTTTGCGATCCTAATGCACCGTTTGACCGTTTTACATTTTGTGCAGGATTTTAATTTCAAGGCGAGGGTTAAAACCATTACTTTATTAGCATCTTCGGCTGCGCCGGATGAAGGGTTTGGAATGGTTGCTGCAGGACATCTTTCTCCTGAGATGGTTCAAAGCTCATGACAGGGCCTGGTTTATGGTTTATGCTTCTGATTTTTATCTGGCTAATCCCATAAAGCGGCCACCTCTGGGATGTTATTACAGCAACTTCTGAATTAATATAAAATCCTGTTGTTATTGGACTCTGCTGATGTGTTGTAAGATATTTGACATGCTTGAGTAGTTTGTTTTAATTTGGTCAGATAACAGCAATTCCTCCATAATGCCCTTTTCATGCTAATGCTAAATCTGTGCCCAGATTTAGATATTTTTTGAAAGCATCATGAGCTTTTGTACATTAGTGAATTTTCTCTAAATATTCAGACGTTGAGTTCATCTCACCATGGGTAATATTGTAAAGCACCAAGCTCAAGCTGACTGTGAGAATGAAAGCAATTTTTATTGTTCATAATTTCCTGCGCGTTATTGAGGCACAACTGTAGTGTGTTTTTTTTTGTTTTGTTTTTTTGTGAATCTGCTCATTTCAGTGAAACGTCACTTCAGCTTATTTCTTACTGTTTCAGGACCCCTGCGAGGACAAAAGGCATAAAGACATCTGGTCTAAGGAAAAGACCTGTGACCGTTTCCCCAAGCTGCTTATCATCGGACCTCAGAAGACTGGTGAGCGTTAAATGCTCACCACACATCCACACGTGACCACTAGCGCCATCTAGCTGTGTCAGCCTGGTGAAAGGGGTGGTTCTTTTTTTCTCAAAAAATGATAGTCTGTTGTCATTTATTAGGCAAATAACAAACTGCCCAGCACATCCAATTTTTTTCAGTCAGAATTTGGCCATTTGAATAAATAATAATAATAATAATAATGTAGAGCTTTGTGATTTTTCTAGCCTCTCTTGTAAGAAAGTTTATTTGAAAATTCATGCATAACAATAGTTAAAATTAGTATCCAAATTAATTTAATATGGGCCGTTTTTAGTGCTTCACAGCTTTTTATTGGTCTTTTTTTTTAAGAATAATGTGCAATAGTTTGAATAAAAATTACTTGGATAATATTTTCTCTATAACAACAATACAGTTGGTCAGTAGTGAAAGATTATGTCACTCATTACTTGCACAGCTAAATGTTAAACTCATGAAAAAGAATTGTTAGCATTGGTCAAAACTGATTAGCTAAAGTCATGACAGCCAACAGAGGATTTCACGTGATCTTAAAGTCTTTATCAATGGGTTATTTGCACAATTTATGATGGCATAGCAGTCAAAATAGGACAAATGAGCTCATGTATGGGACAAATTATGGACTTTTGTCATTGGGTCTTCCGAACCACTCGAACACCTGTTATATTTGCACATGTACATTAGATAAATCCATACTAAAGCCAAAACTGCAAATAATCCAACAACAAAAAAAACAAGATTAGTCCAAAGATGGCCAAAAAATGAGGTTTTTGTTGGGGATACATTTTAAATCAACATTTAATAAAGAGGAACAATCAAGAGAAACATAACAATTACATAAACATTGTTTGTAAAGGTTGTTGTTGTTTTTGACAATAATTTGTTTGCTTTTAAATGTATTATCTTTCTATTCCTAAAGATATTAGGTGACCAAACTCTTATTTTAATAGATATAATTGTTTAATAAAGCAGTTTGGTTTGAAAGCATCAACATGTTTTTGCAATATACGCTGAGAAATGAATTAAAATAATATCTTAACACTCTTATTTTATAAGATATAACTAGGCCCACAAGGAATCTGCGCACACAGAAATTCGCTAATTTTTTGTGCATAATTAAGTCTATTTTATTTACTTGTGTAAATTTGTGTAAATTTATATTTATTTAGTTTTGAAATTATTTTCATTAATATTATTGACTAATATGAAAATGTTCATATGATTTATTTAAAATAAACTTTGTAAAGTAGTAGTAAAGTAACTTAGTTTACCAAATTAGTGGCTCTAGTTGGGTTTGCATTATTAACATTAAATAAAAGTAAAAAATGTATTTTTATTTATTATTTTTTTAATATATTAAGTTTTTAGTTACGGTACTCTCAAAAATCATTCAACATAAATCCGCAGATTTTTTACAAAATTCTGCGCAGAAATGGCAAAAAAATGTGTGAAGATTTTTTTCTGGCCCTGGATATAACCATTTAATACAATTGTTTGGTTTAAATCCATACTATGCAAACTATATTCACCAAGAAATGGATAAAATTATATAAAAAATTTAAACAAGGTATACTCATTTATGGTTTTTGGAGCATTGTATATGTTAACTGGCCTTCATTTTGTTTACCAAACTGTTACTGATAATAGTGATTCAATGTTATTCATTTTAAGGTTATCAGATTTAATAAGTTATATATTTTATATAAAGAATATCAGGTTCTAAACATATACAAATGTAAATTAATTTTCCAATTTAACTTTTTTGTGCTTCCTCTAAATTAAATTCATTACTAAAATTAGCTCAATTCATTTGTTGTATTTGCCAAAAATTTCTTTTTTTGCTGGTACTAATCTAACTTTGTGAACATTTTCACATATTATCAAAAAATATTATCAAAAATATATATAACCATCTCCAACTTAAGTATGAAGTGAAGAAAAGTTGTTTTAAATGTATTATGGGGGTCGATTAGTACGGAGACCCGGAAGGGACGTGATGATGGAAAAAAAAATGAGTGGGAGAAAAAAAAACTGTGATAGGAAAATATATGTTTTTTTAAGTTTTTCTGTTCCCTCGAAAAGATTGTTTTGAGATTGATCGAAAAGGTGTTTTTGCGAGGGAACGCAAAGATGTTTTGCGTTCCCTCGCAAAACTGTTTTTCCACAAACACTTCCTGTTCACTTCATACATGTCAACCCTCCCGTTTTTGCCTGGATTATCCCGTATTTTACAATTCTATCCTGCTATCATCATGCCATTCAGTATTTTCCCATATTTCTAATGTATTTTTAATCTTGAATGCATGCTGAAAGGAATATAAAAATGTATTCATTCACTTTCTTTCCATTAAAGCTGTGCGTCGATCATCACCCTTCATGTGCAACCTCTGAATCAGCGAATGCATGTATGAGCCAATGACTAGTATAAGCGCTGACCGACAGAAGCGCTCCATATGATAAACTGATCCCAGAGATCAGCTTCTGTACACGCCATTTAAAGTGACACCTCTGTTATCAAACAAGTGAAGAGCAGCAAATAATCTCTCGTTTTTTGATTTGATAACAGTGGTGTCACTGTAAGAATGCACAGATCTATAATGAAAGCATAAGTTTGTTCATTAGTTTGTCATTAGGTGTGTTTAAAATAAAACAGGCAGGACGGACATGTTTACATATTATTAAGAACATTTGTCATGTTTAAACACACCCGAATATCCCAAAATGCCCTGCACTTTCGCTCCTCTTTAAATGGCGTGTACAGAAGCTGATCTGGGATCAGTTTATCATACGGAGCGCTTCTGTCGGTCAGCGCTTATACTAGTCATTGGTTCATACATGCATTCGCTGATTCAGAGGTTGCATTTGAAGGGTGATGATTAACGCACAGCTTTAATGGAAAAAAAGTGAATACAGACATTTTTATATTAATTTCAGCATGCATTTAAGATTAAAAAGACATGAAAAATATGGCAAAATACTGAATGATATGATGATAGCAGGATAGAATTGTAAAATACGGGATAACCTAGGCAAAAACGGGAGGGTTGACATGTATGAAGTGAACAGGAAGTGTTTGTGGAAAAACAGTTTTGCAAGGGAATGCAAAACATTTTTGCGTTCCCTCGCAAAATATCTTTGCGTTCCCTCGCCAAACATCTTTGCGTTCCCTCGCAAAACATTTTTGCGAGGGAACGTAATCTTTGTGAAGGAACGCAAAAACTTTAAAATATATATTTTTTTCTATCACTGTTTTTTTTTTTCTCCCACTCAGTTTTTTTTTCCACCATCACGTCCCTTCCAGGTCTTCGTAGATTAGTGTGATTATTAAGACACAATTTGATTGTTTATTTAATTAATTTATTAAATAAAAGCACAGAGTTGTGAGTTTTATTTTATGTACAGCTTCATAGCAGATAAATGCAAGCTTTCGCAAGACTTTCTCCCTCAGCCCTGGCCGCTTCTCAGTAAATGCGAATTTCAGTTTTACAGCGTTGACTAATTAAACTTCTAAAGATGTCTTCAGGGAGCAATAGCCCACTCTTGGAGTGGGTAGTAAAATGACTGTGTTAATCTTCTCAATAAAAGTTAGATTAGGGGGTACTGCCTTAGAGTGCCTTCATTATTATTATTATTATTTTTCCTAACCTTGATTACTCCACTTTTCAGGCTTGTTGTATTAGCACACTGCAACTCTTCAGTGAACTAGGATTATAATGTTACACAAGACGATTAGATTCTACACAGTTCCAAAATTTAAAACTGCTAGGAGGGGATTTGTCTAATTTAGATATCTGTTTTCAGTTGTTTTGTTGTAAATTGTGATTTAACTTGCATGTATAATTGAAACATTAGTTGAAAAAATGATTAAGTAAATAAATAAATTGCTATTACATCTTGCCTTGCTGCCCTATCAGGCAGTGTCTGTGTATGCACCGTTTGTGCATAGACACCTCATAAAACAAATTTCTGATGTAACTATGTACAACAATATAGAGAGAGCTTTGATGATAACTAAAGGAATATATGCTTACTACAATACTAACTTACTAGAAATGCCATAAAAACTGCAAACCGGTAGTCCGAAACGTACATTTACACACAAATTGACATCCAAGCAGCGATTCGAGATGCCGTTTTTTTTTATTGTTTTTTACCTCAACTTTTAAAAAAGCTTTCGGAAGCAGCTCACGAATGTCTCAATGACTACGTTTACATGGACATCAGTAATCGAATTATTTGCTTTAATCTAATTAAGAGAATAATAAGACTAAGTTGTTTACATGAGTTGCTTTTTGAGTGTTACTTTCATGATCGCGTTTTACATGTTATAGCACATAATTAGGTTACCATCATTGCGTCACCGCGCTATGCGCATTTCCTCCTGAGTTTCATGGGATTTCAGGTATTTCATTTTTAATTTGTCGACTTTAACTGCAGTTTGGCACTTTCACTTTCATTCACGAACATTTCATGCAAGCCTACCGTGACAAACGAGATATTGGATGCAACTATGAACTGCTGGAAGAGTTGTTGTAATGGAAGTTCATACCGCATGCTGAATAATAATAATAATAATAATAATACATTTTATTTATAACGCGCTTTTCTAATGGAAGAATAAACCCTCCACATGATGCGGTAGGTGCAAAGAGTGTGTGTGTGTGCATACGTGCGTACATACTACCCTGTCGCAAAAAGCGGCTTAATGTCCTACATGACGGTAATAGTTCGATTAAGGTGTTTACATGTATGTACTGCACTTCAGTAATGTGACTAAAATCGGCATACTCCACATGTCTTAATTCGATTTATCTTTAGTTTGATTATGACCTTAATCTGATTAAATTAATAAAAAATCGCTGTTTACCCTGCTGGACATAGCTGGTTTTGGCTGGTCAAGCTGGTTTTAGCTGGTCAACTCCCAGCCTGACCAGCTAAAACTAGGCTGGAAATGGCCAAAACCCCTCTAAAACCAGGCTTCTGATTTTTCAGCAGGGTACATGGTAGACTCTTAATCAGAGTATTGCCTTAATCGCATTAAAATCAAATTATTGGTGTTCATGTAAACGTAGTCAGTGTTTCGCTTTAACAGGATTGTTTACTTCTAACTGAAAATCTGCTGTTAGTTTACTCATCCTTAGGCCATCCAAGATGTTTTTCCTACTACTTTTTCTACTACTACTATTGATATTAACTGTTGATGCTTTTTAAAGTCTGAAAAGGTATTGTACTGTAAAAGAAACCAAAAGTTATTTCTTTATTATTTTCTTTCAAACGGAATATGCAAGACAGCCTAAAGCCAGACAGTCCTTTTTATATTTGTCAGACCTGTCCTTGTTATGACCTCAGCACTCGATCTGTATAAACTCTTATAGTTGTTGTCAGACCTGATGAACACTGACAGCTGACCTGTTCACTGTCTTCTCTGTTCAGGAACCACTGCCCTCTATCTGTTTCTGAGCATGCATTCAGATTTGACCAGTAACTACCCCAGCAAGGAGACCTTCGAGGAAATCCAGTTCTTCAATGGCCGCAACTACCACAAAGGCATTGACTGGTATGTGGTTGGTTTCTATCTGTCATATTGAAAATGCAATGTTGCCTGTGTAACTGAAGCTTTGAATAGAAAATGATAGGATAGGATAGGATAGGATAGGATAGGATAGGATAGGATAGGA
>CAIGQZ010032440.1:3199250-3216990 GCA_903798205.1 Danio tinwini | reverse complement strand
GATAGGATAGGATAGGATAGGATAGGATAGGATAGGATAGGATAGGATAGGATAGGATAGATCTTTATTATCATTGCCATGAGTACAATGACATTTAAAAGTGATGTCCAGTCAGTGCAGCAATCATTTGGTTTATAACAAATAAGTGCTATAATGACTAAAATAAGTTGTATAAAAATAAACATATCTAAGATAGAATTATGATCATATATGCGCTCAGAGACATACATAAAAACATTATCTGTGTGTAAATTTGCCCCAATTTGTGACTTTTAGTAAATTTTTTTCAGCTTTGCAGTAAACTTTATGATGACAAATATTGAGGTTCATTCACAGCAATGATGATAAATTTAACAGTTACTATTTTTAATAATTGTTGTAATTCTATGAGAATAGGGAAGTCTACAGCACAACTATAAGCACTATATTTATAAACAACAGTATGAAGATAAATATATTTGTGTTCACAGTGACAAACGATAAAACAGGTTTGTTTTAAGTTGATGGTTTTTGTTTGCACATTACCTCTTTGTAACCAGCAGATGTCCTCAGTGTGCTACTAGCATGTCTGACCAGTGAATCCAGCTTGTGTAATCTTTATTTGAAAAAGTATTAATCTAATCAAACGAATATAGCAATCACAGCCAGTGTAATGAAACAAACATTACAAACTATTCTTTCAAGCATTTTCAAAGGACGCAACAAAATGTACTGGATACCAGAGGTACTTACATTTTTATACTTAAATTTGAGAGCCTGGCTTGCATAACCTCCTTGTATTTTTATTATGCTTTCCAATGGTGTAGCCATTGTTACACAGGTTGTTTTCTAAAAGTCATTATATTTAAATAATCTTTTAATAAAGTGCTTGACATCAAGCAGTGCTAATGTTGTCTGTAGCTTTAAATTGCGCGAACCCTTTATGTTTCAGAATGTCTCTTTTTTTTTTTCTTTATTATTATATTTATACTATTTATAGAAGGTTTAGTATATCCTGCTTGGTGTAAACCATTGACTGTAAACATAAAATGGATCTACTACCTTTGACCCGTAGGTTTCTAAAGAGCACAAATGAAGCTACAAATGGGTGTGGCCAAACTTCGCCTTTTTGTTCACGTGTCATCGCAACGACGATTTAGGAAATTCACACATAACACTATATGACAACATTTCAGATGACTGTTCAATAGCCTACAACTAATTAATCTGTCAGATTCTGGAGTGCTTTCAAGTTCTAAAGAAAATTTAAAATAATAAATTATCTTAAATAAAAGAAATACATTTATAGATATGGTATATAACTATATAATTTTACTCACCTGTGAAATGGAGGCAGCTTGAATTGTTTGTGAGCACAATTTAGAGCACACAGCATGCCATATTATCTGATAATTGTAAGAAATAATTCCAAAAGGCAATTGACTGTGTAAAGCCCTATAAAACAAAACAAAAAATACAATGTATATGCCGTGTCCAGAGACTAATCAGCCGGAATGACATGACAGCGAACGGCAAGACCTAGCTGTCACTCAAGTGGCCACACCCTTAAATATGCAGACTTAATATAACTTAAAATAAACAAAACAGATGAGTTCTAAAAAAAATGACCCCCACACAGTTCTCATGAAGGGTAATATTAGCTATATACACCAAAATAGTTTTTTGTATCAGACTATAAACACCTTTTTTTCTGCTGTAAAGTTGGCCATTTATCATTGGGCTCAATAGAAATGTGCTCTAGTATGGAGCCAGGCCTAGTGGAATTTAGATGAATTACAGTTTCAGTTACTTTTATTAGCTTCATGAGGAAGAGCGGGATGTTGCCACTTGGTGTGAATGGGTCTTAATAAAGAGTCAATCCTAGCATTCTGCTAGTTAATTTGTGATGTACTGGAAAAATGTTTCCTGATCCAAGCCTATACTCGTTTAAACCTAAAAAACTCTCTCAATAGTCATTTGTGACCAATGTTTAGTCATATCAAACATTAAAGCAAATCTTTTATAAAATCATGATGTTCACTACAGTTCGGTGCATCACAGAAACCAGTACTTTAATAATTTATAAAAGATGAATCACTGTGTGACCATCTAAGTTTAGATATGAATGTAAACATTACAATGATGTAATACAGCACACTGTGAGAGTATATTGGTACCATTTGTTGTACTCTTGGCATCTGAGGATTTGGCCCTGGAAACTATGGACCCTTGATATCACACCACAAACCAATGGCAGTTTAAATGGGTTTACCAGCTGAAATAAGGTTTTCTGGAAAGTTCATTTTGACTCTGAAATGAGTCCCAGACAAACAAAAATGTTGCCTTGTTTTTCATTCTTCGAGTTATCTCAAAGTATATCAAGACCTTAAAATTATTTATTTTGATGTACCTAACTTCCTGTCTTTTTAGGAAGGTTGTCAACACAGACAAGAAAACCCACATAATTTCATGGCTTCTTTATAGCCAATAGCTCTTGTAAACTGCTGTGAACTACAATGATTGTGAAGGTCTGGCATGCTTTGAAGTAAAGAGTATTAAGAGACACAGAGGCTAATGTTCCCTGGAGAGGAAGGCATTATGAGTCATTTTAAAAACACAGCATTACCAGCTCTTTCTTTCCCTCTTTCAGTAGTCTTGAATGTGACTTATAGAAAGCAGGTGTCTGATGCACATCATCTAGCACCTCTCTCTCTCTCTCTCTCTCTCTCTCCGTCCTTTTCTCTTTAATCAGTTTGGGAAAGAATGACTGCGGTTGATGGTTTTGATCTCAGAAACAAGATGCTGATTATAAAAAGAGAGACATGTTTCACCAAACAGAGATAAACAACGGTGCAGTGTGTTTTTGTACAGGTGCTGACGTGCAGCTCCCATCTGGATTCCTTCAGAAGTGTGGATTAAATTTAAAGTATTAATTTACGCAAAAAATGACAATTCTGTTAATAATCACTCATTCTCATGTCGTTCCAAATCTCTGAAAACCTAATAACATAAATTACATTATTTTAGATGAAATCCAGGAGCTCTCTTTTTCTGCATAGACAGTAGCTACATTTCCAACCACTTAATTTTTTGTGCATAAAAAATGGGTTGATGGAAATGCCAAGATGCTCATCAATTTTGAAAATGCACAGAAAAAAAATATATGCACATAACTGAGTACAATAAAGTTTTTATTCGATAAGAAAAGATGCGCAAAAACTACAATGGAAACACTTTTACCAAATTCCAGTATGTGCATTAAAAAAGGTAATGTGATTTTGTTATAGGAGATCATGTGATTATGGAAATGTGTGTGCGAATGGATAAATCAGCAGGCTGAGCACGTTGTAAAATATCTGAAATAAAATTTTGGTCATTCTAAAACTCCTTAACCGTTTCAGTATTCCTGTTATTTTATTATTAATGGCATCCAGAACTGTCAAAAGCATCTGCACTCCTCGTTTCATGCCTTCAAACGCCACCAGGGCGCAAGTTATTTATTAATTAAGGAAAAGATTCATGCAGCTTCTCTGACCACAGCAAATTCCGTCTTTACTGTTGATATTTGGAGCCAGTTAATTGGAAAGTGACGATTTTGTTCTCTTTGACTTGTTGGATGGAAACGCTGCTTTATTCGCATGTCTTATATGCAATGTTGCAGTTTTGCACATAAATTTAATTCACATTTTTGGATGGAAACATAGCTAGTGATGATCATGACACATTCAATTTATTTTGTTTAGGCCAACATTGAATCTGTTGTTTTACTGATGATATAATGGATACATAAGTGTACATTTTTCAATGTTTTTAAAATTGATATTTTTACAGGGTGAATAAATTATCTTTTACTTGATGCATAGTTTGTTAGGATAGGAGTCAGGTTAGGTTAAGGTTTTAATTATTTTTGTTTAATTGTTTAAGACATGTTAAAGACAATGTTGGAGAGAGGCTGTTTGTCCTGGTTTGAGCTGCATTTACTCAAGTTTTGGAGCAATATTGTCTTAATTATTGGAATTGTGAATGTTGAAAAGTGCAGATAGATTTCAATTCATTATGCAGTTTCTTCTGGAAAGGACTTCAGTGGTAGTAGTTTTCATTTTCAGCATGATGGTGATCCGTTAATTGCAGTGAAATCCTTTTTGGAGAAAGAAAACAGCTGATGAAACGTGAAATGGCCTCCACAGGGTCCAGACCTGAATGTTATAGAGGCTGTATGAGATCACCTGGATAGAAAAAGAAAGATATGAACTCTAAACCTAAAGAACTCTGGAAAGTGCTAAAATAAGCCTGTTATTACACAGCCCATTATTTCAGAAAATGTCAGTAGAATTAGAACAAAACAGTTCAAGCTGTGCTTGGTGCCAAGGGAAGCCACATTAAACAGACTTTTGCTTGAAGTGGATATGTTGTGCTGTTGTTGCTTTTTTTCTATTTATTTTCTGTTTGTTTTTAATAAAGAAACTGCAAAAGTCTTAGGCCAACAAAGCTGGTATAGTGCTTAGGAGTTTAACACAGTACTGTAGTTAAAAACACGTTTTTCAAACCTTTAACAAAATGCTTATCGTTTGTTTTGTTTTTAATGCTAGGTACATGGAGCATTTCCCTCTACCCTCCAACACTAGCTCAGACTTCTACTTTGAGAAAAGTGCCAACTACTTTGACTCAGAGGTCGCAGCCCGGCGTGCAGCTGCTCTTCTGCCTAAAGCCAAAATCATCACCATCCTTATCAACCCGGCTGACAGAGCCTATTCCTGGTATCAGGTCAGTATCTCCGTAACTGCTCGTGTGTTATCCAGTCACATCCAGGGTTAGTCAGGGCCATGATTCCTGCTTTGGACAGAAGATTAGATCTGTGAAAGATAAAAAATATTGTACGCGGCGTCATTCTGCTGAGTCCTTCGGGGCTCATATTTTATACTTCAGCAGCTTTATAACTTTTCCCAGAAGACCGGTAATATGTTAGTCAAGGTAAAGCTGTTTTTTGCAGTGGCAGAAAGTTATTTTATTTTTAAAGAGCATGAAAAGTTGTCTTTTATGACCATTCTAGAGCAATAAAGTAGGCATGATACTATATGATGTAATTTGATGAACATTTTGATACTGGAATGTTATTATAAATGAATGAAGGTGGAATATGTACTTATTAACAGTGGTGTAAAGTAACAAATTACAAATACTCAAATTACTGTAATTGAGTAGTTTTTCTCAGAAATTGTAATTTACCAAGTAGTTTTAAAAATGTGTACTTTTCCTTTTACTTGAGTACATTTTTTGTGTTGTATCAGTACTTTTACTCCACTACTTTCCTTCAACCTACAGTTACTACTTTATTTTTTCTGGTTGATGGCGATTAGAAAAATCAGTCCTGTGATTCCTGTCCAATCAAATCGCACACAGAAGGCAAATCGCGTCATAATCGTTTGGAAGCGTTAAAAGTGTACAAGAAGATGTCAAAAATCTTTACACGCATTGACCCAGAGACTGTTTAGATGCATGTCACTGATGAGAAGATGACATATGTTTACTGTATAATGACCAAAATGGCCTTAATTACCCTGCAGGCACAAGACGTCAACATGACATAAGATTGATGTTGTACCCCAACATTATGGGGACGTTGCATTTTGTTTGGAAATGAAAATCGGGGTGACATCAGAACCAAACGTCAGGCAGACAACGTCAATGTCCAACCTAAAAGCAACTAAATATCAACGTCTAATGATGTTACAGCATGAAGGTTTATGTGAACGTTACCAATATTACGTTCATTTGATGTTGTTATTGAACATCAAAATAACTTTGTCCTTAGACGCTGACTAGACATTGAATTTTGGTCACCTGACATCACATCCCAAATCTAACCTAATATTAACTTATGGCATTGTGTACCTGCTGGGCAATAACTAAATGCACACAATGTTGGTTACACACATCCACAAATTTCATACTGTGAGTAGTATCCTTTACTTGCGCTACATTTTTAGGCAAGTAATGATACTTTTGCTTAAGTATGATTTTTCAGTACTCTTTCCACCACTGCTTATTCATGTTTAGCAGCTTTCATACAATAATCTTATAGACCATTAAAATGAACAGCATGACTAACTTAAATAATGTCTTAATTGATTTCAAAATCAGAGTTGTAGTCATTAAGAGTCTTATCTAAGGTTAATGAAATTTTTCAACACCTTAAGTATGTAAATTTTACAATATTGTTACAAAAAATGTTTTGCCATTCTTTAGGTGGTTTATTTGAAGATGGTATTGTATGTTGAGTTTCTGAAGGATGTATAATTTGTGATATCTCTTTGAAAGGTCTAATAGGTAATTACAAAACAATTATTTTACTATTTACTCTCCCTCAAATGGTTTGTTTATTATGTTGAACACATAAGATTTTTATTTTTTTTATTATAGTTTTTGAACCAAGAAAAACAAAGAACAGACAGAGAAACCCATCATGAAACAAAAATCTGTGCAAAATGTAAAATAAAGCACGAAATAAGGGAAAATGGTGACATACAAGACGTATATGACCTACAAAAAGACACAGCAATAAATGTAAAGAGAGAGTGAAAAAAGCATAAAAATCTGTAAAAATTAAACAGCAATATTAGTCCGTATGGTGTTTTAGGAAAAAAAATGACTGGATCCTACATTTTATCAAATTTCGATAAGTTTCGAGTAAATTTCCAGTTCCCAGAAGTGGTATATGTAATTCTTTCCAAATGTAAAATGGAGGTGAGTCCAAGAAGTCAGTCAGAAAAAAGAGGCTTAACCTTTTTCTTCCAGAAACAAAGGATAACTTTTTAAGCTATGATCATGCCATACTGAACAGGTAGCCGTACATTTCAGTTGAGAGTCTCTAGAAAATTTGACCAGCCAAAAATAATATATAATAAATAATGCTATAATTGGGTCAAGAAGATACTTTGAAGAAAGCTGGAAACTGGTAACCATTGACTTGCATAGTAGGAAAAAAATACTATGTAAATCAATAGTTACATGTTTTTCATAACTTAAAAATATATTCTTTGTTGTGTTAGCAGAAAAAAGTCAAACAGGTTTTGAACAAGCGAAGGGTGAATTATCCCTTTAAGTTATACTTTTACTTTTAAAATCAAGCATTGAAATAGAATAAGTATATGGCACGTCATGGGGTGTACTTACTTTTTCACGTTACTTGAATTGCATTTTGAATGTCTTTATTCATTGCTGATTTTTCTATTTTCCAGCACCAGAGGGCTCATGATGATCCTGTGGCTCAGAAATATACATTCCATGATGTCATCACTGCAGGCCGGGATGCGCCCATTAAACTGAGGGTCCTGCAGAGCCGGTGTCTGGTGCCCGGGCTTTACGCCACACACCTACAGCGTTGGCTCACACACTATCACCCCAGTCAGGTATTCAGCTGAGCGCATTTGTGTTTATAAGTGTGCTGTGCATTTTAAGAGGGTTTAGATAACTTTACATGTACCATTTTCTTTCTTTCAGATCTTGGTCCTGGATGGTCAGATGCTAAGGACAGAACCAGCTTCAGTAATGGACAAAATCCAGAAGTTTTTAGGCCTGCTAAACACACTCAACTACCACAAGATCCTTGCGTAAGACACTTGTTCTTAAATATTTCAAATTCTTGCTTATGATTGACAATGAAGTTATTAAAGTGTTAGTTCACCTAAAAATGATAATTCTGTTATTATTTACTCACCCTCATGTCGTTCCAATCCCCTGAGATTTTTGTTCTTCAGAACGCAAATTAGTATTTTAGATGAAATCCGAGAGCTCTCTCATCCTCCATAGTCAGCCATGGTCCAAAGACGTTCAAAGTCCGAAAAGGAACAAAAAAATTTGGGTCCAAACAGTCCATGTGACTTCAGTGGTTCAACAGTAATCATACAAAATTCCAAGAACACTTTTGTCTGCCAAAACACTGTAAAAATTACTTTGTTCAGCAGACACATGCAGACAGAGGGCTTTGGATGCTTGAGCCCCTGGCCTTTTTCTTCCTCGAGGGAAAGTGTCCTTGTAATTTATTTCATTTTAATAATAATAAAATAATACATGTATATTTGAGTGCATGTTCTGTCTGCGGACAGCTTTTTTTGTTGAACAAAAAAAGAAGATATTTTGAAATATATTGTCTGCCAGTAGCCATTGACTATTTAAGTTTTTTTTTTTTTTACTTTGAAAGTCAGTGGCTATCAGTGTCCAACTTTCTTCAAAATATTACATTTTTTGTTCAACAGAAAAAGAAACTGAATGATTTGGAACTACTAAAGGTTGAGTATATGGTGAATTTTTGTGTAAAAAGTAGCCTTTTTTTCCACCTCAAAATGTCTCTGCACATCACCTATGTATTCTGCATCAGATTGGGGTGGGCATTTACTACAGGCAATATGACTGTTGCACCACTGACTCTAATGGCAATATGTTGTACTGCCTGTAGTAAGTGCAAACCATGACCTGTCGCAGAAGAGAGGCCATGACCTGTCTCAAGGTGAACAAAGTTACAGTTGCACCACTGAAGTCACTTGGAATTCTCCAGTTAAATGCTGCTTTCATCATTGTGGGCATCATCGGGATGTCCACTACTAACAGCAAACTGCTCTTCGGGTATTTTAAACTTTATTTTATCTATAAGCAAAGAATGAAAAAGAACTTGCAGTATATGAGGGCCACATATATATGGTTTCCCACTACCTCACGTACTCCCACTGCATCATATCATATATATGGTTACCCACTACTCTCCTTGTCCTGATAGATCCCATTACTTCACCAGGATCACAAGAGCGCTTGTTAATTCCCTGCCTTCTCCGCCACCTCATGTACATGCCTCTCTCCCTTCAGTCCACCCGTTCCGCGTGTCTCTGTTTCTCTCTGTTCTCTCGTGCTGTACCACATAATCTCATAAGCAGCAACATCTGTCAGCCACATCTCCCACTGGACACTGAAGATGGTTTGTCCTGCTCAGTCTCCCAGGAGGCCTGCCGTGCACCATCTGTCTGGAATGTTCCCTTTTGATTAGGCTGATAGTGAAACATGTTCCTGTTTTTGCTGCCCAGTTTCTTAGTTTTGTCCCTTCGTTGCTTTTCCTGGTGCAGGTTCGATCCGAAGAAGGGCTTCTGGTGTCAGCTGCTGGACGGAGGCAAGACCAAATGCTTGGGGAAGAGCAAAGGGAGGAGATACCCAGACATGGATGTCGATGTGAGATTAGGATTTGGTTTTGTATTGTTTGTTTCAGTTCAGATTTGTCTTTTTGAGTCTCAGGCAGTGTTGGGGAAAGTTACTTTTGAAAGTAGTGCATTACAATATTGAGTTACTCCCCCAAAAAGTAACTAATTGCATTACTTATTAGTTAGTTTTTGTGGAAAGTAATGTGTTATACTACTTTTGAGTTACTTTTGCATTACTTTTCCTTACCTTTCTGAGGTTTGATCTCTCTTAGAACTTGCAGGTGTTTTTTCACCTTTTTTATAGAGAAGCTCTGCATTTAACAACCACTTATATAACCTACACCTTCACTTTCTTTTAAAAAAATGTAGGATAAAAGTATATTTTGAGAACTTTCTGACCCCAGAGCTACACATGCTGTATATACACATTAACAAAAGCATGCAAAGTAATTTGTTTGCTACTTCTGAATGCTTTGTGATTAAGTAAATTCATTGTCCATTGAGATAAAGATTGCAATAAAGCCTAGGAGTACTAACATGACATAATTTATTAAGGCCAGATTTTAAACCTTTGAAATGTTTAATAACTAAGTGAACAGTAAGACAGTAAAAAAATCCCCAAATCAAAATAAATCTTTGAGCTTTATACATTGAATAAATTTCTTCACGTGGCCTTAACAAATGTGTAAATCATTTCCCAAAACAGATAAAATCATACTATATTAGAAAACGTAGTCGCTTCTACAGTAACTTTAGACAGTGGCCATGTCTCCTCAACAATAGAAGCAATAACCATTTTTTTTTGTTTAGTCAAATTAATTGTTTTATCTGGAGAACATGAACTGATGTCAATGACAGCTGGATGTGGTGTGCAGGTGCAGTGCCTCGCATCCAGTTTTGTTTTAGTGTTTCTTGCAGTTGTTAAGAGTTTTACTTGCACATAATCAACCCTTAACTACAATCCTGAAAACCTATAATCTACAACTTTTTTTCAATGAGTTCAAAATAAGAATCCATTGCAAAAATGTAAGTCTCCGGTCTGCCATTGTTTCTGTGTCTGACTGTAGTGATGAAGGGCAATCTGGATCTTCTTAGTGAACCGGTTGAACCAGTTCATTAAATTGAACGAAGTTGTCGTGAAACGGTTTGCATCTTCAGTCAGTACTAACATACCAGATACCCCCTCTGACTCGAAATAAACCCAAATCAGTTAGTAGAACAGTTAGTAGATTCAGTTACTAGAACAGTACACTGACTTATCTGCTATGAAAAAAAGAGACCTGATGATGATGAGTGCAAGCCGACTGTCTGTTCCCTCGCAGCACACATTGAGTGTGTGATTCAACCTAAAGTAATTTTTAGTCTGCAATATATTTTGTAAAAGCTAAGTAAGCAAGGTAAAAAGTAACTCGTGTTACATTTCTCTAAAAGTAACTCAAAGAATATTACTTATTTTTAAAAGCGTTTTATTACTTGTTACTTTGGAAAAGTAATATTATTACTAACACACGTTAGATATAATGCGTTAACCCCAACACTGGTCTCAGGCAGATGGGAAAAGGCAGCTTGTTTAGACAGGCAACACACTTTTTGAGCATGTAAGCATCTAATACTTAAGGTTGATTGTCAAATCTGAGTTTTAAAAATGGAGTGTTCAAAAGATACTAATAGTTCCAATATTTACCAAGGCTGTTTATTTGATCAAAATGTAATTTCTCTTTTAAATATATTTAAAAATGTAGTAAAAAAAACAGCTAGAATAAAAGTTTAAAGTCAATATTATTAGCCCCCTTAAGCAATATTTTTTTTGATTGTCTACAGAACAAACCATCATTATATAATGCTAAAATCATGCAGTCTGAACTCGGCATAACTGTCTGTTTATATATTCCTCCATATTTATGATTTACAGTTATGTGTTTACGTAACACTGAACTTTTGTAAACTACTGATGACGTTTTATTTCAGAAAAATTTTGTATATTTCTATTTTTGGACACACAATACCAATATTTTAACTTCAGAAAAGTTAAAAAGCCCCTGATTTAAAATGTTTTGTTATTTTGTCTTTATTAGACCAATTTTACCAACTTTATAGAATAAAATCAGTATATTAGTATTGCTCAAACTCATGCCTAACAAACAAACTGAGATTTTCTAAGTAAATGCATATAAAGTATGTTGTCAATATAAATCGCAGTGAATTATATATTTATTTACTTTTAAATAAAATGTAGCATTAAGATTCTGTGAGAGCGTTCGCATCCCCGGAATTGCTTTGAAGTTTCTTCAGGGTCATTCCGACTGGTGTATTTTCTAGAAGAGTGCAGCTTCAGTCAGTATCTTTTAACAGACTATGATAAAGAGCAGCTCAGTCGCATGCCGCGAGGACCTTGATGTTACCTTGAGGCTTCTTGGCAGACACATCAAAGTTAATGAGGGGTGAAAGAACAGGCTTTGCAGACGCAGTCGCAGTAGCAGCACTCCTGAGAGAAAGAGCTGTACACTGTCATTTAACACACTCACAGCAGAGGCTGAAGTTCATGACCTTCTCCAGGCTGGAGGCGTTCGCTTTAATATCCAGTCAAGAAAATTTCGCTTTTAGCTTGAGGTATATAAGCCAGTTTAACAGTATATTGATGATGATTATGTCTGGATAGATGAGAATTTAAACTGTTTGTTCACCCCAAAATAGAAGAGCATTCATTAGACAAAACAAAAATGAATTGCTAAAGAGATGAAAGCATAATTGCTGAATTTTATGAACCAGTTTCATTGTGGCTTATATTTTTATATAATGTACTTTTAATGGAGGAATCACAATCTCTCAAGTTTAATTACAAATATCTTTATTTGTATGTGGAATCTAATAAATTTCTCATCGGTTTAGAACAACATGAGGGTGAGTAAATGATGACAAAGGGTGGATTCCAATCTGAAGTATTCATCCCTATGCCCTTATCCCTTTGGAGGATCCCTCTGAAGGAATTAGACTGTAGGGATGAGCCCTTCCGAATTGAGTGCACTGTGTGACACCAAAAAGCTTCCCTGCTCAAAGGATAATTTCCCAAAGTGTCCATCAGTTGTATTTTTCAAACTCCTTCATTTCAAAGGGCCCTTCAAAGTGGCCAGTTTTGATCAATTCGGTTTGGAATTACATTTTAATATGGCAGGCATGATTTTTGTCACTCCGAAACGCCCTTCAGAAGGCAATAAATCAAGTTTAAAATGCAACCGAGAATCTTTATTTTAGCTGAAAAAATGACAATTGCTTAAAAATGCACTCAATGTTATAATCAATCAATACAAATAGGTATTCACTGGGGTTGGTAAAAATCAGGGATTAAAAATTATTAGATTTTTTTTTACTTTTCTTTAAAAAAAAGTTTCATATTACTGAAAAATAGGCTTATTAAAAATGTTTTGAAATGATATTAGATCAGTTATATTATTTTTGTTTTGAGTACATATAAAGACTTTGATTGCTATGAATATATTAATTTTTTTTGTATTTTAAGGATTTATTTCAAGTGATGAAAGCAAAGTTAGCTTGAATGTAAAACTTTTACAATTTAAATGAACTATCCAATACGGATCAGAAATGGTCCAATATTGACCTATCAGCTGACACAGAGCTTTAGCACAGGGGTGTGCAGACCCGTTTTCTAGTGGCCAACTGTCCTTCCTGTTTCAGCTCCTACCATATTTAAGCGCTATTGTATTATTACTTGCAATGAACCTCCTGGTATTTTTGATGGAGCTTAAATCTGTGGTCCATGTTGGCCATCCAGGAGCTGCAGTGTATTCTCCTGCTTTAGCATGGCATGCACGTGATATGCTGGTTGAGAAACTGACACTGATATTTGTTTTGTCCACAGTCCCGGACCTTTCTGAGAGAGTATTACCATGAGCACAACATTGAACTCTCCAAGCTACTGTACAAAATGGGTCAACCGTTGCCCAGCTGGCTCAGAGAGGAGCTACTCCACAGCAGGTAACCTGAGGACAGGGGTGGGGACACACTGGTCAGACTCGGACACCCCTCCGTCTCTTTTGAGGGGACTCGCCCTCTTGTCCACCCCTGTCAAACACCAGCCAGTCGGCTGGTCAGGTGTTCTCCAGCTGCTTTGTGGACCTTCAGTTTGGAGAACTGAGCTTCTAGAGGACAAGACGGAGAGGTAGAGAAAGATGCACAGTGGTGCGCTAGTGGCTCTGTTCCGTTTTGGAGAACAGTGATGGGCCCAGGACATAGCCCTGGGGCACACCCGCCACAAAACCTCGGCTCAAACATGATATCACAACAGGAAGCTTCCAGAAGACATGCTTCTTGCCTCTGGTGTGTTGAAGTACCAGGGAGACGTAATGTCAGAGCTAATGGACATGCAATATGGGAGAGGAGGGCACATATCTCTTATGACGGATCTACACAAGGCCGTAACGGATAAATAAGTGCCGGAGCGGTACCTTAAAGTCAGACGCTGTTTGTTTACTTGGTTCAGTCTTCTTTTAACACTCATTTCATGTGTCGCACAACACAAGGCTGTCCGCCTTGTAGTTTCATTCTTCTCCTTTTAAACGGTTTTTATTTGGTAGGATATTGAGCCCATTCATTACAGCTGCACCCTCTAGGTTACAAATGTGACATTTAAAGGTGAAATTTCATTACGATGTATTTATGGCTATTAGTTGCGAATCCACAGGACAGCTTAATAATGCGTGATGAATTGTGGTACTAAAACACAGATAAGCTACATCCATAATCAATGTGACTGTAAATATGAAACTGTAAAAAAAAGAAAGCTGGGTAAGTTGTTGGTCCTTAATGCAACCCTATCAAGCCAATTACAGATCAATTCACAAAAGTATACAAACCAATGTTTTTTGACAAGCCTCGAGGCGCAGATCTTTAAAATCTTAATTGGAATGATGAATGTGAAGATCTGAAGCCGTGTGTTATTTTAGCATTATATCACAAACCTCACTGGAGCGTTAAATAAGGGTATTGCCAGTTTAATAGTGATTCATAAAAGCTGCCCGCCAATAATCTTTTATCATCTTTTTAATGAATGTTTTACCGTTTTTTTAGCGTATCACAACATTTAATCACTCTTCATTCAGGGTTGTCATCCGAATGTGTCCAGGAATGTATTGCTTCTGCCAGGAGACCATTTTAAAAGGCCATTTTATATGACTTGTGTATTCTGTAGGAACTGTGCTACTGAACCCTATGAATTACACCCATGAATGTAAGCAAGGATGCTACGTATATATAATATAGACACGATGCCTTTTCGGTGGCAGGCAGGACCATCTGAGTAAAGTTCCGTGAAAAGCCCAGTCGGTCTCTGGGGCTGAATTAAACCACTGCGCTAATGGATTTCATTTCTCTCGCTGCTGAAATGAGAAGTCGTAAAACAAACCTGAATCTAAATTTATGTGTAACATAAAATTAATTGGATTTAATTTTGCTCTCTTATGTTTTCCCATCGATCTCTTTTTGTGCGCTTTTTTTTTCCAATGAACTAGACTGACTTGACTCAACATAAATATCTGTATCAGTCTCTACTGGATTCGAGTGCATTTCATAAAGATGACACAAAAAGGCGCCAAAAAAAATACCAAATGAATATGTTTGATGATTGATCGCCCCTGACGTTCCCCGCTTTATGATGGACACTTTGGGGAAGGGGTTTTGGCAATATTACAAAAGGAAACAGTTTCTCAGAGTGTTTATTTTCGATAAAAACAGATCTTATTTGTAAAAACCCTTCGTTTTCTTCCTTCATTGACCTCAAAGTATGACGCTTGACAAGCACAATGTTTGTGTTGTTGACCAAGGAGCGGAATAGCGTACGACACATATCGTTCGGCTTCATCACCGGAAGCTGTTCAGTTCTTCAGAGCATTTTCTTGTATAACAGGTTTTGGTTTCGTTTTTTTTTTTTTGGTTGAAATGTACGTCGTTTACAACTGTCTGCGGTACAGAAACATGCACCTTACATGCTGCTCTCAAATCCATCATCATCATCATCATCATCATTACACATAACCATCCTTTTCTCCGCTTCATCGTCTAGTATTTCTGCTCCCAACACAACATCTGACTTCTAATAATGCAATAGCGTGTTTCCTGGTAAACTGGGGAGTTTTGCACCAAGCACAAATTACATTCAATGAAATTTTTATCTGTGTACAGAGCCGGTTTGTTGTTTTGCGTAAATGGATCAGAGAGATTATTAAATATGAATGGACTAGTTATGGTTTAGTTTTCATTTAGTTTTTTTCTATAGGTTGACCACACACACGCGCACAGACGTGCAGTTGGTCCCCATGACTTTCACACTGCCAATATTGTGCTTTCTGTATCATAATGTAGGGTATCCATAGATAGAGTAAAATAACTGTAAGAATAATCATCTGGACTGTACAATCAAACCTACCGTTGTTAATATTTTTTATTGTTGGTAGCCAATATTTTTGTGATTAATTTGCAAATAAAGAAACCACTGTCTTTTTAGCTCCGTCTGTTTTCTGTGTCTGCGTGCGTGCGTGTGTGCGTGCGTGCGCGTGTGCGTGCGTGAATGCAGTGTTTTAGGTTCGACTGATTTTTGTAGCTCTTTGTGGTTTTTATTTTGCTTTATTTTAATCGCTTGACACATTTTCATGTAAATTATTTACTTTTTTTTCTTTTGTTCTAGGTTACACTAGATGAAAATGTAAAGTAAATGGCTTGACAGTTAACTTGAAATTTATACATTTGATTTTAATTCTAATGAACTGATTTTGCAGTCCTGGCTTTATAAATGCTGTACAGTGCTCAGCATAACTGAGTACACACCATTTCTCAGTGAATATAGGCCATGTATTTTGGTGAATTTAAACAACACCGATTTATTAAACAGATATATATATATTTTTTTTTTAATGATAATTTAGTCACCAAACATATTTCAAAAGATATATACTTATATTGAAAGATAATACAATTAAGTTCAAGCTAAATATTGCAGAAATAAATTACAACTACTAAATTTCATCTAATTTTTTTCTTTTTTTCTTTTATTATTAAATTTTTTTAATTTGTATTTAAAATTTTTCTATAAAATATAAATTTGGGTGTACTAGTTTTTGGACCGTTATCGTAAGTTATTTTGTTAGATAAGCCCCAGATTTGGCTTCAGTACTGACTAATCTAATGTGTATGCACAAATATAATATTGTAGAGCTTCCTATTAACAATATGAATTGAAAAGATAGATTTGTGAGGGCTGTACTTGTATAAGCTGAGCACTGTATCTTAATATTACTTATGTATACAAAAGGAAGAAAGTTTTTTGTGTTCAGAATAAAGATTAAGAATGCAGTGCAGTGTTATTTTACTATCAGTGATGAATTGAAATTTGTACATTTAATTTAAAATAAAATAAATCAAATTTGAATAATGTTACTCACTAAAACAAAATAAGATGCTGGATCTAATCTCACTATATTTGTTAAACGTGATATTTAATTCATCTTGTTGTCTATATCTAACTACATATTCCTTGACTTTGGTCTTTTAAATGACTTTATAAAGTACACACTCGGGAGTTTGTTTTTCATATCAAACTTGTGAAGTCTGAACTTACAAGGAGAGGATGAAGACTGAACTGTGTGAAGGCTACTTAATATTGAGGAAAAGCCCCAATCAGATAGGCGAACGTCTGCAGACCTGCCTCCTTTTTCAGATGTCTCCGTTTTCCCCCCATCTACACTGAGACGGAGCAGCAGCGTTTTAGAATGAAAACGGCCTCTTCAGCGTTTCCAAAACGCTCCGTTTTCGGGGCTCGAAAACTTCGGCATAGTGTGGACGGATGGCGTAACTGTAGCAAAACGTATGTGTTTTAAAACTAAAACGTATTAGTGTTAATGGGGCCTGAGATAGAGACTGTGTGGAGGCGAGGGATGTGTGTGTGTGAGTGAGTTAGTGTATGAGAGAGAGAGAGAATGTGTGTGTATAAGAGAGGTTAGAGAATGGAAGAGAGAGTGTGTAAGAAAGAGAATGTGTGTGTGAACAATTACAACTAGATATATATCTTAGAAAAAGAGCAATTGATTTACAAATATATAGTGAAAAGAATTATTTACAAGTTTAGAAAAAGAGTTTTAATTCACAAATTGTTAACAGTCATGTGGGAAAAATAAATATTTTTCCTAATAAAACACAAAGACATTTTCAAGTGGTCAAATCGGTTTAATGTGTTTGAATATATATATATATATATATATATATATATATATATATATATATATATATCTGTAGCTGTTTACTGTGAACATTGCAGGCTTTCACACGATTCATACATGTTGTCTCAACACAAATCTATTAAATTAACGTAACAAATTTAAGTGGATTGAACATAAAACAGTTAAGACCTTTTAAAAATGTTCAACAATTGTTCATTTTCAGCTGATTTTAAATAAGTAATTTAAACAAGCATCAAAAATAATTTTATGTGTGTGCAAAAATATATAATACAATCAACCACTACTGTATATATACATATACAACCTATATATACACACACACACACATAT
>CAIGQZ010032440.1:3173811-3199150 GCA_903798205.1 Danio tinwini | reverse complement strand
TATATATATATATATATATATATAGCTGATAGCCATGCAATATCTGCAAATAACAGCACTCGTCCAGCCTCTTCACCTTTGTGTATTGCTCCGCCCACATACAGCGTCAATCTAGTTTGACAAATATTGCTGCTGTTGGACACTATAATGTACTTTTGAAGCTTTTTCAGGTGGGAAATTAGTTGTTTAGATTGCAGCTATGCAGTTTATTTATGCAGTATATTCGCCATCCAATAGACTGAACTAAATTGGACAGGTTTAATGGATTCATTATAATGAAGTGAAGGAAATAATAGCAAGTTAATATGTATATTATATATAATACATCTTTATATGTATATAACTAATAAAGTCTTACTACTAAATTCAGATAAAACTGAGGTCTTGCTTATTGGACCCAAAAACCTCACACGCAAAAACCTAGAACACTGTGTAACCCTTGATGGATTCTCAGTTCAGTCCTCATCTTCAGTCAAAAATTTGGGGGTGATTTTTTTGATAGAAACCTGTCATTTGAAGGCCAGACTTCAAGCATCTGTAAAACTGCATTTTTTTCATCTTCAAAACTTTGACATATGCTATCAATGTCTGATGCGGAAAAGCTTATTCATGCTTTCATGACCTCTCGATTAGATATACAATTTGGGAAGCAGACACACTCTGTCAGTTTAAAACTAGATTAAAGACACATCTCTTTGCATTGGCATACACATAAAACACAAATGCTTTTGAAATCCAAATCCTCTAAAGGATTGTTAGGCTGCATTATTTAGGGCAAATGGAGCCAGGAACACTTCCCAAAAGACATTATACAGTAATTTGTGCGGCATCTGCGCTTATGTTAGTCTTTTTTTTATTATGCAGACGAGTCCTTGCATTGATTCTGAAGGGCCAGCCTGTACTCCAGCCGGTGACCTCTCCCACCTGCAGCTTCTCCACGATGGACGCTCAGCGTTCTTTAGCCTCCGGTGCTTAGACTGCATCTCTGTACAAGACGTTTGGCCATAGGAGAAATGAGCATGCCCAACTGAGCCTGGTTTCTCTCAAGGTTTTTTAATCCTTCACTTCCTCCAATTGGTGAAGTTTTTTTCCTCGGCGCTGTCGCCACTGGCTTGCATGGTTCGGGATCTGTAGAGCTGCGCATCGATGGATTACTCTTCAGTGTTTGGACTTTCAGCAGTGAATATTAAACCACACTAAACTGAACTAAACTGAACTTCAACACTGAAAACTGGACTGACACTGTTTCAGTTTACTATAATCTTCTATGTGAAGCTGCTTTGATACAATCTACACTGTAAAAGCGCTATAGAAATAAAGATGAATTGAATATGTAATACAAAACTTTTTACATTTAATATATGGATAACACTATATTAATATTCACTCCAGCGATTGAATAGTATTTATTTGTTAAATGTTCTAATAACTTTTTTATTAATGATTTCCCACATTAAATACTATAGTAATTTATAGTAAGTATTATGTTGTTTTGATATTGTTTTATGGTGTTTTTAAACCATAAAGTACTAGTAATTTGTGGTTATTGTTGCAACGAATACAGACAAATTAGCTGTTAATGATGTGTGTGTGCATGTGCATAATTTTTTTATCTATGCCACCTATAATATATATATATATATATATATATATATATATATTACTGACAGTTGCTATAGATTAGTTAAAGATAAAGTAGTTTATCATTTTAGGGCGTCACGGTGGCGCAGTGGGTAGCACTATCGCCTCAGTCCAAACACGTGGTATACGTGAATGGGTAAGCTAAATTGTCTGTACTGAATGTGTGTATGGATGTTTCCCAGTACTGGGTTGCAGCTGGAAGGGCATCCGCTGCGTAAAACATTACAATAATGACTGAAATGGTAAACCCTAAACTTTTCATAAATGGCAATCATAGCACGGGTGATCTCGATCGCCATATTTGTGAAATTCAGTAGGTGGCGATAATGCTCCTAAGGAGTTAATCATCGTTAAACAAGAAAAAAATTGAAGAAGATCCGTCATTAATCATATATGGTTTGCCTAGATCGTGTGTGCGCTAGATTGTGTGTGTGCCTGAAACGTCTGTAGGTCTGCAGCTGGATATATCTCTCCTGTTTGAGCGGACCAAAAAAAGTGATGGTTGATATTACGCCACAAGATGGCGACAGAGACCGCATAATAAGTCCTTAGTGGAGAAAAATAGCATTTTCTCAGAGTAAGTTTCAAACTACAGCTAAACAAATCATTATAAAACAGGTAAGTGACATTCTGAGTCGATTTCTCCCTTTTGTATTTTGTATCGCTGTATTTAAGCCCCAGAAACTGGTAGTGTTTACCCTGCTTTCCCTTTTTTGGGGTTAATTATTGTGAAATCCTGATTGTAACAGAAATACTGGGAAATGTCTCTGGGCTGATGGCATTTCATGCGTTCAGCCTTATAATCTTGAAATGTGAGCAAAATCCCATGTTTTGTCATCACGTTAGACATTACGCTAGAGAATCAATCAAAAACCAGCTGTAAAATGACGTTTGTGAAGTAGCAACAGTTTCTGCTGTTCTGACATTGAGCTGCAGATGTGTATGAACAGCGGAAGAAAGTAGTTCCTAGAACAAAAGGGATTTTGACATATTGGGATTTTGGTTTGATTTTCTTTTTTATACACATGATTATGTTGTCGAATTGTTGTATAAACGTAATATCACACTTGTAGCAGTGCGATATAGTGGTACTTGCCAACACTCCCATATTTCCCGGGAGTCTCCCGTATTTCAGACTTACCTCCTGGTTTGTAATTTCTCCCGGAAAACTCCCGGAATTTCAACCCCTTCCTCCGGTCCTCAGGTGATTGGTACAATCTGTAACACTTCATTCACATGGGGCTTCAGCATCAACGCTTGACAGAGGGCATGTCTGAAGCTGGTGCTGATGCAATCTTCATAGCAGCGTCAGCCAATGAAATTAGTCAGCAATAGGCCAATGAGCTGGTGTATTTGCATACAGCGATGGGAAGCGTTGAAAATGGGGTGCCCCCTGTAAATGGGGCGTAACAACCCCGGATCGCCGACAGACCAGGAACCCCTTTACAGATGTCTTCTAGAGGGATGGTCTGTGCATCTCTGTTGAACATGTGTGTGTGTGATGTGTGTGTGTGTGTGTGTGTGACTGTGTGTGTGTGTGTGTGTGAGTGAGTGAGTGAGTGAGTGAGTAAGTGAGTGAGAGAGAGAGAGAGAGAGAGAGAGAGCAGCTCTGGCCAGCGTGTGTGTTGTGGATGAGAGCCATGCTCACAGATGCCCTGCTGCTGACAGATTGAGATGCAGCTGTAGTTTATGTGTGTTATAAATATGAGAGCGACACACCAGTGTTCAGGAGAAGAGCATCAGCTGGACGTCTGCGCACATCCCTATGGAAAGATCATTCTTTTTGGAGGATGTGGATCAGAGGCCTGTGAGCCAGAAGAGTTACATCCAGATAAAGATGGAAAAGAAGAGGTGTTTATTTGTCAGAAAAACAAGTGTTTAAATTTGTTGTTATTGAACATCAGGGTTATTCTGATTTATATGAGCAATTCCATGCAAATGTCAGCCTTGCCATGGAAAAAATTTGCCATGAAAAAATTTGCCATGAATAAAGGTTTTCACCAAATTATGGAAACCGTTTCTAAAGTTTTTCATGTAAGCAAGTATTTTACAGTACTTTAGAAATACTCAAAAATGTCTGTCAATGTTTTGTATTATATTATATAATAGTATTATATTTGATTTACCAAAGTCACACAAGTGGCAATTTCACATCCGTCACATCCATAACGGAGAGATATCCCATCCATAACAACACTTTTTCCTCATAAATGCAAAAATATTTTATTAAATAAATCCAATCATGTTTGTTATATAGTGAGCCGACTCTTATCCTGTTGATTAGCATAGTTTCTTTAGGGCTGTGCAGTTTAATTTACAGAATTTCTACAAAGTATATTATATACTGCTAACCTGCAGTTTTTTTTCGACACATTCATAACACATGTTTATTTTCCTCATTTAAAATATAAAAAATGTTTACAGATTGATATTTTTCTGCTGCCATAACTCTGTGGTCAGTTGTTCTGGAAAATATAAACAGATGTTTTAATATAATGTTAACATATACTTTCTCTGTGAATTTACGTTTTAAGTTTTTACTGCAAATGTCACATCCATAATGCTGGAATTGCTCAAATATGTATATCCTGGATGACATTTTAAGTTTGTTAGAAATGAACGTATGCAGCAAAAAAAAAAAAATATATATATATATATATATATATATATATATGTGTGTGTGTGTGTGTATAACAAAAGAAAGAATACATGCATGTTGGAACATGATATTTTGCAATTAAATTATTAACAGTTATTAATGGAATGTCATTAAAGTTCATGTGCATGTAAAGGCAGTTGTCCCAATCTTTAGACAATATAGTGAACGTGTCCCATTTTTACACACATTACATTTACAAAAAATACTTTTAAAAGGAAAAAGCTAAAGGAAAATGAATGAATGGTCGTTTGTTGTGGTATGCTACTACTCTTATTATATTAACTATTATAGTAAAAAAAACAAATTACTACATAAATTACTATAGTAAATTTTCTTCACTACACTGTAAAAAATCTTATGTGCTATTTACTAAAAAAATAGTGGTAACTAATGCACGTAATATTTTTAAATAGTTTTCAAGTCGTGATTTTTTTAAAGCAAAAACCACTTGAATGAATCATGTGAAAATTACTACATTTTTTGAGTAATAGATCATGATTTTAATATTATTAGTAGAATGTGCTTTTATAATTTAAGCAAATCCACCACCATTTACTCATATTTATTATTT
The DNA here is from genome assembly GCA_903798205.1 of Danio tinwini. Lineage (NCBI taxonomy): Eukaryota > Metazoa > Chordata > Actinopteri > Cypriniformes > Danionidae > Danio > Danio tinwini. Next base: position 3,194,279 of record CAIGQZ010032440.1, on the reverse strand, counting down.
TAGCAAAAATCACTTGAAAGAATAATGTGAAAATTACTAGGTTTTTTTGAGTGATAGATGATCATTTTAATATTATTAGTGGAATGTGCTTTTATATTTTAAGCAAATCAACCACCATTTACTCAATGAAGTACTTAATGAAATTACTTAATGAAAATTACTCATTTATAAAATGTAAAATATATCATTTTTAATGAAATACATACACAATGCAAATTTGCCAAATATCATTTTATTACATGTTCCACTGATAACAAAATGGTACATACACTTTGTTAAACAAATCTATTTAAAATGTACAGCAATGTTAAGCTCTGAAAAAAGTTCTTTATCCATGTCATGGAAAAATTGTTCTGTAAACTTTCTTTTGCAGGAATAGTCACATTTTAGACAAAATTCTGACAGAATTTGTGTATTGCATAACATATAAAACCAAGCTGTATCTCAAAATATTAGCAACACAATCAATCAGTCAATGCAGTGAAATTTCCTCAAAAGGTTGTAGCAGTGAAATTGTGTCAGAAATTTAATATAGGTTTGTCTTTGGGTGATTTTATTTTGGGGAATATTTGTATAAATCCAGTTCAGCAATTCTAGATTTTCAAAGCCATGCAAGACAATGCAGAAGTCCTCATGGTTGGTCATCCCTCTGGCAGACAGCAGTTCTCTGTGCATTCCCACACTGTAAAATAAACATTAAGTGTATTATTATGAAATTATGCAATTGTAAATGTAAAATGTTTAAGGTTTACTATTAAGAAAATATATTAAGGAAATACACCATTTTCTTTGTATCTCTAACAGTAATTCTCCAAAATGTTTGAGTAGACCTAGTATTTGAGCTATATTTTAGTTTTTTGTAAAAATGCAAAAATATAAAATGCAGTTTTCTGAAAACTATAAATATCTGTAACGGTTTATAACACTTACATTGCACTCCTGGATGAGCTCTTCCTCTTTTCATACAAATAGACCAGCAACAGAGGATGACATCTTTCGTCTCTTCCCTGATTTAATGTGAGGTCTGATGCAACAAAAGTGTAGAAATTAGTAATATTGCCTAATAATAATAATAATAATAAACAAATAACATTATAAAAATACCTGCTGTTTGGCACCCATTCTCTTTATCAAAAATCTGCCTCTTTTGTAGGAAAATGCTGTAAACATTTTATTCCTTAATCTGAAAAATTAAGCAAACAAATATTAGTATTTATATACAGTATTATATATATATATATAAACACAGTTAATTAATATAGGCTTTTAATTACTAATTTTATTACATCATCAATGCTGTAAAAGGAACCTAATGAAATGGAAAAACACTAGCTGTGCATAAACCCCATTGAATAGCTATAGCTAGCGTAGCTTAGCTTAGACTTACCGCTTAACAAGATCACTGTTGTTTGTCCACCCCGCTTAAATGTGGCCTGATCACTGCTGTTAAATATTACAATGCACATAATTTGTTAAATTTCAATAAATAATTCAGAATGAACATTGTAGCAAATCAATTTGAAATAGGAATACATGGTTAAAAATACCCTTGTATCCTTATATACATAAATGGCAAAAACTAAGCTCCTGAACAAGCTTGAACAGCATGTGTCTTTCCTGAAAGAGCTTATTTAAGACAATAAAAATCATAAACTGTTAAAGCTTACCTCTTAACATGCTCACTATTAATCTGCTCCTTCAAAATGTCGTCTGATTACTGCCGTTGTTGAGATTCAAATGAAAACATCTCAATCAAATCCACATAATTGAGTGAATTTTCTTAAAATAAAGGTGAAGCCATCTTTCTTCAATTTTATTAGCTTGATTAGTTTCTCAACTTAAGCCTAATAATTGCACTGGATTGCTTAAAAAATAAGTACAATTTTTTTCTCTTGATTTTATTAGCAAAATCTTCCCAATATTTTATAATAAATCCAGAATATAATTTATTTAAAGAAAATAAGCACATTATTTTCAATGACATTACATTTTTTAATGAAAATTGCAAGCCTCAAGATTCATTTTTTACAGTGTATGTTATGTGTGATGTATGTGTATACGCAGTAATAACTAGTTTTTAGTTTGCCTAAAATAAAGAAGTATGAGTTGAGAGGCATTTTAGAAATTAGTTATTAATATTTTACTACAGTTCTTTCAGTATGTAGGCTAAGTGTAAATACTATAAGAAATAATTAGGCCTACTTTAGTAAATACTACAATATGATAGCCTTCATACAGTATACAGTTTTGTAAATTGTATACTGCTCCCCTCTAAGCGAGCTAAAATTGTATATCAGTAAAATGTACACATTTCTCATTAATTCAGAATGTTTTCTAGCAATGGAATTAATCAGACTGCATTTAGGATAAAGGAAAGTGAAAATATGATTGTTTAAAAAAAGTTGTTTTGTGTCTCACTTTACCCCAGCTTCGGGGTAAACTGAGACAGACCAAAAAAATCAAAGGGTTAAAGTGAACCAGCCGGGGGTAAACTGATCCACTTACTTTTTCCACTTTGAAACTACCATATAGCAACACATGTTGATGGACCCTTAGAGCCAACTATAGTGTCTGGGAGTCAGAGAAAAGGACAATCAGAACCAGGTAAAAAAGCTTGGGCCTCAGAACACAGGACTAGAATGTACAGTTATGGTTGGGTTTAGGGGTAGGGATTAGTTATGGATTACATTTTACAACAAAAATGATTTTCCAGCATCAACATAGATGTTAAACTAGGATCACATTGTACTTGGCAAGATCATGACGTGTGTATCTCGTCATCCTCAACTTTCTTAACCAAGCCAATGTAATGAACGCTTGTGTTTTTGGTTGCAAAGTTAACTATCACAAAGTCTGGGTCACTACTCTCATCCTCAGAGCTCTTTTTGTGAAACACATTATCAACTGAGAGTTGCTAACTATGATTTCCTTTGTGGTTGCTTTCTTTTTTGATTTTTTTCCTTTTATTTCCTATTCTTTTGCGTTTCCCTGCTAGATTTTTTCTTTCTTTATAAGCCTTTTCAATTGTCTGCTTCTCAGGAGTATGAGTTAGGATGACCGTCTTCACACACTTTCATTTGGATTATGTTCTGGGGGGACTTTTGAGAAGTGGTAGCATTTCATGAAGAGACACATATCCAGGTTGGCTGGAAACACATGGGACATCCATGTAGACCATGCGCAGTAAATGGATTAGCGTCAGTGAGTGGATTATTTGCAGGTGGATCATCTGCAAGGGGTGGACCGTTTAAATCTTTTGCAGTGGCAGGCTGGAGCTCAGGGTTTGGCCAGTCTGACACCATGGATGGTGCAAATGCTTCATCAAAGAAAATTTCCTAGTTATATTAAAAATTCCAGTGGACCTAAATCCATAAGTGATGTTGCGTGGTATCACTACTGACATGAAGGCCTCAATCACAAGTCCTGCAGTCTGGTAGACTAAATTTAACTTATGCCTTATGTCTCACTTTACCCCAGAGCATTTGTCTCACTTTACCCTACCGCCACATTTTAGAAAAAAATATATATATTTTTTGCAATTCAGGCTAATCTACAGCTAGCAGCATCACATGGATTTATATGTTGATAGTTCATCAACATGTATAATATAAGTTTTTCTCCTTGAATCAATTTGCTTTGGCACAACAGTTGATTAAGTTGACAGCAAGAAAATTTACTTTTACATGCAAAAAACATATTTTTGGGAAAAAAACATGCTTTCCACAGCACCAGGAACTCCTGTGCTTCATGGTAGAGGGGAAATGGAAGGGGCTTTAAAACAAAATTGTTATAGAGGGGTATATAAAATCTGTTGTCTAGACACAGGGGGTGTACCGCTTATCAGTTCATTAATGCTAGGCTACAGTGTAATTTATGCTATTCTACAATTTATTCTGCTGAAAAAAACAGCCTAGGCTGGTTGTAGCTGTTTGACCAGCCTGGTTTTAGAGGGGTTTTGGCCATTTCCAGCCTGGTCTTAGCTGGTCAGGCTGGGAAGTGAGCTAAAACAAGCATGGCTGGGAGCCCAGCCAAAACCAGCTACAGTATATCCAACTTAAACTAGGCTGTAATGGCCAAAACCCCTCTAAAACCAGGCTGGTCGACCAGCTAGGTTAATATTTTTTATTTACTTTTTTATTTTTTATAGCAGGGATAGCATTTTTTATGTAGGTTACTGTATGTTAGTAAAAATTTAAGTATACTGCAGTATTTACTACCGTTTATCCGTTCACTATAGCTAAACTAAACTACAGCATGCTGTAGCATTATCAAAGTGTTGTAAATACTAGGCTGTAATATACAGTATAATACCATTTATTATAGCATGGTATTTATTATGAATTATTATAGTATTTTACGACCATGAACTGGTTTAGCTAGAATTTACTACAAGCATTTTTATTGAGATTGAGATTTGTTTTTAATAAACGAGTGCATTTAACAGAGCACACTAAAACACGAAGAAAGATACCAAAAAACACTTTAATATTAACAGCCAACTGGACTTTTATTATATATACGCACACTATTACTTCCGCTTGCAGATGTTGAACTTTCAACCCGGCAGCGATTTTTCTTTCCTTTCCTGTTTCGGCCTCGATTAGAGACACACATAGGTAAGAGGAGACAAACTCAATCCTGTCAAATCCTACATTTGTTAAAATAAAAACACAGAAACTCGAGTTTTCCTGATGTCCAGTAACACCTCACTCACCGACACAACGCGATATTATTCTCACAAGCGGTGGAAAAGAGCAGTATTTCAGGTGGATTGAGGGTGTCTGTGCAGCGGGCTTTGGCTTCATGTTGATCCGCCTGGAGCCGCTGGAGCTCGAGGTGTTCACCGTCACGGGGGACAGTTTGATTAACCGCGTTCACATTAGCGAAGGGTTTGTGCTTAAATCTGTAAAGTATTTTATTAGTGAACTCGTGTTAACTGACTGCTGGTTTAGCGTTTGGAGGCATGTTTGCTAGAAAGCCGTTGCGTGTCTAGGTGCCTTGCTCGGTATTTAATCGTAATTACTGCTTTTCGGTTGAAAATGAGTTTTTGGCTAAGAATAGTGACTTATTCGTCATTTTTGTACATCAGGAGATCAGGTTTTCCTACGCTTTTGACTTGGACTGTGCAATATGACGATATGTAACGAATGAGCAAGATAAAGTTTTCATATTATGCTCTTATCAATTATTTATTGCTGTTTGTGGTAGATTAATACTATTTCATTATGTATTTGAGAAGAATATTAACTTACACGCCATTACAGTGATGCAGAAAAAACATGAATAACAGCATCGTGAGTAAGTTATGCAAGTGTGCAATCTTAAAAGTGCACTGTTTACATTTATCATTTAATTTTAAGGTAGCATTATTATATGTGCGCTCTGTAATAATTAATGTTTGGAGTGTTATATTTTATTAATATTTATAACTCATTTGCCCTGAAGTTGTAATTAAGGAATATGCTCACAAATTGACTATATACGTTAAAATGCAAAATATAGTATTTGTCAATGTATGTCAACTAAATTAATTGAATTTACAGAAACAGTACTTTATCGGGATGTATATCGTTATCAGGTTATGAGATTACTTGTATCGGGAGATGAGATTTTTGTCATCGCAAATTGCTACTTTTGACAAAAACAGATCTCCTATTTAATTGCAACAGGACTTTGTATGTTTTCCATGTCAACTTATCTGACTGTTGAGTGTGTGTGTGTTTTCAGCAATGGCTCCTCGCAAGGGTAAGGAAAAGAAGGAAGAGCAGGTCATCAGCCTAGGACCTCAAGTTGCTGAGGGGGAGAATGTGTTTGGAGTTTGTCACATCTTTGCATCCTTCAACGACACCTTTGTGCACGTCACTGATCTGTCTGGCAAGTACGTATCCTGAAAACCTGCAATAGTATTTCTATGTACACATTCTAGCAAAACAAATGTCAGGTGGTTTTTAATTGTTCCCTTATCTTTTTTCAGCTTGAATGTGGTTCAACTAAAATAGTGTTGTCCAGTGTTTCCTCTAGGATTTTTTCCAGCTGTGGCGGCAGGACTTTTACACAATGTACCAACTACCTATGGTGTTATTTCAATGACGCATGTTCTGAGCGCAGTATTACAAGTCGAGATCGCATTTATGTAATACGAGCATGCAAATCTCTGCTTGCGCGCTGATTTCCTCTATTCGTGCACAAAACGTCAAGCCCTCAATTATACACTGCTCAAGTGCAGATTTTCATGTGCCTTAAATGCTGCTGAAGTGCGATTTAGTGCGTTTATGTAACAAGTACATCTCCAACATTTATTAGATTTGCTAGGAATATTTATGAATGTCTCCAATAGACCTACAGAGCGGCATTAATGCATCCTGAAGTAAAGTGAAACAGCTGACATAGCTGAACAGTCATGAAGTAAAGTGAAACAGCTATAAACTCCAGCCAGATAAAGTCATTGTATGCAGAGCCATAGACCTTTATCTATACAGTATAATTATGGAAACCGTGTTCATCTTAACTGAAAGCTTCACCGTGTTTGCTGGCCTCATGCATCACGCAGTCCTGTCAGTCAGTCAGCATGTCACCGTAAAGGGTTAAACAAATAATGCACAGCTCTACTTCGGTTAAAGAAAAGTTTGTGCTGTTATAACTCACTTTCCCTTTAATACGTTTTGGTGCGATTATAACCTGCTATTAAAAAAAACAACGACTAAATGTTTTGAATGTGAAGCTGTAATATAGCTGTGGCGGGATGAATTTTGGTGTGGTGCCCCGCCATGGAAGAATGAATGTAGCGGAAACCATGGTGTTGTAGCACCATTCTGTTATTCTGTATATGTTGTTTTAGAGTGGTTATGATTTCATACACACAATACACATGCTTTGACTGTCAAACTTTAAAAAAGGGTTCTCAGAGTAGTTCATAATAGTTTCCTAAATTTAAATCTGTCCACCTGATGCAATATGACAAAAGTATTTTAAAAAAGCCGTTTAGAATTGCTAAATAATGCACTGCCAACTAAATGATAACATTGTAGTTAATAATCTAATGAATACATGTTAAACATCTTTAACATTATTAAAAGCATGTGCTTGAGTGACTGATGGTGTTTTACACTCAGTCGCAGTTCTTTAATTTTTAAACTTTGCTAGATATTCAAGATCTGGAAGGTAAACCATGATCTTTCAGTATAGTAATAAATGTCAAATTAAATGACATCCCAACTCATTAAAAGCCAGAAGCACATAATCAGCCTCTGAGGTGGTCATTGTTATAGTAGTTTATGCTGTTGTTCATTGCAGAAATAGCAACTGTTTATATGGTATAGCTATTAGAAAATCCTTTTAACATGGAAAGCCTAGCTTTTATCACCTGTCACAGTGTAGTTGGGGCACTGTGATTGTGTACTGCCATTTTACTTTTAGGTTTGTTTTTATTATTATAAGTGGATTCTTATTTAGCTATTTAATCTATTAACCAAACAAATCAGCTACTAGTCAAGTCACAACATAACATACTTGGATTTGAAGCAAATGTATTTTACAATGGTACACTTTGTGCTTGATGACTTAAAGCTGATTTATACTTCTGCATCAAGCACACGTGTATGCTACGGCGCAGCCTACGCGTGGACACTTAGCCCTCGCTGTAGCTGTCGGCGATGTTGATGCGCACCTCAAAAAATATAACTCGTACGCGTAGCGCAAGCTCTGTGATTGGTTGGCTTGGTAGCGCTAAAGAGTGTGGGCGGAGGTGAGAGCTGTTTGAGCGTGATGCAGCGAGTGTTTACAAGTGTGGAGTCTCGTGAAGATGGAGACGGTTGTTTTGTGTTCACCATCTGATTAAAGTTGTTGCACGTCCGCTGGTTCCCACCTTAAAATGAGCAAATTTGAACCACTTGTACATTTAAGGAAGCTGCGCCATGGGTCACGCCGATCACTTGACGCAAAAGTATAAACCAGGCTTTAGTGTTGCAAATAATTGAGATAAATGTTTATATACATGTGACATATCAACAACGTGATTAATGTATTCACTTATACGTGATATATGGATATTAAAAGGCTTATTCCAAACTTTAAATATTGTGTATAGTTGTGTAAATCAAGGTAAATATTGTACAAACATGCCCTAAATACCTGATGTTCAGCCAATTTTAAAATGATTATAATACTATTATAAAATGTTGGAAAAATGATTATTTATTAAACAAAATGCACATGCATTTCCATCTGGCGCATTAAATTACACTTTTAAAATGGGATGCTGTTAACTTGTATCACAACTTTTTTTCTTTTAGTATTTGAAAGACCCTAGGATTAGCAATATGCTTTACTTGTTTTGTGTATTGTTATAATAATGTTATTAGGTGCGCTATCATGTGGATCATTTTATCTATATTGTTTCGTTACTCTCACCATTGGCTTTTATTTTTATCATTGTAATGGTTGCTAATATTGTACTTCAAACTTATAATTTCTTCTTTTGAAAAAGATACATGGCAAAACTCATTTAAATGAGTCAAAATCTGAAAAAAGCCACAAAATGATCAAATTAAAAATATTCATAATTTATAAGTAATGCTTTTTCAGTTTATTATATAAGGTGCATTATCATTTTGAGCAAAAAGAAAATTAGTAAAGTTTTTTTTTTTTGCATAATTATTATGAAAACTTAGGCATCTGTGATGTAGCACAGTTTAGCGTTGACCATAATTAAACAACCTGATCAGTTCTTCAGGCTTGTTTGAAAGCTGCAGGTGACTGTTAAAGCTGAGCTGAAACTAAAGTGCAGGGCTGAGCAATGTTGATCTTCATTTTGGGTGAACAGCTTTTATTTTCAGGTGATGCCTGTGCTCATTGTGGTGCTCTTCATCTTCTAAAGTGTTTTCTTTGAATCTTCAGAGAAACGATCTGCCGTGTGACTGGTGGGATGAAGGTGAAGGCCGACAGAGACGAGTCTTCTCCTTATGCTGCTATGTTGGCAGCTCAGGATGTGGCTCAAAAGTGCAAAGAGCTGGGCATCACTGCTCTGCACATCAAGCTGAGGGCCACTGGTGGAAACAGGTGAGGCCCCCAATCAAAAACATCATGTACGGTACACTGGCAAGGGGTTCTGAGACCCCCATGTTTTTTTTTTCCCCACAATTCTTCTGGAATTAATTAGAATTAAACTGCTTAGTGTATATGGATTATGCACAAGCCTTACATGTTTTTTCCACACATTTAGAACTAAGACTCCTGGACCAGGGGCACAGTCTGCCCTCAGGGCTCTGGCTCGTTCCGGCATGAAGATCGGCCGTATTGGTATGTTCAGTCCACAGTTGTTATCTAGTGAAGCCTGGGCTCTTTTCACTTTTAATTGACTAATGAATTTATTGTTGTTTGCAGAGGACGTCACCCCCATTCCATCAGACAGCACCCGCAGAAAGGGAGGTCGTCGTGGACGTCGTCTGTAATCTATTGGATATTTTTCAGAATAAAGTGTCAATAATTTTTAGCCTCCTGTCGTCTTTTAAGATCATGTGGTTTGCACTGGTGAAGGCTTTGGTTTGGGGTTGTTCAGTTTCCTGCAAGCTGATTGATCACGCCTAACTGGTTTAATGTTAATGTTCTGGTGCCTTCTGAAACCAAACGGACACTAGGGGAATACCAAGAAAACATCCTCATTCAGATCAAGCCTGAATTATTCATTTCCTCATTGTAGAAAGAGTTTTGACCTTCAAACAAATGCTGGTGTTTTAAACAGTTTTTTTTGTTTGTTTGACAGTTTTCTTGTTCTTGTGATTAGGTAAATTGAATGCAAACAATTAACACAACATTGTATTGAGACTAAATGGAGGCTGAATATCACAGGTTTGCCATGAAGACTGCATAAAACAATGTTAAATATTGCCGTCTCTTTTTTTAGTGGGAGTTTACACAACACATCCTTTTGATTGGCAATTTATTTACTGCTGTAAAAAGTATTGCCTATTATGCTAAACTTTGCAAAAGTAAAAAAAATGACCATATTTGATAGGGCTGTTTTTTTAGTGGTTTATTTATTCCAATCACAAAGTTGCAGGGTTGTTTTTTTATTATTGAGCACAGTTTGCTTTGTAGACCAGAAAGTGAAAGCACCATAAAATAGGCATCAGATCTAAACAATAGGACAGTTTACTTCATGTAATGCAATTATTTATTTCTGCTGTTTTAAAGGCATGTAAAAAAAAAGCTTAGGTCTTCTGCTTTTCATCTGTCAAAGCTTCACAACTTTCGAAGCGTTCAATTATTATTTTTTTTAAATCTTTAAACAACTAATGTTTAAAATTCAATGTTGATTGTGGCTTTAAACAGCATCTTTCATAGTCAGTGTCTTTATTACTTTAATAAGCCGACGAATATCATATCGTGTGTTAAAACTTTCTGAAAACCCGAAAATGAAAGGCAAAACCTCTCGAAGTTAAAGAAAGCACTTTACAATTCTCCCTGGGTATGCGTATATGAATAGGAGAGCGACGTGAAAGAGCGTTTTCAACTCTACTGTTGTCTGACAACTGATGACGCAGCCCGCCTTATCCAATCAAATAATCGCTACAGCCGCTCTTTCATCCGAGTCTCCTCACTGGACTCTCATTTCTCAAATTTTCACATCACAGTGAGTTTAGGAAAATCCCTTAACAAAAGTTGGAGAAGTGTTTCTAACTTTTGATCGAAAATGTCTAGAGATGGAAACGAGACGCCACTTATTAGTGAGCAATCTTCAGTCAACATGGGACCTCAGCCAAGGTGAGGACAAGTTCTTTTATATGATTATGTAAACAAAACTTTTCACCGTTTATAAATTAAATGAAGTGGTGTATAAAGAGCCTTTTAGTTGATTTCAATCATGTCATCACAAGCAGTGAAATTATATGGAGTAAAATGTTTGTCAATTTTGTCAAAGTAGTAAATAAATGTTGAAAAAAAGATGCGTACTGTTTCCGATTTACATTCCCATACGGCAAAAAAATCTGACTAATATATTTACTTTTAATTTTGTTACCGTGGGGCTCAATAATATACATTTTTGAAGTCTAAAATTTCTAAATGTATCTCAGAGTCAAGAAAATCAAATTTCAACATTAAAATAGGTTGTGGATGGAGACCTTAAATAGCCATTGTTTAAAATTACACAAGATGTCGAAGAATTGCACGTCTAAACAGTTTGGAGTATCAGAAATTCTCTTAAATATTAATATTTATATAAAAATGTATTTGTAAAAAATAAAATACTTTTGCTTATTTATAAATAAAAAATATATAATTGTATATATCAAAATACTATAACATGGTCATCTATCCACTTTCGGACACAGTAGCTTTTTTTATTGGATGAATAAACTGATCTCTGTGTTCTAACAGAAATAACAATCAGGCTCTGAAGGTGGCAGGAGTGACTCTGCTGGCTGGGATACTGATCGCAGGTCAGGCCTTCACCGCCTACATGGCCTACAGTCATAAAGAGCAGCTCAGCACCCTGGAGAGACGAGGAGACCGCCTGCACGAGATCAGCCGTAAATCTGGTCAGGAAACTACAGCGCTTACTGTCCATTTCAATCTTTGATTATATAATATTTATACCTTTAAAAATTTGCCTTAAAAGGGGACAGTTTATTAAACATTTTCTTCCTTCACTTGTTCAAGTTTCATTCCTCTGTTGAACACAAAAGAAGAGAAGATATTTTGAAGAATGATGGAAACCTGTAGCCATTTTAATCTGACTATGGATGTCAATGGCTGCTGGTTTCAAAACATCTTTTGTGCTTAACAGAAAAAAAAAAGAAACTTGTCGAGGTTTAGAACCACTTGATAATGAATAAAAGATTAGTAGGCTAAATATATATTATTCAGGTGGGGGTAAACTATCCCTTTAATATATTACTAAACATATCCTCAAATGAAAGCGTAATATTAGTGACTTTATAACTGTTTCGTGCAGCCATGCGAGCCCCGCTGAAGATGCATCTCCCCATGAGCTCTCTTGCTCTGAAGTATGAGGATGACACCAAAGAGAACAAGGTAAAACTCATTTCCTCTTGTCTCGAAAGTGGTGTAATACTGCTTGGTGGACACATGGTGTCAGGATTGAGTTAGTAATTAAAATCAAGATTAAACTAAAGAATGAAAATTTACCGTTTACGCACTCTGAAGCTGTTCTAAACCAGTGGTGTCCAAACTGGGTACTGAAGGGCCAGTGTCCTGCAGAGTGTAGTTCCAACCCCAATCAGACACACCTGGGCTAGCTTATCAAGCTCTTACTCGGCTTTCTAAAAACATCCTTGCAGCTGTGATGAGGCAAGTTGGAGCTAAAATCTGCAGGACACCAGCCCTCCAGGACCGAGTTTAACATCCCTGTTCTAAACCATTGAGTTTCTTTTTTTCTTTTGAACACTAAACATAAAACATGTTGGAAACCAGAAGCCATTGCCATTCATGATAGAAAAAAAATAGTGTTTTTCATCTTTCTTCAATATATTGTGTCTAACAGAAGAAACTCAAGTGAAGAGTAAATGATGACAGGATGTCCAAATTAAAATAGTACATAAATGCCATTTTCTACAGTTCTAATTTATGCTGGTGTGCTCTGTATTTCAGGATTCTCCTCCCTCATCTCCCAAACCAGGTATCAAGATAGTCAAATCATCAAATTTACTTCTTCACAATTTTGTATTTTTCATTCACACCTCTCTTATTTGTTAACTTCTGTCTCCCAGAGCCCAAAGTTCTAACCCAGTGCCAGAAAGAGGCTGCTGGAGAGGTCAAGAGTCTCCTGCCATCCTTCAAACCCAGGTGTAATGAGAATGGAGATTACCTGTCGCAGCAGTGCTGGGAACAGACTACCTTCTGCTGGTGTGTGGACAAGAATGGCGCTGAGATTCCTGACACTCTGACGGAAGGCCCCGCTCAGTGTTGGGCTCTCAATTCCGGTATGAGCCGAGTATTTGTTATACTGATTTTAATTATGTTAGCTTCTTTGTCTTCTGTGGCTACATTTCTTTCCGCATCTCCTCTCAGAGCTTTGAAGCTACGACCACCAAAATTGACACAGAGTATGTTTACATGGACACCAATAATACAATTTAATATGACTAAGACAATACTCTGTATAAGTGTCTACCATGCAAACAGTGGTTTTTGATGACCTTAATGACCTTCCATTAAAACAACACTCTTCTAGCACTTCATACAATATCTCATTTGTCATGGGGAGCATGAAATGTTCCTGAATGAAAGTAAAAGTGCTAAACTGCAGTTAAAGTGGACAAATTAAAAATGAAACACCCGTAATTACACGAAACTCTGGAGGAAATGCGGATAGCGTAGTGACGCAATGATATTAATGGAATTATGTGCTTTAACATGTAAAACGGGATCATAAAAGGAACATTCAAAAAGCAACTGATGTAAACACCTTAATCATATTATTGTCTTATTCAGATTAAGGCCAATAATATCTTTTTTGAACTGATCAGACTTACAGATTTCGTTAAATGGCAGATTAAACTAATGAAAAACCCTATAGACTTTAATTGAGGGGTGAAAACTTTCAAACATTAAACCCTACAGAGTTTAACCTACTTGCTCCCAGTTAAAGATCTATCTGTTAAGCAAAGCCTAGAAACTAGTCAAGAACATGCTAGCAGCATGCTAATTCATGCTAGCAATAAGCAGACATGGTGAAAATGTTAACATGAACAACGTTCTAAAACATGTTGGCAATGTCCTCAAACATTTTTAGAAATATATTAGTTAAAATGTGATAAGTCATAAAAATGCCCATTAAACTTTGATTAAATTTTTGTTTATACTTTTTAACTTTCAGTTTAGGCTTACCCAAGCTAACATAAAACTTGACTATCTAGTTTATTATTGCTATTAATTGGTCATTCACATTGATGTAAATATAAATTCTATCAAAAGTAGCAAATGTGCTGTTTTCAAGATGAAATAAAATAGGTTGTGGTTCATATTGATGATGTATTTCATAATTAAATAGAAATGAAATATTTTCCCAGTTACTGCAAGGTTAACACGCACCTACATTTCATTATATTACTACTTACTTCTTTTGTCTTTATACTTTAAACTCACCTGCATATTGTTTCCTTTTAGCAGTTTGACTTTTTAAAGCAGTGTTTCTCAACCACGTTCCTGGAGGACCACCAACACTGCATGTTTTGGATGTCTCCGTTGTATGTCACACCCATTACAGGTCATTCAATCTCTGCTAATGAGCTGATGATCTGAATCAGGTGTGTTTGGTTAAGGAGACATGGAATATGTGCAGAGCTGGTAATCCTCCAGGAACATGGTTGAGAAACACCGTTTTAAATATACTCAAGATATGTAACTAATATAACGCATGCATCACTTTCTATTTTTCATTCTAGCTGACATAGTGGATGAGCCTCTGCTGGGAAAAAATGGCGAGTGAAGAGGAGCAGCGAAAACTTCCAAAATATCATATTCTGGTGTCTTCATTTAACTTTTACAGCTGAACTTTCACATTTATTGTAGGTCTAGATAAAGTTTGGTTTGAGGTCTTAAAAATATTTTAGTCTGTACATTCAGATATTTTCTAGAAATCTAAACTTGTGTTTTGTACTGAAATAATTACAGACTTTAAAAGATCAGTTTCAGCAGTGTTGAGCTTTCATGGAAAACCTCTTTACTTTATTGATTTGTACTACTGTTGTGTTTATTAATATTTTTCAACTGCTTTTGCTGAGTGAATATTTGCAAAAATGGATGAAGAGAGAACTAATATATAGAAGGACAGACAAAACTGGATGATGGACAGCTAACAAAGATTGACAATAAAATCAACTACTAACCACTTGTGTGCACTCTTTGTTAAAAATGTTAACTCAAATCTTTAATTGACATTATGTAAAGATTTTAGGATTTGCACAAATTGTATTTTTGTCTTTGCTGTTCTATTGTATGCAAGGTAAACAGGCCAAACAACTTCCAGAACAAGAAAGATATGTAGGGCGGGACCTGATTTTGTCTGTTGAGAATTAAAATTGTAAATTTTTTGCTACTTGTGGATCTAATCTGTTTGACAGGTTGCCCCATCCTCATTTCAGTAAACATGTCATCAGAAGAATGTCAGTGTTGGAGCAAGGGAAGCTATTTTAATTTAGAGTTACATGAGTAAAACTATCATAATGTTCTCAAATAGGTTTAATAAAGCTCTGCAACTTTCCTTGAAAATAAGAATTGTCACTTTAATTTTAATTCTATAACATCATGAACTATGTGAAGCATTCTTATCTGATTGTTTATGATGATCCAAAATTCCAATATGTTAAAATATAGCTATTCAATAAGTTTTATTTATTCAAATATTTCCAAAACCTGTACTTGAAAAATGTGAATACTACATAAATTGAATCTCTAAAACATACAGCATATTATGCTAATAATAGCATGAAGTCAAAGAAAAAAAGTCAAGCTTAAGAAAATTCCCATTATTTAGGCTTTGTGAATGGCATATTTAATTCCTTTATTTTCCTTCACTTTGGTCCATTAGTCCTGGAGGGCTGCAGCTCTGCACAGTTTTGCTTTAACCCTAATCAAACACAGCTGATCTAGTAGTCTTGAACACCTTGATTAGTTGGAACAGTTGTGTTTGATTAGCGTTGGGGCAAAGCTGTGCAGAGCTCCAGGAATTGAGTTTGAGACCTATGGCTTAGTCCCTTTATTCATCAGGAGTCGCCACAGTGGAATGAACTTGCTGAATATGCTGGAAATGAAATTATCCAGCATATGTTTTGCACAGCGTATGCCCTTCCAGCTGCAACCCAGTACTGGAAAACAGCCACACACACACACACTCATTCACACACACACACACGTACTACAGACAAATTTAGTTTATTCAATTTACCTGTATCACATGTCTTTGGACTGTGTAGGAAATTGAAACACCCAGAAAACCCACGCAAACACTGTAAGAACATGCAAACTACACAAAGAAAGGCCAACTGACCCAGGGACTCGAACCAGCAACCTTTTTGCTATGAGGTGATGGTGCTAACCACTGAGGCACTGCGTCACCCTGAATGGCATAATAAACACTATTTTAGAAAGTAATAATTAAGATTTTTGAATGATCTAAAAATATAAAACATTACACTTTATTCCCTTCACAGTGAATTCAGTATTCCTTACGAAAACCAATAGTGTGAATCAGACATCCTGCTTCCCGTTTTCCTATTTTTACTTCTGTGAGCTGACTTTCATAATAATAATAAACGCAAGCAGAAGTGGTAGAAATGAGTTTTATAAAGTGCAACATTTATTCAACAACTATATAAAATCATAATTTCAGCAACTCAACTCCAGCAACCTCTGACATTTGACAGGTACACACACAAATTGTTCCATGTTAGAGATTATTTACAGAGTCTGTTGTGCCTGATTGTTCTTCTCTTTTTAGTGCAAACCTATTTATGTATTTATAAAAACAATTGGCAAAAAGTATTCATGTAACAGGCAGAACATGCATGCACTGACACTGGAAGAAGCACTAATGACAACGGTTTTAAAGCTTTGGCCATTTGTACCATCATAAGAAATACAGGTATTCAAAAACAAGCAGCTAAAGTTTAAATAGAAAATAAGCTAAACTAACTTGAGCAACCCAATTATTCTAAGTTTGATTTAAAAAAAACATCCAGTTACTGTGTGTGGTGTGATATTTGGCACCTTCAGTTGAGGAGGTACATGTTGACGTGTCAGAATGAGGCCGTTTTTATCTTTTCTTGAATGAGCTGAAGTAGTTTTTTATGGTGTTCTCAATGTTAGGCACTTGATAGCTCTGAGCGGCGTAGATGCCTGTGCAGGTCCCTATGAGAACTCCCAGGATCGTGGAGGAACGGAGCTTCGCCACCACATAACCAGCCAGAAAACCCTTGAGGAAGGGAGAACTGAGCACACTTCCACCCTAAAATGAGGAAGAGCGCAAAACATGGAGAGTCAGAGAGAAAACACACATTTACTTTAAGCCAAATTACCATATATGGAGCTTTACACATTTCCCGGTTTGAAAAATAAAAGTAAATGATATGTTAAATGTCTGTCTTTTATTAAAGGGATAGTTCACCCAAGAATGTATAATTTACTCACCCTTTACTTGTTTTTAACCTGTATGAGTTTCTGTCTTCTGTAAAACATAAAAGTTATTTTAAAGAAAGCTGGAGACCTGTAACCATTGACTTCCATAGTATTTGTTCTTTCCTAATATGCGAGTCAGTGGTTCCAGGGTTTTAGCTGTTTTCAAAATATCTTCTTTTGTTTTCAAGAAAAGAAAACAAAAGTTGGAAACCACCTGAAGGAGAATACATAGTGAGTAATTTTACATTTTTGGGTGAACTATCCCTTTAACTGGCTCTAACAGCAAATAACACATTTAAAACAGAAAATAGCATCAAACAGTTAAAAATATTCATTTATTAATCACATTATACATCTTCAAAAAACAACCTAATGTGAGCTTAGGACAATTCACCTGCTAAAGGTATCAGCCTGTATTGTTCATACACAATTAAGTAGTCATGCTTAACGGAAGAATTCTTAATAAAAAACTACATGACTTCTGATATTGTTAAAAATGTAGACAATCAAAGGAAACAAAAAGAGTGAATATGTGTCATATCACAATTTCAGCAATGCTGACTCCTGGAAATACTGCAAAAAACAACAACTGCATTTTAAAAAAGCATAAACCATCTTTGAACAACTTCAAAAAAGGTGGTAAAAAGGTGCACAACCAACAGCAACCAAACAACATCTGAGGTTTTTACCAAAATTACTAAGTACACATGTAAAAGTAAAAGATTGAAGCAGTGTACTGATGCTGTGACACGTTACCTGATAGATTCAAAAGACAGAAGAGTCGTTAGATAGAGACAAGATTAATTAAATAAGATGCGATCCAGCAGTACATTCTTGATAAACTGTCCAACATGCACTGCTCTCTGGGGTTTTGTGCTCAAAGCACCCGCTGACTGCTGGAGCTCAGACATGCGCATACGCTGCATGTGTGGAAGGTGGGCTTTTCAAAAGTGCTAGGTGAAACACCAGCATGGACGTGGATCGTTTTTGTTCTAAAATGCCATGTTAAAACTAAGACGTATTAGTGTAAACGCGGCCGCGTGTATTTTTCGACAGCATTGTCTATCAACCCAACCCTAATCTACATTAATGTAACTTTTATAAAATTAAAAAATTTTAAAAATTAGCATTCTTTTATTAATTACTCACCCTCATGTAGTTCTGATCCTCTTGTTCATCTTTGGAACACAAATTAAGATATTTCAGATGAAATCCTACAGCTCTCTGATTCTCTATAGACAACAAAGATCACTAGTTTTTTTAAATCCATTAAAGAAACCAAAAGCACGGTCAAAACATTACGTCACTTCAGTGGTTCAATTTTAATCTTTACATTTTTTGCCATAAAAAAAGTGTTATTGGCGCATCATATTATTACAGTTTGAACCGCTAAAAAAGTCACATGGAATGTTTTGACAATGTTTTGGCTCCTTTACTGGACTTTGAACTTCTCGCGACCACTGTTGTCTATGGAGGGTCAGAGAGTTCTAGGATATCATCTAAAATATCTTAATTTGTGTTTTGAAGAAGAACAAAGGTCTTAGGGAATTGGAACAACATGCAGGTGCGCATTTAATAACGTAATTTTTATTTTGGGGTGTATATATATATCAGTATATAAGTCAGTCATTTTCAGAGTTTAAGAAAAATGTCCTGCCTGTGGGATGCCAACACCAACTTCACCCTCCACGCGCCGCTGAATGTCCTCAAGCTGGTCTTTCAGCAGAGACAGATCTTTCAGCTGCCTGAACGGATCCTGTACAAGAAACAGATAAAGTTGGTTTTATATTCACACATTCAGACTTTCACCTTCTTAAAATAATATCAGAAAAGCAATGAATATGAAAGTACATTATTGTTCACGGTCAACTAAATAGTGCTAATGTTGTTTTCAAGTCATACTTACATGTGATTTTAGACCGAATATTCAAAGTGCAATGGTAAACAACATAGGGAGCATGTCACACGTTGTCACTGAAGGAATTTGCAAATATAAAACTAACTTTACCTCAATGCTAGTAGTGTGGTAAACAATATACGGGACATTCTAAAACGCTTAACGTGAAAAAAGCTTAACGTGACTTAATGTACCTATACATCAACCAGAGAAAAACTCATATCTGTCAAATTGTACTTGTAATTAACCCCAACTACTTTATTCCTTATTTTAGACTTCAATGGGGAGAAAACCCTTAACGTGATATTGTTCACTTTATCTGTGTAATTAAAACCCGTTCTTTTGACAATAGTTAGTGTTAATCACAAGTTAACTTTGACAAAAATTTGGGTTTCCCTGGTCAGTGTTAAGGTACGTTAAGCTGTTTCCTTATAATGGACTTAAAACGCATAACATCAGAAAGTGTTTGTTATAAGAAAAATTTGATAGAAATTAGATTTTCCCCACTAGTTGTTAAGATACATTAAGCTTTTTTCCTATAGGGACAAAACGCTTAACGTGCTGTTTTTCACATCTATGGAATTGGGACTCGTTTTTTTACAGTAATTGGGGTTTGTTGCAAGTACAATTTGACAGAAGTTTGGGTTTCTTTGGTTTATGTTTAGGTACATTAAGCCACGTTAAGCTTCTTCACGTTAAGCGTTTTAGAATATACCCAATATACTGTAATATACCGTGTCACAAGTTGTCACATAATAGTACGTCGTTATAATTAATCTGTATTACACTTAATCTCTGTAATATTTTATCGAGCCAAAAACTAAATGTTTGAATATAGAATCAAATATACCTCAATAAGTAACAGAAACAGCAAACAAACAAACAAACAAACAAACAAACAAACCGCGTCATAGTTGTGGTTGAAGTGAGTCATCGCGGGTGTGCCAGCACAAATGCCACCATCCTACATATTTCTTTTAAATATCCTTATAAAAAACATTTCTGGATACAATTCAAGTGTAGTTTTTATCGTGAAAAACAAATCCGTGACGGGAAACACAAGCAACTTATGTAACGTTACATTCAACATCTCAACACTGAACGGAACAGCAGTTTAATTGCGTTTTCTTTCATTGGTCTCGCTGCCACAAAACAGCGTGCAAAAAGAGTTTTACAACAGTAGAGAGCAGTAACAAATATAGAGAACTGAAAATGACTTTTATGAAAGTAAGTTCACTGGCACACCAACCTTGTCCGCCATGTCTGCTTCCGTGGGATCAAATCGTCTGAGTACGATTGAGCAACCTAAAACAATACAAACGTTCTGAGTTTGATTACATTGGTCTGTCTCGTGCTTGTCGCTTTGTAAACAAATCAGTCAGAGGGATTATAATATAATATAATATAATATAATATAATATAATATAATATAATA